>OZ012735.1:943061118-943586118 GCA_963859935.3 Lathyrus sativus
AAATGTACTTATAAAATTGAGATCTGATTCAAAAATAAATGAAATATGTGTTTTTGGATGCTGCCGGTGATGTATCTCTGAAAATTTTGGATATTTGAAATTTTGGATATGTGTATTTGAAATTTTGTGTGGTGCCTAAAAGACATATAGAATGCAATAGGAAATTCTCTATTTCACATGCAACACCAAAACTTGTTTATAAACGAGACACGCCCCCTACTTTTCTAAATATTGATTAGGAGATGTGTATTTTTGGAATAACTCGTATAATTATTTAATTCATTTAATGATTTTTTTAAACAGCAAAAAGATTAAAATATGTTAATAAAAAAGAGAACACTAGCACAAGATAGGCTAGGAAACAAAACACAACAAGAAGATCAAAGCCAAAATGATCCCACATAATACCATGCACCACTTTGGCCCCATAGTGCAATACATCTACATTAGAAACATAATCCAGCAAAAAAGATAGAGGGATACAAAAAGAACTGAAGAAAAAACTACAACTCCAAATCAAAGGCATCTTCTGCCTGCTGCCCTCTGTAGGACAGAGATTGACTAATTCTCAAGCATGAACGCACAATGTCGCCAACTAAAACTGAAGCAATGTGACTGAGGCTCATTTGCAAAACCATTGAAAACCCACATAGCGCAATTCCTACAGCGCTCATACCTATTTGCGAGTTACTCTCAAACGGAACCAGAACCGAAAATGATCCACACCTGAACTCGCACCACACAACTCTAACAGGATAGGATTAAGCCGACTACAAACCAAGCACACCACCAAAAAAAAGGACCATGACAAATTCTAAACATAGCACACTCTGGCTGAAAAACCCACCAAAGAATGAAACTGACACACGCCGGGATTGAAACTAACACGAACAGACAACAAAAACAACACCTGAACCGGCAAAAACAGCTCGAGGACGACACTACAACGACTACAACAAACACCCGAGCGACGACACCCACCTGATCAGAAGCGCAAAACGAAAAACTCAAAAAGCTAAATTTATGATTTTGTAATGCATATGCAGGTCCTTGGATCCACATGCTTGATGACAATCCGTCATCACATCTAATTAGTCGAAGAATTAGGAAAAACGAGCAAAAGATGAGCCAAAATAATGAAGAATGACCCAAAAATGAATGAAAAATAGCCAAGTTTGGAAGAATAGAACTATAGCGGGAAAGTTTGAGATTAAGGTATTGATTAACTTAACTCGCAAAACAAGAGTCGACACCGCACTTTTATTTTATCCAAAGGAAAAGGAAAAGAGCCAACAAAACTTAAAGAATTTTAAAACAGAAACTAATAAAAACAGAGACGGGGCAAGGGGGTTGGTTACGCAAAGGGAAGGTGTTATAACCCAAAACATTTGGCTTAAAAGATGTTGTTTGCAAAAGATTTGTGAGGTGAGAAGAGAAGTATTTTTTAATAATTTTGTGTTTGACAAGACTTTGTCTCGTGCCTACATACTATAAAGTGCAACGGAGGATCAAAACCTCATAGTTTGTGGTAAAAATAACAAAAGAGATTTGTTTTGATTGATCTTAAATGAAAAGACAACTTGTCATTTTAAGGAGAAAACTTTAACTAATCATCCACAAGTATATGAAAATGGACATTTGCATCACCATGAGAAAGGCTCCAACTTGGATAAAATCAACAAGTATATCACTAACTCTCTAAGGTGGAAAAGAATAAACTCATTTCAAACAATACTACGGGGATAGGAAGATCACATCTCAACTATAAATGACTAATGTCTAAACTTTATGAAAAGTTTTAAAAGCAAAAAGTGCACAAAAGACACAAAACCCTATATTCCGCAACCTGTTTCAGTTACTCCTCGTTGAACAAAGCATCGTCAAAGGAAATAATTCTCTGAGGATCACCCTGCTCCTGATCTTGCTCAGTATGTTGGCTCTTTTGCTGAAGATGTTCTCATTCTTCCTGTTTGATTGTACTGTCATAATTGGCGTCGATGTCGCTGCCGAGATCGGTGTCACTGGCGGTTTCAAAGCCTTCAGAAGCGTCGTTACTTGTATCGGCGTTAGAGGGATTGGGGTTTAGGTCCTCAGTCTCCTAATGGTCGATAACTACCATCTTCTCGAAGGTTTGCTCTCAAAAAATTCGTTTGGAATTGGATTAGCAGCAATTAGAATATGTAATTTTGTGTTGCAAAAGAAAATTGTGTTTTTCTTATGTTATGCTATTTCATGGAATAATTAATTATTAAAATGATTATTTAAACCCAATTAAGTATTGTGTTTATTTCACAAGAAATTTTATTGCATCCTATATATCTACGAGAATTTTTTTATTGCACCATATATATCTTCATGCGAAAATTTAAAAATATTTTTAATTTTAAAATATGTATTTTCGAATGCACTTTAATATACACATTCCATTTATTTTTAAATAGACTTCAAATTTTAAAAATATATTTATTCCAAAAACATATTTTCAAAAAAATTCAAAAAATATATATTCGAAAACAACAATTTTAACTATCATTACCTTACGTGGATACCTTATGTCATGCTAGACATTAATAATAATAATAATAATAATAATAATAATAATAATAATAATAATAATAATAATAATAACTTCTTAAATTTTTTATTATTTGTAATATTTAAATATTTTTTATTGTTTATTTATTTCAATATATTATTAATTATAGTTAATTAAAAATATTTTAAGTTATTTACAAGAAAGAAATAAAAATAAAAAATAATTAAATTTACTTTTTTTATTATATTAATATGTGTAAAAAGTATAAAATAAGTCAAAGGAATAATTAATAGACACAAATAAGGTAGTGGTAGCATCCACATACATTGTTATTTCTGAAAATATATTTTTGAATTATATTCGGAGATATATTTTTAGAATAAATGTATTTATAAAATTAGAAACTTACTCAAAAACGAATGAAATATGTGTATTTGGATGCGGCCGGTGATATATCTCTAAAATTTTTGAATATTTTTGAAATTTTGTGTGGTGCCTAAAAGACATATAGAATACAATAAGAAATTCTCTATTTCATATGCAACACCAAAACTCGTTTATAACGAGACATGCCCCTACTTTTCTAAATATTGATTTGGAGATGTGTATTTTTTGGAATAACTCTTATAATTATTTAGTTAATTTAATGATTTTTTAAAATGACAAAAAGATTAAAATACGTTAATAAAAAAGAGAACACTGGCACAAGATAGGCTAGGAAACAAAACACAACAAGAAGATCAAAGCCAAAATGACCCCACATAATACCATGCACCACTTTGGCCCTATAATGCAATACATCTATATTAGAAACATAATCCACCATAAAAGATATAGGGATACAAAAAGAACAGAAGAAAAAACTGACCCTCCAAATCAAAGACATCTTCTGTCTGCTGCTCTTTGTAGGACTGAGATTGACTAACTCGCAAGCATGAACGCACACTGTTGCCAACTAAAACTGAAGTATTGTGACTGGGCAATTGCAAAACCATTGAAAACCCACATAGCGCAATTCCTGCATCGCTCAAACCTATTTGCGAGTTACTCTCAAACAGCACCAGAAACGAAAACGATCCACGCCTGAACTCGCACCACATAACTCTAACAGGATAGGATTAAGCCGACTGCAGCCAAGCACACCACCAAAAAAAGGACCAGGACAAATTCTAAACATAGCACACTCTGGACGAAAAACCCATCAAAGAACAAAACTGACACATGCCGGGACTGAAACTGTAACGCCCGTTCATTTTAAATTAAATTATTTATGAATTGTTGGTGTGCCTTTAGGTGGGAGTGTATCTGAGAGCGTTGGTGGGTGTCCTTAAAGTGTAAGAAACCATTTGATAAATTATAGAGTTTAATAATAAGATAATATAATCAATAATGATGATAATTTAATACTTAATAGTAATATTATTATTATTATTATTATTATTATTATTATTAGTGGATGGAATAAGAAAGAGGGAGTTATTAGAAAAGTTGCGGGAAAAGAGGAATAACACGATAAACTGCTCAGAAAACTAAAATTTAGAAGAAAGGTTGAGGAGAAGAGGAAAAAGTGAAGGTGAGAAAATTACTTAGAAGGGGGGGGGGGGGTTGAATAAGTAAGACTAAAAATCAAAGATTAGAACACAGATATTTTTATCCTGGTTCGTTGAAAACAACTAGTCCAGTCCACCCTCTCAAGAGTGATTTGCCTTTCTCTGTCAAGGACTTAATCCACTATTTTAATCAAACAGATTACAAATAGCAACACCTAAGAACAACCGTTCTTAGTCTTCTCAAGAGCAGCTGATCCCAACTGGATCCTCTTAAGGAAAACCTTTTACAAACAAAGTAAAACTTTTACAAGAGTAAGAATGCTTCTAATAAGCTGTTATCACAACAGTGATATTTCTCTTAAGTTAAGAATAAAGATAAAGCAAAGTAATATGATTAAGAGCTTTTTGAGATTTGCTTTGAGGAGTGATTTTGCTAGAGATTCGATACTGAAGAAGATGGAGTGGACTTCTTTATATAGGCACTAAGATCCAAGAAGTCTTGTTACGTTGAAGGCTGTGCAGAAAAGCCTAGAGCCTTTTGTCTTCACATTGGAGGCTGTGCTGAAACAGGCCTGATGCTTTTTGTCTTCACTTGCAGAATGCTTTCCTCAGAATGGAATGCACAGATAAAACCTTTTTGTCTGTGTCCTTGTGTCTAGCACAAAATAGGAAAGAGCTGTTGAGAAAAACCAACGTACATATTTAAATCTTCTTCAAAGTAAGTTCAGCTTTCAACATAAGAATCTGAATCTTCAGAGTCTTCAGATCACGGATCATCTGGATCTTCAGAGTCTTGAATGTTCTTCAGATTGAGCTGAATCAGAGTATGTGCAGCTTGTGTGCTTGAGCGTGTAAATCCTTCAGAGCAGAGTCTTCTATGCTTTAGAGGCTCCTTCTTCAGAATCTTCAAGAGACAGTAGTCAGATTCTTCTGGGAGCAGTGTTCAGATCTTCACTTAAGATGTTCTTGAACTTATGAAGTCTTTCATACGAACAATGTTCAGATGCAATTTTGCTTTCTTAAGATAATTTACTTTAGTACCTGTAGCAAACAATCTAGAACACGTTTAGAGTATATAATTCTTGAATACAAAATTCATAATTGTTATCATCAAAACATAGAGATATAACTAAGACACAATCTGTGCTCTTACAATCTCCCCCTTTTTGATGATGACAAAACATGAGAAAATTTTGTTCAATAAAGAGTAAGAATTAGAAACTCCCCCTGAGATAAACAATCTCCCCCTGAAATAAATACTACAATAGAATAGAATACTTCCCTTTCTGATTGAGTATATTTCAGATTCAGAGCCTGATGAATGAGTTCAGAGTCAAATCTTGATGCCAGATGATTGAATAAATGTATCAGAGTAAGATATCAGAGTTGATTGAATACTCAAATTTTCTTTAGAGAATCAGATTCTGGTTGACACAGTCTCAGGGTAACTTCAATGAATTAAGTCAGATATAACAGTGTAATCTGAAAGACTTAAATTCAAATAAGTTAATAAAATGTCTGAATTTTAGTTTTGGTAAATGCTTATAGGTTGAACACTCAGTTTCTCTTTTTCTCCCCCTTTTTGTCATAATCAAAAAGATTTTCAAAGACAGAAAGAAATAAAAGAGAAGAAGCAAATAGGAGCAAACCATGTTATCATGCAATTAAAAAACAAAACAAACCAAAGTTCACAGACAAACAGGCAGAGGCCAAAAACACATAACACAATAAAAGTAACCAAACATCAAAAAAAAACTCAGTTCATGTGCAAAACAACAAATAAAACTAGGTCTGGCGAGAGGCAATGAGGGTCAGAAGCTCTGTCATCTTGGCAGCTGACTCTTCTTGCTTAGACATCCAGGTCTTGATTTCATCGGTTGTTTTCTCTTGCTTGATCATCCAGTCCTTGATATCCTTCACATCATTCACAAGTTCTGAAACCACAGATGAAGACGGAGCAGATGCAGCAGCAGCAGGGTTCCCTTCAGATTGGTTTTCAACAGAAGCTTGTTCAACCATTTCAAAATCAGGAACAACTGGAGGAGCAGCTTCCAATAGTAACACAGGAGGAGGAGGAGGCATGTGCATCAGTGTCACCTTTATTAACTCAGCAAATTTAGTCTTAGCAAGCTTAGAGCATTTTGCTCTAACTTTTAGGGCAGCTTTGTTAAACATCCAGATGAAGCGCTTCCACGCAGTATTCGAAACATTTGGGTCCAAACTAGACATACATACAGCCTTAACACGATCATATTCAGAATCTAACTCCTTTTTGAAAATATCAAACATAGCATTAACACAAGATCCTAAATCTGACTGTTCATTCTGACCAGAGGAAAAAGGATTAGGGGTGTTAGCAGGAGTAGGTTCAGATGGTTGTGGTTGAGGTGTGGGTGGTTGAGATGTGTGGATGACAGAGTGAGGGAGTTCAGCTGAGTGAGGAAGAGTTTGATTCTCAGATGGATTAGTTTCAGGTGGTTGTGGAATGGTTTGGTTTTCAGCTGTTTGAGTGTCAGAGGGTTGAGCTTCAGATGGTTGTTGAGATGGAGAGTTTGGTGGGGTATGAAACAAAGCAATGTTAAGATGTTTCTTCATAACACTCTCAGAGCGAGCTTGTTTGAGTGATTCTGAATCATAGTCAGATGAATCAGATGAATCAGAGGATTCATCTGAGTGAACAGATGTAGACGAAATTTCAATTGTTTGGTTGAGGGGTGGAATATCAAGAATATTGTCAGAAAGATTTGGATCTTCTGAGGGAATTGCTTGTTCAGAGGGTTCAGTTTGAACAGTCTCTGGATGATTTTGTTCTGAAATAATTGTTTGTGGTTGGGGAGTCTCTAAGTGGGGATTCTCTTGTTGCGACAAAGTTGGTTGTGGAGGTGTTGGAGAATTTTCTGGTTGAGTTGGTTCTGGTGGAGTTATTGTTGGAGAGTTTTCAGATAAAATTGGTTCTGGTGGTGGAATTGTTGGAGAGTTTTCAGATAAAATTGGTTCTGGTGGTGGAATTTCTGTTTGAATAATTTGATGTTGTGGATTAGATGGGATTGGTGCTGGAGATGATTGTAAATTTACTGGTTCAGAGGATAGTGGTTCGGATGAGATATTGACAGACTTTCTAGATTTTGAAGTTCTTGGTATGAGGCTTGGAGAGAGTTGTGGTGAAGATAGTGGTGAATGAACAGTGGGAGTAGGATCAGAGGCTAATACCTGTTGAATGGTGTCTCTGATTTCTTCCAGAGTAGCTTCTCTTGGACTGCTTCTGGCCTTCTTTCCTTCTTTCCTCTTCTTTCTTGATGCTTCAGGAGCTTTTCTCTTCTTCTGAACGGATTCTTCGTCAGCCTTCCTCTTACTGCGCCTTTCCTTCATCTGATTAGGCAATTCTTCTCCAGGCTTCTGAACGAGATTGGCAGGTAAAGGGATTCCTTCCTTTAGGCATTCAGTAATGTACAGCCAGACAAATTCCTTAGGTTCATCTGCACTGAACAGTGGAAAATCTTCCACAGGAACTCTTCTACCTTGAATCTCGTCAGAGTTGATCTTCCTGAGTTGTCCTTTCAATTCTGAGATGATTTTCATCCTCTTCAGATTGAGTCCATTAATTTCAGAGCCAATGATGTGAGTCAGATCTTCTGTAATCTTCGCATCAGTCAGATGTTGAACCAGCTTGTTCTCAACAAGTATATCAGAAATCAACCTTCCCAGGGGTATCCATGTCCTTACTTTACCAGCTTTCGCCCTTACTTCCTCTCTGGTTTCTTTGACATGAGTTAATAAATGACTGAAGATGAGATACGGTAGATCCACTTTGACATTTTTGCTAATGCAGTACATAAAATACAAGTGTTCAGAACTCACATAATCTGGAGAGTTTGAAGGTTTTCTGTGGAAAAACGTACTCATAAAGATTTTCGCCCAGATCCTATAAATGGGTTTTAAATCTTTAACCTTACTTGACGGCAAACCAGCAATAGTAACTTCTTCATAAACCCTAGCCATATCGATGCGAGAAGAAGCAAGATTTGAAACACCATCAGACTCAGTATAGCTAAACAGTTGTCTGATCAGGTTTTCAGTGATGACTATCTCCACTCCAAGAACTGAAGAATGTATAAACTTGGGACCAGCGCTTGCATGTATCCAAAATTCCTTAACCAGTGTTGGAAAAACAGGCCCCATTAGCCTTTCAAAATATTTTTCCCACCCTTGAGCTTTGATGGCAGAAATGAGATCAAACCCATTTTCCTTTAAAGAGTCGAGGTCAATGAAGCTTTCACAGAGCACCTCTAGATCAGCCACTGGAGTGAATAAGGTTCGTTCAGGTTCTTTGTACATGATGGTCTTGTTAGGTTTTGCAGCAGTGTTTGAAGTTGACGCCATTGAAGAAGAAGAAAACCTTGGTTTCGGTTTAGGGTTTTGGAAGAGATTGAAAAGAAAGCAGAAACGCATGAATGAAGTGAATGTGGAAAGTGTGATAGAAGTGTGATAGGTGATATATATAGGAAACCAAAAAAAACATAGGGCACACAAAAGACACTTACGCACGCTTGGACAACATTAAATGAAAAGTAATCATTTCACATTAAATTATGACAGCTGGGGGGAAAAACAAGAAAAGTGAGATTTTCAAAGCATTACCTCAAACGTCAAATCAGTTAAGCACTCAATCTTTTCAGAAATTGAATGCCACGTGTTTGCTTTGTTGGCTCATTTGATTTCTCTCACGAAATGAAACGTTTCCAACTTTCAGATCTTCTGAGCTTGTTAGTTCAGAGTTTTACCCAAAACGAAATAATCAAATAAATATAAATGAATAAAATAGACAGATGAAATACTTCAGATTATTAAACATTTTGCATCTGAGAGGTTGCCTCTGAGAAATAATACTCTGGACATAAATCCATACAAATATTTTTCAGAATAAACTTAAATCTATCTTCAGCAAGAGGTTTTGTGAAAATGTCAGCCCATTGATGATCTGTATCAACAAAAGCTAAATTAATTACACCCTTCTGAACATAGTCTCTGATGAAGTGATGTTTAATTTCTATATGTTTTGCCTTAGAATGCAAGATTGGATTTTTTGACAAACATATAGCAGAAGTATTATCACAGAAGATAGAAAGGTTACTCTCATAGATTTGATAATCTTCTAATTGATTCTTCATCCAGAGCATCTGAGTACAACATCCAGCAGCAGCAATGTATTCTGCCTCTGTAGTTGATAGTGCAATGGTAGGTTGCTTCTTGCTGTACCATGAGATCAGATGACTTCCAAGAAACTGACAGCTTCCAGAAGTGCTTTTACGTTCAACTCTGTCTCCAGCATAGTCAGCATCACAGAATCCAACTAATGAAAATTCATCAGATCTTCTGTAACACAAACCCATGTTAGCAGTACCTTTCAGATACCTCAGAATCCTCTTAACAGCTGTTAAGTGTGATTCTCTAGGATCTGATTGGAATCTAGCACATAAGCAGACACTAAACAGAATATCTGGTCTAGAAGCAGTCAAGTATAGAAGAGATCCTATCATACCTCTGTAGAGTTTTTGATCTACCTTCTTACTTACCTCTTCCTTACCTAGAGTGCTTGTAGGATGCATTGGAGTCTTTGCCATTTTGCTATCAACCATGTTGAACTTCTTCAGAAGCTCTTTAACATATTTGGTTTGATGTATGTAGGTGCATTCTGGAGTCTGATTGACTTGGATTCCCAAAAAGAATCTCAATTCTCCCATCATGCTCATTTCAAATTCTTCCTGCATACATTTAGCAAACTCCTTTCCAAGCGTAATATTTGTTGATCCAAAAATAATGTCATCTACATAAATCTGACAAATCAACAGATCTTTCTTAACAGATTTACAGAATAAAGTTGTATCCACTTTTCCTCTGATAAAATTTTTCTTCAGAAGGAAGTTGCTCAACCTCTCATACCAAGCTCTGGGAGCTTGTTTTAATCCATAAAGGGATTTCTTTAATTTGAAAACATGATCTGGAAAGTTTTCACTTTCAAAACCAGGAGGTTGGTGGACATATACTTCTTCTTCTATAATACCATTAAGAAAAGCACTTTTAACATCCATCTGATACAGAGTGATGTTATTCTGTGCAGCAAATGAAATAAGAAGACAAATAGATTCTAACCTTGCCACTGGAGCATATGTCTCAGTGTAATCAATACCTTCTTGTTGACTATATCCTTGAGCAACCAGCCTTGCTTTATTCCTTTCTACTTCTCCCTTTTCATTCAGCTTATTCCTGAAGACCCATTTTGTTCCAATGACATTGAATCCTTTAGGTCTAGGAACCAGATCCCAAACTTCATTTCTGGCGAATTGATTCAGCTCTTCTTGCATAGATATAATCCATTCATTATCTTCCAGAGCCTCATCTACAGATGTTGGTTCTATCATTGACACTAAGCCAAATAAGGAAGATTCAGAAGTTCTGAGATATGATCTTGTCCTTATGGGATCATCTTTCTTTCCAATTATCATATCTTCTGGATGAGAAGCTTTGATTCTGGAAGAAGATCCTCTGACGGTTGGTCTTTCAGAAATATGCAAGTTGTTTAGTTGGGAAGTCAAAGGTGTAGCATCTGGGGTTGCGTCAGATTCTTTGTTCTTTGCCTTTTCTGCCTCTGAGCCTTCAGAGTCTGTGAGAATCACTTCTCTATCTGCAGAACTTTCAAACTGCTTTGGCTTTTCAGAGCCAAGCTTATCATCAAATCTGACATGAATAGATTCTTCCACAATCTGTGTTTCAGTATTGAATACTCTGTAGCCTTTAGAGCGTTCAGAATAACCAAGAATGAAACACTTCTGTGCTTTGGAATCAAACTTGTTCAGATTATCTTTAGTATTAAGCATATAACAAATACATCCAAAAGGATGAAAATAAGCAATGTTGGGCTTTCTGTTTCTCCACAATTCATAGGGAGTCTTTTTCAGAAGAGGTCTTACAGACACTCTGTTCTGAATATAACAAGCTGTGTTAATTGCTTCTGCCCAGAAATATTTTGCCAGATTTGTCTCGTTGATCATGGTTCTGGCCATTTCTTGCAATGTTCTATTTTTCCTTTCTACAACTCCATTTTGTTGTGGAGTTCTAGGGCAGGAGAAATCATGTGCAATGCCTTTTTCAGAAAAGTATTTTTCAAAATGTTTATTTTCAAATTCTCCACCATGATCACTTCTGACTTTAATAATTTTACAATCTTTTTCAGTCTGGACTTGATTGCAGAAGTCAAAGAACACAGAATGAGACTCGTCCTTGTGTTTTAGAAACTTTACCCATGTCCATCTGCTGTAGTCATCTACAATGACTAACCCATACTTCTTGCCTCTGATGGATGCAGTTTTCACTGGTCCAAACAGATCAATGTGAAGTAATTCCAATGGTCTGGAGGTAGAAACAACATTTTTTGATTTAAAATGAGATTTTGAAAATTTACCTCTTTGACATGCTTCACACAGAGCATCTGAGTTGAACTTCAACTTAGGAAGTCCTCTGACCAGATTGAGTTTATTAATCTGAGATATACGTCTCATATTAATATGCCCCAATCTTCTATGCCAGACCCATTGCTCATCATTCACAGATAAGAGGCATTTTACATTTTGAACTTTAAGTTCTGAAAGGTTAATTTTATAAATGTTGTGTTTCCTCTTTCCATTGAATATGATAGAACCATCCTTTTGACATACAGCTTTGCAACATTTTTGATTAAAGATGATATCATAACCATTGTCACTTAATTGACTTATGGACAATAGATTATGTTTCAATCCTTCAACTAACAGAACATTAGAAATAGAGGGTAGGTTTCCATTACCTATAGTTCCAGAGCCAATGATCTTGCCCTTCTGGTTCCCTCCAAATTTCACGTCCCCTCCAGATCTAAGTTCCAGACTTTGGAACATAGACCTTTCTCCCGTCATGTGTCGTGAGCATCCAGAGTCCAGGTACCATGATTGGTGTCCTGACTTTGCTGCTAAGGACATCTGCAACAGGGATTATTTTGTCTTTAGGTACCCAGATCTTCTTGGGTCCTTTAGGGTTAGTTGCCTTGTAGGTTTGTCTAAACTTTTGTTTTTCAACATAGTTTTTGTTTAGACTTGCCTTAGATCTAAACACATGAGTATTCTTTTCAGAGCTCGTGTGTTTAATATCATTTAAATGACCAAATTTAAAATTAGAGTATAAAGGAGTTATCTTAATAATCAGATCATCTACAGGTATTGGTCTTACATCTTTTTCAAGAGAAGAAGATTGAAATCCAATTCCCTTTCTTTTATTCCTACTAACTCCATAGATCATAGAAGCCATCTTGCTTCTGTCTATGCTTTTAGTGAGGAACCTCTGAAAACTAGAGTCATATTTTTCCAAAATATTTTCAGATGACTTATCTTCAGAGTCAGATTCTTGTTGAACAATTTCCAAATCATTTTTTATTTTTAAATTTATTTCTCTCTGCTCAACAAGTTCTGTTTTCAGATTATCAATCTCAGATTCAAGATTGCTTTTCAGCTTCTTGTTCTTGAGTTTGATATTATTGTAGCTTTTCAAGACTTCAGATAACACCTTTATAAGTTCATCTTTGGTAAGTTTGGACATTACCTCTTCAGCATCAGAGTCGGAGTCTGACTCAGATTCAGATGATAATTCTTCATTCTGATCTTCTATTCCAGCCATTAATGCCATGTTGGCACACTCTTCTTCTGCTTCAGATTCAGATTCAGATTCATCTGAATCATCCCAAGTTGCCATAAGAACCTTTTTCTTTTTATCAAACTTTCTCTTGGGTTTCTCCTTGAGAAGTTTGGGGCAGTCATTTTTGTAGTGCCCAGGTTCCTTGCATTCATAGCATGTGACCTCTTTCTTTCCAGATCTTCTGTGTCCAGAAGATTCCTTCCTGTGGTCAGCTTTCCTGAAGTTGTTAAACTTCCTTCCCTTGTGCTTCCAGAGCTTGTTGATTCTTCTGGAAAGCATGGACAGTTCATCTTCTTCTTCAGAAGACGATTCTTCAGAACTTTCTTCTTTTACCTGCAAAGCTTTAACAGGTTTGTTAGATTTTAAAGCTATGGATTTACCTTTATCTTTCTTTTGGGGCTCATCTTCCTCCAGCTCTATTTCATGACTTCTCAAAGAATTGATAAGTTCTTCTAAGGAGATCTTATTCAGATCTTTTGCCATCTTCAGTGCAGTCACCATTGGTCTCCATCTGGTGGGAAGACTTCTGATGATCTTCTTGACATGATCTGACGTTGAGTAGCCCTTATCCAGAACTTTCAGACCAGCAGTAAGAATCTGAAATCTAGAAAACATAGTTTCTACATTTTCAGACTCTTCCATTTTAAATGCCTCATACTTCTGTATGAGCGCCAGCGCCTTGGTCTCTTTAACCTGAGAATTTCCCTCATGAGTCATTTTGAGTGACTCAAACATGTCATGAGCAGTATCTCTGTTTGTAATCTTCTCATACTCAGTATGAGAGATTGCATTAAGCAATATAGTTCTGGCTTTGTGGTGATTCTTGAAATCTCTTTTCTGTACTTCAGTCATTGACTTTCTATCAATCTTTTTGCCATCCTCATCAGTAGGATGTTTATATCCATCAATGACCATATCCCAAAGATCAGCATCATACCCGAGGAAAAAACTTTCTATTCTATCTTTCCAATAGTCAAATTTTTCCCCATCAAACATGGGTGGCTTGGTACTGATCCTATCTCCTTCATATTTGTTGTTGCAAGTTGATGTAGCTGTTTCCATAATGACAACAACACAAATATCAAAGTATCTTTCTCACTGGATTTTTAACTGTCACGGTTAAGTGGAGCACACGCAGAACCGGAGCTCTGATGCCAACTGAAGGTGAGAAAATTACTTAGAAGGGGGGGGGGGGGTTGAATAAGTAAGACTAAAAATCAAAGATTAGAACACAAATATTTTTATCCTGGTTCGTTGAAAACAACTAGTCCAGTCCACCCTCTCAAGAGTGATTTGCCTTTCTCTGTCAAGGACTTAATCCACTATTTTAATCAAACAGATTACAAATAGCAACACCTAAGAACAACCGTTCTTAGTCTTCTCAAGAGCAGCTGATCCCAACTGGATCCTCTTAAGGAAAACCTTTTACAAACAAAGTAAACCTTTTACAAGAGTAAGAATGCTTCTAATAAGCTGTTATCACAACAGTGATATTTCTCTTAAGTTAAGAATAAAGATAAAGCAAAGTAATATGATTAAGAGCTTTTTGAGATTTGCTTTGAGGAGTGATTTTGCTAGAGATTCGATACTGAAGAAGATGGAGTGGACTTCTTTATATAGGCACTAAGATCCAAGAAGTCTTGTTACGTTGAAGGCTGTGCAGAAAAGCCTAGAGCCTTTTGTCTTCACATTGGAGGCTGTGCTGAAACAGGCCTGATGCTTTTTGTCTTCACTTGCAGAATGCTTTCCTCAGAATAGAATGCACAGATAAAACCTTTTTGTCTGTGTCCTTGTGTCTAGCACAAAATAGGAAAGAGCTGTTGAGAAAAACCAACGTACATATTTAAATCTTCTTCAAAGTAAGTTCAGCTTTCAACATAAGAATCTGAATCTTCAGAGTCTTCAGATCACGGATCATCTGGATCTTCAGAGTCTTGAATGTTCTTCAGATTGAGCTGAATCAGAGTATGTGCAGCTTGTGTGCTTGAGCGTGTAAATCCTTCAGAGCAGAGTCTTCTATGCTTTAGAGGCTCCTTCTTCAGAATCTTCAAGAGACAGTAGTCAGATTCTTCTGGGAGCAGTGTTCAGATCTTCACTTAAGATGTTCTTGAACTTATGAAGTCTTTCATACGAACAATGTTCAGATGCAATTTTGCTTTCTTAAGATAATTTACTTTAGTACCTGTAGCAAACAATCTAGAACACGTTTAGAGTATATAATTCTTGAATACAAAATTCATAATTGTTATCATCAAAACATAGAGATATAACTAAGACACAATCTGTGCTCTTACAAAAAGGACGTGGCTGTGGAGAAAGGAAGAACAGAGAAATTAACCGCTGGAGATAATTCAAGGTAGTTGTAGAAGAGTCACCGGAGAGCAAATCAGAAGTTTAGAGTTGTCTTCAATCCAAAGGTAAGGGTGGAGTTCAATTCTATAACCATGGGTATGATCGATTTCATGAAGGGAATTGGATCATGGGGTTAGTTCCTATAGGTTGAGAAATATTAAGGATTAATGTTCTTGTAGGTTGAGTAATGTTCCCGTAGGTTGAGAAATATTAAGGATTAATGTTCCTGTAGGTTGAGTAATGTTCCCGTAGGTTGAATAATGTTCCCGTAGGTTGAGAAATATTAAGGATTAATATTCCCGTAGGTTGAGTAATGTTCCCGTAGGTTGAGGAATATTAAGGGTTAATGTTTGCCTGTGCCTGAATTAATGTCTTATGTCATTAGTTCTAGGTAATAATATTGGGGATGGCGTCGACACACGCTAATTTCCTATTTGTTGAGAGAATGTTGCTATTATGCTTTTTACTTGATTGTATCACATTGGAAATTGTGGTTAGTTGATGAGTATGAAATTGTGATGTTTCGATTATGGACAATTTGGTGGTAGGCTTAAGGCCTTGTTGCGTAGTTGTTGTGGTTGTGTTGTGGTCCATAAGAGATGCATCTCATAGCATATCATCCTGGTTGGCCTGTATTGGCGTTGGTTGTGCCTATATTGGAGGCCTTTAATGGTAGATAAATTGGTTGTGGAGTGCTGCTTCGAATTGGTACCACATGCATATGTATAGTTGAGTTGCATAGTTGGGTCACATAGTGTAGCGTCATTATGTGTTTGCAAGTTGTTGCGGTGAGAATCAGATATCAAGTTATTAAATTAACTTGAATCACAAATCATGAAGTTCACCATCGAGCTTTGATTTATCCAAAGGAAAGGGTAAAGATCGAAGAAAATCGCAAGTGTGCCATGTAACAACACAGCTAAAGATCTAAGGTTCGGGGGTTGGTTATACCTAGGGAAGGTGTTAGCATCCTAAGTATTTGTAGTACTCTACAGGAACCTCTTGTTAGTATTTGTGTCATGCTTGTATGCTTTGTAGTTTGTCTAGCATACTGTAGTCTTGTATTCAAAGTTGTAGCAGGATTCCTTTGGAGTATTGTGATCCTGGTTTTGTTTTGTAGTGACTAGCTGTTGTTTTGCACAAATTTAGGCATGTAGTAGGAATTAGTTTCTTTTGTTTGTGATGCACAAAAGGCCTTGTTAGAAAAACACAAAATGAATGGTATCATGTGATGTATGTGTTGAGATTTTGGACTGTTATGAAGTCGTGATGTGGGAGTCATGAGCTCATGATTTCTTTTTGAATTGTTTTGAAATGGAAAAACAAGTAAGCTTATGAACATGAAAGGGCTTTTAATTTGGAATCAATTTGAGTTTGAAATTTAATGGGATGGGATTTGAAGTTATAAAAAAAAGGAAAGAATGTGGATTGAATTTGGGAAGGAAATATGAAAAGAAGTAAATTTGATTGAAAATTGACTTGAATCGAAATGAAATTCACACTTGAATTAAGTTATGAATTAAAAAATTGGAAAGATGAATTAGAACTTAAGATGAAACTTGAATGAATTTGAACTTGTGATAATATTGGAATAAAAATGAAATTGGCTAGAGATGAAGACTTGAAATCAAAGCTTTGAAATGAACTTGAATGAAATGGATCTTGAATTAAATCGAAGAAAGTCCTCCTCAAATCATCTTCTAATTAATGACATCACAACCTTAAATCTCCCTTGAAATGATATGAACTGAAAACAAACAGGCTCAAACTGTTGAATCAACAACAAGAAAACTAAACCACTCGACTAAAATTTGTACACCACTTGAAATATTCCAACTGCTTTGCCATCTTTAAAGCCCCTGCAACTTGACTTCAACTGACAACTACGAAACCCCAGTCTAATAATCTTCAGATGTAACACACTGGAAAACACCAAATTCAATCCTAAAAATAATTTTCTCTTTCTTGCCCAGGATCCAACTACTGCACATATGCACTTAACCTGCTAAACCCAGATGAAAACCCAACCGAACAATGCTGGTCCACTGTAAACACAAAGGGGTGAGAAACTGTAATCTTTCAAGATCCGGGCCCATGATTTTCCATCTGAACCCTCGATAAAACCGTAAGCAAACGACAACCCTCTTGCCTCAGAATTGAGTACAACAACAGGAAGAAACAAACTCTGAACAATGGAACTCCAACTTAAAAGAAAACCTCTTGTCCAACCCTAATTCAAACACCTTTGAAGCTCCTGAAGTCAAACCCTGATTCACAAAAGAAACAAAGCAAACAAAGAGTCTAGAAACTCGGTTAGTTATGCAATATGATTGACCTATGGTGATATGCAACAAATCAAAGAATTTGAGGGTAAATTTTGGGGTATGACACAAGTAATGATGAGTTGCTGAATTTTTCCTGCTAATTGTTGCATATAATAATGATGAATGTCCTGGATAGTTCGTTGTGATAATATTTGGAGATCTGCGAGAATTATTAATGCTGTGATATAATCTTGACATAAATATTATCATGCCTTATGCTATAATTTTGATATCTCACCCTTTACGTTGTATGTTACCTCTGTTGGTGGTAATTTGCAGGTAACTCGGAATAGAGTGTCGTTGTTTGTTTAAGGTCGTTGGTCACTCTGATACGTAGCACTCTTGGGGGGGATGAACGTTTAATGTTATTGTTTATAATTGTTTCCGTTGTTGCTGAATTTTTATGAAGTACTTTCTGCAAATTGATTGTTCCGGATAGTGCCAAATGTTGGTTGTATGCACTAGACCGATGAATCAGAGGTAATGATTTCGTGACCGAGAACTAGTTGTTTTATGAATTGATGCAAGATAATTACTTGCTGAATTTTAATGGAATTTAGTTGCAGACTTTTTTGGTCTTGCTTGGTTTATCATAAATTTTGGAAATGTATTAAATTCCACTGCAAAAGATAACAAGTTGTCTTGTAAATAAGATAGTAAACAAGTTATCATTGTCTGTTCATCCAAAGCTGTACTATGTATGTTATTAAATAATCTGTTGCAGGCGTATGTTGTTGGTTAAGTTGGAACTGTGACACCTCTGATAAGTTCCAGAATTTGGGAGTGTGACGACCGTCACAACTCCATGACGCTCGTCATGACCATCACGGCCGTGACATCCATTACGATCGTCATGTAGCCTTTCTTTTTGCTGCACTCTGATTGTTTTCTGTTTATTTTCTTATTTATCCGCTAAGGTTAGAAATGGGGGTGTTACAATAGTGGTATCAGAGCAGTTCGGTCCATCCGACCAAGTTGTCTAATGTTGTTTGTTCCCTTGTATGCGACATGTGTGTGAAGACACTGTCGGTACGTGTTCGTTGCCTAACCTTGTCTGCAGAAGTGGGAATGATTCAAGTGGGGGAGAGAATTGTGCTTCTCCAAGATGCTGCAAGTATGGAATTGTAGCTCAGTGTGTGGTTGAACGCTCTTATAGTTTGGTAAAGATGGTTTAGGCCCATCATGAATTTCGGCTGTCTATTGACAAATTGAGGAACTGATCACCCTTAATCTCTTGTTGATAGTAGTTGAGATTGTGTTGGATGGAATAGACGTGTCTTGCAAGCTTAGATGGCGTGAGCAGCAAATTGTCTTGAGTTAAGCTAAGTTCTTAAGAATTGTTTTGATGAGTCGGTGTAGGATGATGCCGAGATGTTTAATTTTGATGGAAACTATGAGTGTTGATGAAAGTGGAGAAGTTGGTGGTTTACCCGTTAATTGTGATTGTCTGGAAACTTTCCTGGCGAGATAGTGATATACAACCAAGAAGGGAAGTGGAGTTGTGATCGACTTAGTTACGGAAACTAATTCGATATTGAGAGCTCCATATTATATGTCTGTTGGATAGTCAAAGAACTAAAGTGATTGAGTAGCTTTGAGACTTGTGTCTGGTGTGTGTGTTAAGGCAGTAGATTGTGAGGTCAAGTAGATTAAAGGTGGACAGCGACTTCTGGTGATTATTAGAGAAAGTCAGAAGTGGAATGTAATATTGGTATGATTAAACCTTTAAATATTTCTAAGTTGAAGATGTGTCAAATGACCTTCTTAGTGTGAAATTATTGTTGTACGTCGAATTCCGAGATCGCAGCTTTTTACAAAATCGATGTTTTTACGGATGAAAGTTGGAATATATTACGCAGTAGTGTCGGGTAATGTTAGGCCGTGATCGAGTATGCTTGTTTTATCGAATTTGATTGATTTTTGTAAGTTTTTGCATTTTTGGAGATTTGAGGGTTTAAGATTCGGATTGAAATCGAAAGTCGTAGATTTTACATTTGATGATTCTAAATCACTAATATATGTTTGGTATGAATGATTATGTGGTTGTTTCGAATAAAACAATTGAATCGGTCGGATTTTCGGGCGAAAATGCTCAAACCCGTAGCAGTCTTTATGCAGAAAAATTCTGTTTTGAAAAAACTTCGAAAATTCATAACTCTTGAACCGTATGTCAGTTTTGACCCCCGTTCGAAGCGTTGGAAAGCTAACGAGATGCTCTTTCTAGGAAAAATTGTTTTGAGGCCTGTACCTGGTTCAATTATAACAGAAAATTGAAAATGTATCGTATGTTGATTTTGCCAAACCCGACAAGACCATTTGTTGTGTTTTGTGATGCTTTGTTGATATGATTGGGAGACATGTTAAGTGAAACTTCAGCGAGTTTTGGTTATGCTTTAAGGCAACTTGAAGTACATAAGAGGAAGAACCTGGCAAGTGATTTAGAGTTGGTTGTTGTTGTGTTTGTGCCTAAGTTGAAGAAGTACATTGATTCAGATGGATGGTGTACAAGTGAAAGGTAATTTGACTGTTGAGACGTTGCTAGTTCAAGTGGATGAACGAGAAGCAACTTCGAGGTGAAGAGGTTGCTTTAGTGAAAGTGGTCTGGTTGGGAGATGTTGGCGAAGGCTTGACGTGGGAACGGGAAAGCAAGATGCGAGAGTCTTACCCCGAGCTGTTTGATCGAGGTAATTTCGAGGAAGAAATTCTTTTAAGTTTGGGGGAGTTATAACGCCCGTTCATTTTAAATTAAATTATTTATGAATTGTTGGTGTGCCTTTAGGTGGGAGTGTGTCTGAGAGCGTTGGTGGGTGTCCTTAAAGTGTAAGAAACCATTTGAGAAATTATAGAGTTTAATAATAAGATAATATAATCAATAATGATGATAATTTAATACTTAATAGTAATATTATTATTATTATTAGTGGATGGAATAAGAAAGAGAGAGTTATTAGAAAAGTTGTGGGAAAAGAGGAATAACACGATAAACGGCTCAGAAAACCAAAATTTAGAAGAAAGGTTGACGAGAAGAGGAAAAAGGACGTGGCTGTGGAGAAAGGAAGAACAGAGGAATTAACCGCCAGAGAGAATTCAAGGTAGTTGCAGAAGAGTCACCAGAGAGCAAATCGAAAGTTTAAAGTTGTCCTCAATCCAAAGGTAAGGGTGGGGTTCAATTCTATAACCATGGGTATGGTCGATTTGATGAAGGGAATTGGATCATGGGGTTAGTTCTCGGTTGAGAAATATTAAGGATTAATGTTCCCGTAGGTTGAGTAATGTTCTCATAGGTTGAGAAATATTAAGGATTAATGTTCCCGTAGGTTGAGTAATGTTCCCGTAGGTTGAATAATGTTCCCGTAAGTTGAGAAATATTAAGGATTAATGTTCCCGTAGGTTGAGTAATGTTCCCGTAGGTTGAGGAATATTAAGGGTTAATGTTTTCCTGTGCCTGAATTAGTGTCTTATGTCATTAGTTCTAGGTAATAATATTGGGGACGACGCCGACACGCGCTAATTTCCCATTTGTTGAGAGAATGTTGCTATTATGCTTTTTACTTGATTGTATCACATTGGAAATTGTGGTTAGATGATGAGTATGAAATTGTGATGCTTCGATTATGGACAATTTGGTGGTAGGCTTAAGGCCTTGTTGCGTAGTTGTTATGGTTGTGTTGTGGTCCATAATAGATGCATCTCATAGCATATCATCCTGGTTGGCCTGTATTGGCGTTGGTTGTGCCTGTATTGGCGGCCTTTAATGGCAGATAAATTGGTTGTGGAGTGCTGCTCCGAATTGGTACCACATGTATATGTATAGTTGAGTTGCATAGTTGGGTCACATAGTGTAGCGTCATTATGTGTTTGCAAGTAATGATGGGTTGCTGAATTTTTCCGGCTAATTGTTGCATATAATAATGATGAATGTCCTGGATAGTTCGTTGTGATAATATTTGGAGATCTGCGAGAATTATAAATGTTGTGATATAATCCTGACATGACTTTTATCATGCCTTATGTTACAATTTTGATATCTCACCCTTTATGTTGTATGTTACCTCCGTTGGTGGTAATTTGCAGGTAACTTGGAATAGAGTGTCGTTGTTCGTTTAAGGTCGTTGGTCGCTCTGATGCGTAGCACTCTTGGGGGGGATGAACGCTTAATGTTATTGTTTTTAATTGTTTCCGTTGTTGCTGAATTTTTATGAAGTACTTTCTGCAAATTGATTGTTCCGGATAGTGCCAAATGTTGGTTTTTGCACTAGACCGATGAATCGGTAGTAATGATTTCGTGACCGAGAACTAGTTGTGTTATGAATTGATGCAAGATAATTACTTGTTGAATTTTAATGGAATTTAGTTGCAGAATTTTTTGGTCTTGCTTGGTTTATCATAAATGTTGGAAATGTATTAAATTCCGCTGCAAAAGATAACAAGTTGTCTTGTAATTAAGATAGTAAACAAGTTATCATTGTCTGTTCATCCGAAGCTGTGCTATGTATGTTATTAAATGATCTGTTGCAGGCATATGTTGTTGGTTAAGTTGGAACTGTGACACCTCTGATACGTTCCAGAATTTGGGAGTGTGACGACCGTCACAACTCCATGACGCTCGTCATGACCATCACGGTCGTGACATCCATCACGATCGTCATGTAGCCTTTCTTTTTGCTGCACTCTGATTGTTTTCTGTTTATTTTCTTATTTATCCGTTAAGGTTAGAAAGGGGGGTGTTACAGAAACTAACACGAACAGAAAACAGAAACAACACTTGAACCGACAAAAATAGCTTGAGGACGACACTACAACGACTACAACAAACACCCGAGCGACGACACCCACCTGATCAGAAGTGCAAAACGACAAGCTCAAAAAGTTAAATTTATGATTTTTTAATACATATGCAGGTGCTTAGATCCACATGCTTGATGATAGTCCATCAACACATCTAATTAGTTGAAGAATCGGGGAAAACGAGCAAAAGATGAGCCAAAATAATGAAGAAAGACCCAAAAATGAGTGAAAAATAGCCAAGTATGGAAGAATGAGGCTGTAGCGGGAAAATTTTAGATTAATGTATTGATTAACTTAACTCGCAAAACAAGAGTCGTCACCACATTTTTATTTTATCCAAAGGAAAGAGAAAAGAGCGAACAAAATCTAAAGAAGTTTTAAAACAAAAACTAATAAAAACAGAGACGGGACAAGGGGGTTGGTTACATAAAGGGAATGTGTTAGCACTCAAAACGTATATAGTACTCTATATGAACCTCTTTGAAAATCTAGTGTTTGGCTTAAAAAGTGTTGTTTGCAAAAGATTGGTGAAGTGAGAAGAGAAGTATTTTTTAATAATTTTGTGTTTGACAAGACTTCCTAAGTCTCGTGCCTACGTACCCAAAAAGTGCAATGGAGGATCAAAACCTCGTAGTTCGTGGTAAAAATAAAAAAAGAGATTTGTTGTGATTGATTTTAAATGAAAAAACAACTTGTCATTTTAAGGAGAAAACTTCAACTAATCACCCACAAGTATGTGAAAATGAACCTTTGCATCACCATGAGAAAGACTCCAACTTAGATAAAATCAACAAGTATGCCACTAACTCTCTATGGTGGAAAAGAATAAACTCATTTCAAACAATACTATGGGGATATGAGAATCACATCTCAACTATAAATAACTCATGTCTAAACTTTATGAAAAGATTTAAAAGCAAAAAGTGCACAAAATGGTTTGAATGAGTTAAGTATTTTTTTTAAGTCTTATGAAAATGGTCCAAGTATGCTTAAGATTGATTAGTATTTATTAAGAAAATAAGTTTGAAAATGCACTTGACAAAGTCAATGTTTAATATGAAAGTGATTCTAGTTTGAAAGAAGAATGTTTTGAAAAAGGGAGAAGATTTTGAAAATTTAAGAATGGGAACAGATGAATAGGCTATCCTAAATCATAAAATAAAAGTTAAGGAAGAAAAGATCTAATCAAGATACAAGCCTTTGACATAAACAAGCCAAAACTCTCATCCTTTAGACTCAACCAATAAGATGAGGAATAAGATAAGTAGAGAAAAATATAAGCATCAGATGAAAGCCAAGTCTCCAAGTCAAAGTCTTCAAGGAGGTTCACGTAAGGTCAAAGTACCAAATAAGATCCAAGGTCTCAAGATAACTCCAAAGCATAGGGAAAAGAGCCTAATTCTAAGTCCATCATCCATGAGCAAAGGATAGTCACCAAATAGTCCAAGGAACATTAATGTCTTAAAAAGAAAAAGAAAGTCCAAGTGGACAAAGACAAAAAGGTATAAACATAAACAAGATGATAGTATGATATGAAATGATAAGCATATGAATAAAGAGCATAAAAATAAAAGCATAAAGATAAAAGGTACAAAGTAAAAGGCATAAAGTAAAAGTTAGTACAATTAAAGTTGTTAGTGTTAATGAAGAAGATATTTTGTAATTTAAAGTAGATTACTCAACTAATCAACCCAAAAAGTATGAGAACTTTGCATCATCCTTTTAAAAGGGCTCCAACTTGGATAAATTCAACAAGTATGTCACTAGCTCCCTTAGGTGGAAAATAATCTACACACTATGGAGATAGGAGATTTACATCTAAATTAAAAATGACTCATATCTAAAATTGGACCAAGTGATCACTTTCTGATTAGGAACAAATTTAGCATTATGTTAAGAAATCGTAACACAATCTATAAGAAAAATCGTATTATGGGAGGTCGGTTAATAACAATTTATGTACCAAGTATGTTAGATATATGATATAAAAATCATACTCCTAAAACATGTAGCACAAGTCAAAACAAGGTTGATCAATACCTAAGTCAAGGTAAGATGGATCCATTACATCAATTAACCTCTCATGATACTTTGGATAAACTTATGCATCAATCTAAAGTACCTCAATTGATCAAATGATCAATTAAATGGTAGATTTGAAATGATGAAAGTTCATCAAACACCACTTAAGATCTCATGAACAAGATGGTCTACACATCTTCCAATTGATCCAAAGAAAGGTGAAAAAAGAAAACAGTGTTTCGTTGTCCAGGGGCCATAGGCACCTACAAATGGGTAGTGATGCCTTTTGGCCTAAAAAACGCTGGGGCAACATACCAACGAGCAATGAATTCAATTTTCCATGACTATATAGAATCTTTTATGCAGATATATATTGACGACATTGTGGTTAAATCTGTATCAGGCAAAGATCATATAGATCATCTTCGACAATCCTTCTTAAGGATGAGGAAGTTTTGCCTCAAAATGAACCCTCTAAAATATGCGTTCTTTGTGCAGGCGGGTGACTTCCTGGGTTTCGTAGTCCATAAAAAGGGCATCGAAATAAACCAAAACAAGACGAAGGCCATTATGGATACCAAGGCGCCGTCAAATAAAAAGGAATTACAATCCCTGTTGGGCAAGATTAATTTCTTAAGGAGGTACATATCGAACCTAAGCGGCAAAACACAAGCTTTCTCGCCGTTGCTTCGAGTCACCAAAGAAGGGTATGAATGGAGGAAGGAACAACAAGAAGCTTTCGACAAAATCAAAAGTTATTTGACCAATCGTCCAATAACTTGTCATTTTAAGGAGAAAACTTCAACTAATCACCCACAAGTATGTGAAAATGAACCTTTGCATCACCATGAGAAAGACTCAAACTTAGATAAAATCAACAAGTATGCCACTAACTCTCTATGGTGGAAAAGAATAAACTCATTTCAAACAATACTATGGGGATATGAGAATCACATCTCAACTATAAATAACTCATGTCTAAACTTTATGAAAAGTTTTAAAAGCAAAAAGTGCACAAAATGGTTTGAATGAGTTAAGTATTTTTTTAAGTCTTATGAAAATGGTCCAAGTATGCTTAAGATTGATTAGTATTTATTAAGAAAATAAGTTTGAAAATGCACTTGACAAAGTCAATGTTTAATATGAAAGTGATTCTAGTTTGAAAGAAGAATGTTTTGAAAAAGGGGAAAGATTTTGAAAATTTAAGAATGGGAAGAGATGAATAGGCTATCCTAAATCATAAAATAAAAGTTAAGGAAGAAAAGATCTAATCAAGATACAAGCCTTTGACATAAACAAGCCAAAACTCTCATCCTTTAGACTCAAGCAATAAGATGAGGAATAAGATAAGTAGAGAAAAATATAAGCATCAGATGAAAGCCAAGTCTCCAATTCAAAGTCTTCAAGGAGGTTCACGTAAGGTCAAAGTACCAAATAAGATCCAAGGTCTCAAGATAACTCCAAAGCATAGAGAAAAGAGCCTAATTCTAAGTCCATCATCCATGAGCAAAGGATAGTCACCAAATAGTCCAAGGAACATTAATGTCTTAAAAAGAAAAAGAAAGTCCAAGTGGACAAAGACAAAAAGGTATAAACATAAACAAGATGATAGTATGATATGAAATGATAAGCATATGAATAAAGAGCATAAAAATAAAAGCATAAAGATAAAAGGTACAAAGTAAAAGGCATAAAGTAAAAGTTAGTACAATTAAAGTTGTTAGTGTTAATGAAGAAGATATTTTGTAATTTAAAGTAGATTACTCAACTAATCAACCCAAACAGTATGAGAACTTTGCATCATCCTTTTAAAAGGGCTCCAACTTGGATAAATTCAACAAGTATGTCACTAGCTCTCTTAGGTGGAAAATAATCTACACACTATGGAGATAGGAGATTTACATCTAAATTAAAAATGACTCATATCTAAAATTGGACCAAGTGATCACTTTCTGATTAGGAACAAATTTAGCATTATGTTAAGAAATCGTAACACAATCTATAAGAAAAATTGTATTATGGGAGGTCGGTTAATAACAATTTATGTACCAAGTATGTTAGATATATGATATAAAAATCATACTCCTAAAACATGTAGCACAAGTTAAAACAAGGTTGATCAATACCTAAGTCAAGGTAAGATGGATCCATTACATCAATTAACCTCTCATGATACTTTGGATAAACTTATGCATCAATCTAAAGTACCTCAATTGATCAAATGATCAATTAAATGGTAGATTTGAAATGATGAAAGTTCATCAAACACCACTTAAGATCTCATGAACAAGATGGTCTGCACATCTTCCAATTGATCCATATGTTGAAAATTGAAGAAGTTATGATTCTTGAAAGTTGAGAAAAAGTCAGTTGAAAATAGGCAACATTTCACTAAGTCCACAAATGACCTATAATGTCTTCAATCTTTTGATGATCCTTCAAGAATAATTGGCTCTTGTCATGTAAAAAGAAATTGCAGAGGATATTTAGAAGATATATATTTAAAAGAAGCATTCAAAAATATTGAGAATTGAGGGAGTTGTGATCTTTTGGAACTTTAACTTGAAATGTTGACTTTTTAGGTTAAGCTTCCTTGAATCGACTTGTAAACTTGGACTTTCCTTACATTTAAAAGCACATGGATAATCATATGAACTCAAAATAATTTGTCCTTGAATTTCTTTTGATTAAATTGACCAAAGATTGAGGTAAATTGTTGATGAAGACATGGAAATAAACACGTGAACCTTTGACTTTTCTTGAGAAACAAGTTACTAAACCTTGAGATATCTTTGATCAAAATGAGATTGAATGATGATTGAAACCTTGTACTTTGATATTAGAAGTCATTTTTTGATGAAGATAGCCCTTGGGAATCAATGATAGACCACACTTTAAATTTGAGGGAGCAAAACCCTAGTTGATGAATCATGCTTGGTGTTCTTGATATAACACTCTACCATGCAAAGAAAAAAAATGATACAAGAAATATTTTTTGTATTTTGATTAGTAGTTAGTGAAAAATAAAGCATATAAACATAAAGGAAAAAGATACACAAATAGGTGCTTGATGATCTCTACAAAGACAAACCCAAAGGTGAGAAGGTTAGGAGTCAACCAAGCTTGTGATCTTGTTTGTATGCAAAAATGCAAAAAGAATAATGGACTTTTAGGGGTAAAAATTAGGGTATAACAAGGACTTAGTGAAATTCTGGTGTAAATGAGTGATTTTCCATGCAGCTACTAGAATAATCACACACATGCGTGCACGATAAAGGCAATAAAGATGCATCGCACACAATGCTTATATAATGCGCATGATGGTTGCTTTTTCTGACCCGCTCTGATTGCTTTAAAAGGTTTTTTTTATATGGATTACAAATATTGGAGGCTAGAGCACGAATTTGGAAGCATTAAAGGAGATTTTAATGCATTTGAAGCCATTGGAGGTCATCTCTTCAAGGAACTTCTCGTGTTATTTTTATCTATTGATTATGGTATTCTTTTATAAATAATGTGTAGCTAAATTCTCTTAGATTAGGTTGTGTGATTATGAACCTTATTCAATCTTGTTGGCATTATATGTTGGTTTGACTTTGTATGAATCCTTTGGATTATAACTCTATTCAGTTGTTGCTTATGCTTAATGCTTTTTATTTGAGATACTCTATTAATCTGTTATTAGACACATAAGGATTCCTGACCCATAGCTTTTTATACATTTAACATCCATTATTAGAGGGTTTGAATTCAAAGGGTGAGAAATATCTGAGGAATTTAAACCCGTTTTAAAATGGGTGTAAATAGAGGTTATATTACACATTGTTTCATAGAAAACGGGTGTAAATTGTATATATATATATATATATATATATATATATATATATATATATATATATATATATATATATATATATATATATATATATATATATATATATATATATATATATATATATATATATATATATATATATGTATGTATATATATATGTATGTATATTTAAATTAAATGAATTTACACCACATTTGATAAAAATCGGATGTAAAATAAATAATGTTTACAAAGAATGTCGATAAATTTACACCCTATTCCCTTTAAATAGGGTGTAAAAATATGGTATATTACACTATATTTTAGTTATCATTCATGTAAAATATTTCATAATTATATTATATTTCATTTCAACATATAACATTCCAGAGTTGTCAAATAAAAGATATAGTGCGCTATAGCACTTTAGCATAGTGAAGTTTTAACAAACAAGAAGTTCAATTCTCATACATTATTAATACAAGTTAATGTTCCAGATCAAAATGATTTCTCATCAAATGCATTAAAAACTGATAACTTTCTTCACTTTAAGGCTTTATGAGACATTCAAATGTGTACTTGTCGTTGCCTAACATTCCTTTAATCAAACATTGAATGTCAAATGTTGCCAGATGAGAATGCAAAGAGTACCAAAATTACGATCATGAGGCTTGATCCAAGACATTTGTGCCCAAACACTCCTGCAAAATTGATGGGAATCTATCATGTCCTAAGAGGGTAATAAATATGCAATACATGGATGTCACAGAACAACTAAATTTGCTAGCTTTGGTTCATCTCTTCACTTTCAAGGACAGAGATATTAGTCATTTCTCCTCATATCTTTTATCGCAACTTGTAAAGAACTTATTAATTAACAAGGACAAAGATATTTGGTTGCAACAGAACTTGAAGTAAAAGTAAACTACAGTCATAAAAGTTTGTTTCACGGAACAACCTCTACAATTTTAACAAATAGCTGAAAATCTGTGAAAATCTTGAAAAAAATCTTTAGATACATGTAACAGATTTAATGCGTTGGAAATCGTCATACTCAAAGACATCTCTATTTGGTATATCTGGAATAGATAATGCTGACTAAACATCGGCAATTCTATTCCACTTTGCTGGATCTCTGGGCCTATCTAAGACATATTTGTACACTTAAAGCAAAAATGTGAGGCATATTTTAAATCTCTAGGCCTTTTTAGTTTCTGTACACCATTAACTCTTAAGCAACTTATTTTTATATGTGTACAACTTTAACATGTATAAATGGCAAATATTTATTTTAACCACTGTACGACTTCTACTTTTGACCAAAACCCTAACCCCTGTATGACATAGTGGAATTTTTACTTTACGTCGTTTTCCACAATTTGTTATTGTGATAGCACAAACCACGACAAGATCATAAAAATGAGGTAGCATAATTATCCCAAAGTTTGTCAGAAATTTAGTATGATAATCCTGGATAACTTCGAGGAATCGTGTTCGTACACTTTCCAAACAAAGTATTTCGATCCTATTATTGCCTGAATTCACGAAAACTTTGTGGGGATAATTCTTGAAGAACAATCTATTTCTGGTAATAGAGAACAAATCAGGAATGTAGCGAGAAAGTATGGTTTTTTCTTTGTGTGTAAACTGAGGCCAAATGACTCCTTATATAGGAGACTAATAACAGAAACCGAAAAGACACAAATGTTCAAAAATTTTGAACGGGTTCAACTGTTCAGAAAATTTTCGAACGGGTTCAACTGTTTAGAAACCATTCAAAAAAGTTTCGAACGGGCTGCTGCCCCGCACCCCGCCCGCTGACCTGGCAGCGGGACCCCAGCCAGGGGCTCTGCCCCTTGGAACCCCAACGGGGCGCTGTCCCGCACCCCGCCAGGGGCTTCGCCCCTTGGAACCCCAGCGGGGCGCTGCCCCGCACCTCGCCAGGGGCTTCACCTCTTGGAACCCCTTTTCAATTATTCACATTCAATTACACGTTGCCTCTACGAGCGTGCACTCTGCACTACCATAACTCGTTTCCAAGCTTAACGCATAATTGCATCGGCCTACAATAAATCACATTACTACTAAAATACATTGATGATACTAAAATCACCAACAAAATTAATATAAAAAATCATTAAAAAGTACGTATATACTACTTTCTTGTGCATTGTTTTCTTCCCTAAGATTATATGATATTCTAACAAAAACGTTCCAATATAACTTGATTGACAAATTATCTTAGCGGTTTAAACTTATCAGTTTATATATTTGGAAATATATTCCCTACTTTGACCGATTTAGCTCATATATTCGGAAGTATATTCCCTACTTTGACCGATTGAGCTTAGTTAACTCAGCTGATGTCATGTTTAGTAAAATTTGAGCGACCTTTTAAATTTTAAAACATTTAGGTCATTGACTAGCAGAATGATGCTCGTCCATTGGTTTGTTAAGTGATTTGAAAATGAGCACTTACAAATTATCTTAGCGGTTTAAACTTATCAGTTTATATATTTGGAAATATATTCCCTACTTTGACCGATTTAGCTCATATATTCGGAAGTATATTCCCTACTTTGACCGATTGAGCTTAGTTAAGTGATAACTTGATTGACAAATTATCTTAGCGGTTTAAACTTATCAGTTTATATATTTGGAAATATATTCCCTACTTTGACCGATTTAGCTCATATATTCGGAAGTATATTCCCTACTTTGACCGATTGAGCTTAGTTAACTCAGCTGATGTCATGTTTAGTAAAATTTGAGCGACCTTTTAAATTTTAAAACATTGATTTAGGTCATTGACTAGCAGAATGATGCTCGTCCATTGGTTTGTTAAGTGATTTAAAAATGAGCACTTACAAAGTTAAAACAATTGTATGGTTGTTGGTTGCTCCCCTTTAATTTGGAAAGGTACAAGAAAAAAGAATAATTTTTGGAGATTACCTTCCATGGACTGCAATAGCGTGAACACTAGTTTTCTCAATTTGCATGGCTAGCTCCACCGTATCATGCAGTGATTTTAAAAGTCAGATATTACATGTTACTGGTAGGGTCAAATTCCTCCGTAATGTTACTGGTAGGGCCATACCTACTAGTAATTATATCTTTCAGCCAAACCTACTTAAATTTGCTAACTTTGAGTCCTGAAATGAGATATCATATTCATATTTAACTTGAGGATAACACACTAAAATTTAATGGGAATACTTATAAAAGAAAATTATATAATTATAGGGAAGCGCTAATGAGTGCTCCATGAGAACTCCTTAAGGGCTTAAACAAATATTTTAAACTAACTTATGAAGGGCCCTGATGTTTATCAGGATGCCATTTTAAAGCTGATAATCAGAAACTGCAAAAGTAATGAAGAGATATCAACAATTTGTAATGTGTATGACATGGATCGAAAGCCAAAAAGCACTTACGCAATTTTAACATCTTCTATTTTTAATGGACCTGTTAGAGGCAAACCAAGAATAGTTCTATCTGAACTTAATCCTACAAAGCATGAATTATCATCTTTATGATTATTGTCATCATCGCTTGCACTTTTCCATTTGTTTGTGGTTGTCCTATTTGAGTGTTCCATCCATTCAAAGCCGTACATGGAATGTTCAGATGAAGATTCCCTCATATTGTTGTAAGACCAGGTATAACAGATGATAAACCATTAGGTTGAGGTTTTTCGAAAAGAGTATCGGAGACACCGTTCACTTCATCTTCTCTTTGCCTCTTTAAGGGAGAATCTGTGAAGTGAAGTGTGTTTTCTGGTGCCGCCATCTTTATAATGAGTAGTTTGGTTTCTTCTTCGTGCATTTCATCATCGAGTTATGAGAATGGTCGCGTAATGAGAGATGAGAAATGTTGTGTTTTTACCAATGGAAATTTGAGTTTCAAAGAGAGCGGATGTGCGATGAGAGGATGATAAGAGATGGAGATTTGGCTTCAGAGATAATGGTGTGCGATGAGATGAGAGGAGGAGAAAAATTGTGTATTTCTATAGATTATGGTAATTTGTTATTGTATTTTTTTTATTTACACAATATTAACTTAATAAATTTTCACTTATTGATTCATTTAATTAGACAAGTTAACACATAATAAATATATTGTGGTTTGTTAACATGTTTAACATTAATATTTTGAGTTATAAGTTTTTTATTTTTAATATCTTTAAATTACACCTGTTTTAATTTAATGGGAGAAATAGAGATTTGATTATAATAATATATTTAATTACACCCTTTTAAAAAAAATAAGATGTCTATTGTCACGTGTTAATATTTAAAATGATACTTTATTTATAAATTTGTCAACGTGTTTCTTATTTACACCCGTTTTTAGTATAACGGGTGTAAATTTTAAAATTGTATTCGTCTCTTTACACTCGTGTCTTTTGAGGGTTGTAAGGTGGTATGGTTCACGGTTTTAGAACAAAATGATTTATGGTTCAAAAATTTATTTTAACCCACTCATTCTCCTTAATGTTCTTCAGTCTTACATTCAGCTAATTCAACACAATCATTCATTTTTCTAAAGAATTTTAAATAGTGGAAGTGGCGGTAAAGGAACAAATGAGGTTTTTTGGAGTGGCAATCACCCAATTTTTGTTTTTTGTTTGTAGCCACGCGGATTTGTTTTTGCTGAGGATTTTTTCTTTTGATTCTTCTTTTGTTTTCCCTAATTTTTGCATAGATTGATTTTTCGTGTTTGCAGTCTACCAGGATGCCTTAATTTTTACCTAAGTAACTCGCTTTCGAGTTTTCGACTTAGCAAACTCTCTCTCTCTCTCTCTCTCTCTCTCTCTCTCTCTCTCTTGAATTTATCTTCTTTCTTTTTTTGGAATAAATCATCTGACATTTGTTTGTTTTCTTTGCAAGGGTTTGTGAGTGCCTCGTTTCTTTTGTCGGTGAAGGACAATCATTGCGTATGATTTGCGACCTCTCGTGAGGGATAAGGTGTTGTTGGTCCTTAGATGAAATCCTCCCTTTTTTGAAATTTGAACGCACAGTCAAACTAATTGAAGACTACCCTACCCCAGTTAAGATTGAGAGTTTTTCCCATATAGAAAAGAAACTTCTACTTCTAGACTCAAAGGGGTTGACTAGGGATTATCTTACTTATACCTCCGGTGTTTAGGAATTGAAACAGTGTCTTACATCGCCAGTAATGTTTTATTCAAAAACATACAACCAGTAGTTTCGTGTATTTTGATTTCATTATTCTCCTTTTGAACTTTGCTTTAACAAAAAATTGATACCGATAGAAAAAAATGAGTGATTGTTGATAAATCTTGACGAACTTTAGATGAAGATTATTGATGATAATGTATGAATTGTTGATTGATAATTTGTAGAAATTGAATTGTGTCTAAGTTCACCATTTTAGAACTTCAATGTGAAGTTCTAAATGGTGATGAAGATGAACTTCAGTGATGGTGAGGGAATGAAGAAAAGAGGGAGAAATTGAGAAACGAAATAGTGGAAAAATAATGGTTAATTGTGAATTTTCTAAGTTAGGTTTGTTAACCCCCAAAAATGTGAGAAATGACATGTTTATACAAACTTTGCAAATGAATGAATACCCTTGAATTATGTTCCAAGTAATGGGTTTATCAATGGTTAAAAATTAATTTAATCCTTAGTTGCGGATCACCAATTTCAACCCTTGGATTAATTGTTAAGAATGGTTATGATTGAATGAACAAATGGAAGTTTGGATTTGTGTTTGTTTGAAAGTTATTTATGTTAGTTTGGAAGTTATAGTAGTTAAGGGTTAATTAGGTAATTGAATGATTGTGCATGCATTGGTAGTTACAAACCAATGATGTTTGAGTTTAGCAAAAGTATTAAGTTAGAATATAAGGCAAATGGTCACTAGTAATAAACTTGAATTTGAATGTTTTTGCCTTTGGATTTTCACCATTTTTGCCTTGAGTTTTTGGTAACTTAACTCATGACTTTAATTGATTTTGAGAAGTGATTTCGTGTTAAAAATAAGCACTTTTTAATGGTGTAAACTCATGGATCAAATTCTGAAATTTTGAGCTTGAAACAATGTTGAAAAGTGTTGAAAAACAAGGCATGGAAGTGAAGCTTGATGGAAGATAGAATTTGTTGGAAATTAGCATGTAGCATATTATGGCATATGCCATTTGTGATGGATGATGATGAATCCCTTAATCAAATACTTGTAAAATAGGTCTAGAAAAGTTCAAGAGTCAAAACCGAGACAATGGTCGATGTTGACCAAAAGTCAACAATTGACCAAAAAGTCAAACTGATTGATCAAAAAATCAAATGTACTAAAAAGATGTAGTTTTTTTTTACCCTCTTTCCTTATAATCCATTCTTTTGATTTGTATTTTAAGAAATATGTATTGTACCATAAATTTTTAATGAATGAATGAAATTTTTTATTTATTCCAAGTTTCCCTTTTTCTTTGAATTCAAATAAGCTTATGGGTTATGGGTTAAGTAACAATAATTCAAATCTCCCATCTAATTATGAAAAGAGATGATCCGCACCCCGAGTAATTTGAAGAATAAATCTGAATAATTATCACATAATATTCATTTTAAAAATTCACTTAAATCAAATAAATCAATTATTGTCGAACCTTTGGCCTGGACTAGTTACAATATACAAATGTTAATGAACATGATCAAATAGACAAATGAACAAAATCATAAATAAGGTGAATTGAAGGAGAAGTTATGACAAATTTTAATATATATATATATATATATATATATATATATATATATATATATATATATATATATATATATATATATATATATATATATATATATATATATATATATATATATATATATATATATATATATATATAATTTTAAAAATGTCACTTCTATATCAAATTTGCGCCGGCATTGAGATTGGATAAACACGATTTTATGTACTAGTAGTCATAGCAAAATGATGTTTGAATTAGTACATCGTTTTATCATTGTGAGTTTTACTACTTGAATTTTTGTCAATCGTAACCATGTTAGAACTTCTAACTTCTAAGGCAATTTTAGATAAAACTACCACTAAATTTATTCCGTCGGTCGATCGTCAAAGTCACGCGCAGGGACGGCAAGTGATAGATACATTGTTCATAATAACCAGTAGATAGGACCAATGAGCGTACCATTATCGAATGATGATAATAATATTTTAATTGAAAAACCAAATTCAAGGGAATTCCTTTTATTTTTGGGTGAAAACTCATGGCCAATTATTGGATAACAATCTCGTCGCCTCTTTGAAAATCATTATTTTTGCCTCCAATTCAGTTTTGACCAAACAACCTCTAGAGCTAATCTTTCCACGTGATTTTCAATGAAAATTGTGTAAATTTTGATATGTTATTCTTTTATATTTATTTTATCAAAATAATTATAACATAGGTGGATACTAACGTGTATGTATTTTGGACAAGTTTTTTTGGTATTGTGATTTTTATTCTAATTATTAATTTTTAAAATTAAATCAATTTAAATTTTATTTATTAGAATTAAATCAATTCAATATACATGTTCAACATACTATCACGTAAACTTTATGTGGAATCAAAAATAGTCATGCAAACATGTATAAAATGATAGAATCGAGAAATTGATTTTAAGAATACCTTGATCCATTGAGAAAAAAAAATCTCTTTTGGTGGTAATCCTAAACCCATAAGGCTTTTGTGATTCTTCCTCAACCGATACTTCTTATGTCTTGAATTCTTTTCATATGGAGAGAAGAGATAATTGTCTTGTGTACGATGACCAATTAGGATTCTCATTATTCTCAAATGGGCCATCTTGACATACAGTCATATTTGAGTTCATACCCAATTAATTAATTAACTAATTAAATAATTCATAAATAAAATCTAAATAGTTTTTTATCATTATTTGATCACTTAATTATTTAAAGACACTTAATTGATAAAATAGCTAATATAATACTGTTAGCTCTCATTTTCGACGCCAGCGAAATCAGAATTATCCTAAGTCAAAATGTTATTCAAAAAACAGATGAAGGTTTCGACACCACTTTGAGGAAATCTGAGTCGAAGAGATGTTGACAAAATTTCTAGGAAAATGCTAGGTATTGGAGAAAGCTTTCGACCAAGACCATGCTAGAAGGAACGCAGGGCAGTTACCATGAAGGATGGAGGGAATTCTTAGTGTTTAAGTTTCAAATTGATAGTGGGCGAACGTGGGAGCAGTTGAAATTATAAAAAAGCGCCAAAAGGACATGTTGTGAGGCCATAACCGTCATGTAGTAGTTACTTGCTAGCATTATAAATAGGTGTTATTTTTATGTAATAAGGGTGTTCATTCATCTTGTACTAGTCACTCCAAATCACTCAAAGTACTCGCGTGTAGAGAAACGAGTTAGCGAGAATGTACGTGATACAACACCAACTCCTTTTCATTAATGCAATTTACTTGTCTTTATCATTTATGCGCTGTTACTTATTCTGCGTTTTAACCTTCATCTTTTACGTTTAAACTACCTTTTCAAGCCCTTTTACAACTTTATTTTTCAGTTACGTTTCATGCCATTTAACGTTTTGCATTTTACCTTAACTTGCAAATTTAACGTTCTGTGCATTTACTTTCAAAGATCTCATAGTCGAACGTGGAGTTCAGATTAAAGTCTTTTGCACCTTTATTTTCAAAGTCCTTTATTTTCAAAGTCATTTACCTTCACACGCATTTACTTTCAAAGATCTCATAGTCGAACGTGGAGTTCAGATTAGAGTCTTTTGCACCTTTATTTTCAAAGTCGTTTACTTTCAAAGCCCTTTATTTTCAAAGTCCTTTACACTACTGCATTTACTTTCGACATTTACTTCCAAAGCATTTACATTATTGCACTTTTACATATTGCCTTTAATCTTCAAGTCATTTTCACTTTACAAAGATTTCACAGTCGAACGTGGAGTTCAAATTAGGGTCTTTTGCACGTTTAGCACATGTTCTAGGATTTAGTATGGTCGATCCTGCAAGTTACTCAATTTTACCCTAAATTGATAGACCAACGGTTGTTTACCAAAATTCACAGTAAACAAATTGGCACACCTGGTGGGACACAGTGCTAAACATTCTAAAGTTTACATTAACCAAATTCACCTTTAGGCGCCAAACTTCGTTGTATGTTATTAAGGAGTGGGAAGTTAGCCACGACACACGAAGAAGTACCAAAGAGAAGATATACTAAAAGAATGGTAACAAGTGCTAATCAACAAGTTGATCCTCAAGGAAGTGTTTCAAATACTCAGTCAAGTAGTGCTCCATATCCCGTTTCTTCGACGGGAGGACAGACACCACCACCAGTAGTTGTGTCTGAACAAATGCAGCACATAGTGTAACACCCATTTTAATTATTTAAGTTTTCCCGTGTTGTTTTGTTTCGGTGTGCTTTGTGTGGAAGTTGTTGCGAAAATAAGGAGCACAGTATCAATATTATATAAACGATAATGATAATAATTAATAATTAATATTAATGTTGATATTAGTATTATTATTATTATTATTAATATTAATATTATGGGGTTTTAATATTAATTTGGAATTAAGAAATGAGGAAATATTATTAATGTTTTGGAAATTAAAAAGAAAAGGAGGATTTATATTAATTGAAATTGTTTTGGGGGTATTGAGGGCAATAGTGGCATTTGGAAGAAATTGAGAAAGAGGAGAACATGATCGAGAGAGAAGAAGAAGAAGAACGCACTTGAGCTAGAGAGAGGGGAAGAGCTGGTTGGAGGAAGAAGCAAAAGGAGCTTGGCTGTGGAATTCTTGAAGATTCTTCATCCGAGCTGTATTTGAGGTAGGGGGAAGAATCAGTTAAATTTCGGTAAATGCATGAATATTAGGTAGAAGGGGATTTCCCTTAATCCCATAGGTTGATGATTATGATTCTGGGTTTGATGCTGATATGCTTGAATTCATTGCATGTGTTGTTTGCTCGATTTGGAGGTTTCGGATAGTGTGAAGTTTATGCTGAAACTGAGTAAACGTGTATAGCTGACATTTAATCGAGTTAAATCGAGGATAGATGTTGTATATAGGTGGTAGAATAATGGTCTGGTATGATGGGGGTTGGTTTGGAATAGAATCAGCTGAGTTCGGAGCGTTTTTGCCGACTCTGAGCAGTGGTATTATTATTCTGGATTCGCAGACGCTCGCCAGCTGCTTCGCTGAGCGAGCAGATAGCGAACCTTCACCAGGGGTTCGCTGAGCAAATGAGGTAGCGAGTGCTTTCAGAATACCTCTGGATGGCTTTGGTAGGGTACTCGCTGAGCGAGCAAGTAGCGAGTGTTCACTGATGCTTCGCCTAGCGACTGAGCCAGCGAGCATGACAGTGTTTTGTTTTCTTTGTGCTGTGTTGTTCTGTGTTCTTGTGCTGTTGGACCCTCGTTGGTCGTGATGGATTATGAGATTGATGTTGAGCTATGAAGGGTATATGCATAGTGTGGCATATGATGTCCTTGATATTCGTTTAATGTAAATGATGGAAAAACTGGTGTATGTGATTTTGTACGAATGTGGTGATGTGTGACACATATATAGATATATGATGTGTGATGAATTGTGATTAGTGGAGTTGTGTACACTTAGTGTGTCTGTTGTTGTGTGTTGTGCATTAGGGTTATGCATAGCATGGTGTGATATTGTGCTCCTGTGTGGAGGGTGATGGCCTGGTGCCCATCGGTAGTGATATTGTGCTCCTGTGTGAAGGGTGATGGCCTGGTGCCCATCGGTGATTGTGATGGATAGATCCTGGCTCGGGGGAGCGTAAGTGATCTATCTTGGTTTTGATGTGCTCATGTGTGGAGGGTGATAGCCTGGTTCCCATCGGTGATGATAATGTGTTCCTTCGGGAAGGTGATGGCCAGGTGCCCATCGGTGTTGTTGAGTCGGTACCGCATATCATGGGTTGAGTTGCATGTGTTGTATTATTTTATATGTTATGATTGGTGTGGGACAGTAGGTCCAGGTCGATGTATGTGAGTGATAATTGTGTAGTTTACTGCCTTTTATTCATGTACATTATTACCGTTATATTATGATCGTGATTTCTCACTGTTGCACCCTAATTTTTGACCTCAAGATCCCACCTCCTTGTGAAATTTTATTACATATCATCTAGGTCCAAGCATGCATAGCTAACCATTTTAACTCGTTTGTTTGTTTTGTTTTGTGAAGATAGGTTCACTGCTGGAAGTCCAAAAAGCCATGAATGCCTTGGGCTTCTCCAAGTAAGAATAGGTTTTTCTTTCCCTTTTGTCTCAGGGGTGTTCATTCGAGGTTTGGTCGGAATTTCGTCGGGGTATTACACTACAAGTGGTGTACTCAATTTTAAAGGATCTCTCTGGACATGATTTTTGTAAGGGGGATTGTTAGTGATCAAGTGGGGTTACACTATGTAGTTGCTAAAGGTTCTCAATTCAAAAGAGTTTCTTGTCGATTGATATGATTAAGTGTTAGATTCATGATTTATACAAGAGTTCAAGGTCGGTCGCAAAAGCCATTTGGAGTCTTTACTGTACCAATTTTAAGGTCTATTTTAGAGCTATGCAAGGCAAGAAAAAAAAATAAGTGACTGGTTTTCTCATATATAAAATGGAAGTTTGAGTTCTTTGGGAGCCACTGTAGGCACTGCCAGTTCACAACCATTTCGCCGCCAAGACCGAACAGGAAGCTCGGAGTGATATTATTCATTGTCTCCATCCAAGAGAGTACAATGAATAGAGACAAAACAATCATTGGTTCAAAATACAAGGAAGATGAGTGCAAGTTATGAAATATTACAAAAAGAGGCTCTGGTGTATCAAGGTTCACACCTGTGTTTACCTCAAAATTCCTGATACAAACCAGCTAAAGAAGATTCAAGACCAATGCCTATAAAGACAAGGATGTTCCAATGAACTTTATTGTTCAATCTCCAAGTTCAAAAGTTAGTTTACAAGGGGAATACGTGAATCGGAAATCCTAAATCTATACAACTTCATCTCTTTAGTATCACATGTGTCGGCGATGTTTTGTCAAATTGATGCATTAAGTCCATGTACGGCCGAGTCAAGCGTCCTGAAGAGACCCATCATACATCTTCAGCCTTGAACCGCAAATTCCACCCGTATAACCGCGGTAATGCCTATGTCGTAGGAAATACAAAGGTCCTAAAGAAGAGCAGAGTTTTTTTAGCAACAACTTTGATCGGCATTTGCGATAAGTTATAAATGATATACACTTACATTGAACCGGTCGAGCCAGGAAGCTTGGCGTCAAAAGTTCACACTGATATCCACAAACAATAGCAACCCCTGTTCATGGCAACACCCCTGCAAATGTTCCCCAGAGTCTGCTATTACGAGAGCAACGATTTTCGTTGCCTTCCATATCCCGCCAGTAGCGTTATGCCTTCATTACCATACCAATGAAAATCCTGTCAAAACCAACAAGATACATTTAATCAACATGTGTTTCAAAGGTTTTTCATGTATCTCGTGAAACCAACAGAAAGAGACCGTAGGGACAGTTCGAATTAACTCACGCGGAGGTTCGATGACTTATTGTCATTGATAAGTGAGGCCACTGAAACTTAACCGGTATATCTCGAGAGACCAATGGCAAGGCAGAGAAAAGATCCTGCATTACTGTGAAACATTAAAGATTTGCTCCTACCATAACTAAGCAAAGCTTAAAGTCATCAACATTTTAAAACAATCCAAAACGTACCAAGACAACATCATATGAAGAAGAAAACCAAGCACAATCCAGTCAACTCCTTTCTGACTACGGTTTATCGCCAAGTTTCAATCTTCGGTCTTTCTGGAAACCATCTTTATCGATACATCTCGTCCTGCATTAAGTTCAAGCCACCATGAGACTCATCAAACTTGGTCAGCAACCTTCATTTCTTGAATGGCAGGCCAAAGTAGTAAGAGCATGGGTTTGGTTTTCAACTATAAACCATTAAGCACAATGGTGTGGCAGACGTGTCGGCGATGACTTGGTTCGGCTATATCAAATTCAACTTATACCAGGATCTTCTGCTTATCCCCAACAGTCAACAGGATGCATCCTTAGCTGTGGTTCTGCAAAACAAACAGAGAACATGAAACAGATTCAAGAAATATTGTCAGCTCCAATTGGTACAGCTGTGGACTTTGACAAGGATGAATTGGAAGCAGAACTTGAAGAGATAGAGGGTGCCGAGTTGGAAAAACAGCATTTCAAGCCTTCAACTATCTCATAACATCGTCAATCTCAGTACGGTTGTGGCGGCAGTTATCCCTGCACAATTTCGAGTTAAACGATGAAGAACCCCGTTCTGGTTGATGAAGATTCTGGGGAATCCACGAAGAACAGGTGGAGTTCTTGATGATCGTTGATGAGAAGTGAAGAAGTTCTGGGGAGAGATTGAAGAACGATGGAGCCTTGAGGATTTCTGGGATTTCTTTGAAGAATGATGAAGGTTGATTTCTTGAGGAACGATGAAGACGGACGATGATCTGGGCAAGACGATGAAGTTTCCGGCGAGTATGAATTCTCCGGCGAGGGCGTGTGGCTGGGGATCGGAGGAAAGAAGAGGAAGAGGATGAAGATCCTGAGTTTCTGGGCGTTCTGGGGATTTCTGCAGTTTCTGGTGACGTGATGGCGGCCGGAGACGGTTGGGATGATCAGAGGTGGCCGGTCACGGTTGCTGCATGGCCGGCGGCGGGTATTCCGGTGCGGGATGATGGTGTGACAAGTGTCACGGGAGAGGATTGAGAGAGTACATGCAAGGTGCCACGTGGGGTGTTGGCAGAGAGAGGGAGTGATGGTGGGGTCAGGTGTCAGCGTGAGAGGGTGTTCTGAGTGGTGTGTTAGTGGGGTCTCCTGTGAACGCGTGGACCTTTTATATGCTTGACACCTGGCCTGCTCTGGACAAAAATTGAACAAAAACTGCAATGGGCTTCCCACCTGTGTATCTGGGCCCACGAAATTGGTTGTTAATGAACAAAAAAAACTGAATAAAAAAGGATTAAACTCAATTAACCTAATTAAGACTACTCCTAATTAATCACTAATCAAACACTAAACCTACTTAATCCTAAAAACAATTAACTAAATGAAAATCCAATTAACCCTAATTAAAATCTAAACAGAATATTAAATCCTAATTAATCCTAATTACAATTAACTACTAACTGAACATTAAACTAACCTAATTAATCCTAACGAGTTCAATTAAATCTAAACCAAAGATTAACTCCTAATTAACCTAAAAATGATTAAGATCTATTTAACTCTATGTTAATAAAACTTCTACTAATCTCTATTTAATCCCTAATAACTTCTATATTATTTATTTAACTATTAAAATTCTATTATCCTAAAACAAAAACTATTAAATCTCTATAAAAACAAACTCTATTTATTAATAAAAGAAGAAAAACTATACTTTCTATATTACCTAAAAACAATTAAACTATTTAAGATCTATTATTCTAAAAATGATTTAAAAAAACTATTAAACCAATTAAAAACCTATTTAAAAAATCTATAAAATTCTAAAAATGATATAAAGCTCTAGAAAAAGATTTAAGCTATTTAAAAAATGCTATTAACCCATTTAAATCCTAAAAATGATTAAAAGCCTATTTAAAATCTACAGAAAGCTACTAGACCCTAAAAAATGCAGACAGAGGCCAATAATCAACATAAAAGAGCGTGCGACCAGATCAAATCAACTAGTAAACCCCTAGCATCAGAATATCTCGAAAACCACCATGCAGACTGAAAATCCCGAGAAGCGCACAATTTCCCGAAATAAAACCCTGATGACCTAGACTGGATCTGAAATATCTGATAGATGAAACCCAAACTGTAACTCTGATATCCTCTGTCTGTGCACAAATGTCATGCATCTGATGCGAACATGAATTTAAACCACGAGTCAGCTAGGAGAATCGGTTGGTCAAATTTTGGGGTGCAACAATGAGGAGTATCTCTTGCTGGCGGCTGTTGAAGTTTGTAGGATCTAGGAGTTAGGCAGAGCCCTAGAGTAGTCAACTTGATTCTCAAACATGGAAGGTCTTGACTGCCTCCATTCTTCTCTGTGATGCAGAGTCTCTCTGAGGCACTCACCCCCTTCCTTTGGAAGGCTTGGTGCTACTGTCTAAGGGATAGAACTCTTGAGAGAAAATATCCTATATGTTGTCAGCAGTCTGTTTGCCACCCTTGGTGGTCAAATAATTGCTTAACACCCAATTCACTCTTGTGATTGATTCCTCAGCTGGGAGATGGAGACTTGAAGAAAAGCCATTGTAGACTGAAGATTGATGACAAAGACCTTGCTTGAAGGCTGTGGAGATGGAGATTGATGCTTGCTGAAGCTTATTGATGAGGACTTGAAGATAGGTGTGATGCAGAGCTGCTGTGGCTGTTTATTTTTAGCTGTTTATTTCTGATGTATTGATTGGTTTTCCCGGGCTGTATTGTTTGCTGTTTAACTTGTTGGGTTGAAAGTGAATCCTGTTCACTTTTGCCTATTGTTTTCTAGGTTCGAGGTTGAGTGAGACTCCCTTGCCTCGCTTGTATTGCTGCATCCATGCATTTTACTGCTTTACTGTATATATATGCTATTGTTTCTGTTTCCGTCTATTCCCTTAGGATCTCTGTTTCTCTCTGTGCAAGAGAGAAGCATGATAGACACTAGGTCTTAACCCATGCATGATAACACTAGTTTAGTTTGATTCCTTTCGCAACCGTAGGTTAGAGTTCTGTCTCTTCTTTCTCAAAACAAACAGAAAAACACAATAAGATTTCAAACACAATAAAAGACACTTCTGTCGTAAAAGAATGTGAACTCATCAAAACGTCATTTTTGTCCGCTTGGACCAGTAATCAGAAAAACCCTTTTTCAGAAGGTATAAAAGCAACCAAGACAAGCCTGTGTCTTCCGTGGCCCGAACTACGTTTGCTCTGATCTTTCATGCTGTATGAAAGTACGTAGGCATAGGATGCGATATCCTAGCGAGCAACCTTCCCCTCCTTTCCCGTAGGTAGGCGAACTACGTTGACTCTGATTTCTCGTTCCAGACGGGAATACGTAGGCATAAAGTGCGATACTTTGCCGAGTCATTTTCTTTTAACCCCTGACCTGTAGAATAGATAGAATAACAATCCATACCCGAAAACGAGCGTGGATCCCGTCGAGTACGACGGACGTGAGGGGTGCTAATACCTTCCCCTTGCGTAACCGACTCCCGAATCCAGGTTTTGGTTGCGACGACCATACCTTTCCCGTGTTGTGCGAGGTTTACTCTGAGCGTTTCCTTTCCCTCCTGTGGGATAAATAACGCACGGTGGCGACTCTTCTGTTCAGCCGGCGCCGATTTTCGCAGTAGCGACACTTCCTTGAACCCTTTAAACCAATTTTTTTGAACAATAAGCTTAGAAATGTAGAGGCTGTTGAACGACGTTCATATTGCACTAATCTCTGTGGAGACGACAAAACTGGGTACTTAATACATTTTTGCTTGCTTCTTTACCGCTTCAACAAGACCAAGACCCCGACAACATAGTCCGACATGTTAGAAATGAGAACCTTGAAGGTGAAGCTAATCTGGAGGCCATGGTCGAACGTATCATGGTCCGAAACAGCGCGAACCCTAGCCTTCGACGGCCCGCCTACACATCCCCATTGCCGGAATTTGTGTTGCAAACTGAGTTACCAAGGGGTTAGAATGTCCCTAAATTCACTAAGTTTGCGGGCAACACAAAGGAATCCATTGTCAAACATGTGACCCGCTATCAAACAGAGACCGAGGACATATCGAATAATAAGGATTTAAAAATGAAATATTTCCCAGGGTCCCTCACAAAAAATGTGTTCACATGGTTCACTTTATTACCCCCACATTCGGTCCACACATGGACACAGTTAGAGAGATTGTTCCACGAACAATTTTATATGGGGCAATCAAAGATCAGTTTGAAGGAATTAGCTAGCGTAAAAAGGAAAACCGCGGAATCCGTAGATCAGTACCTGAATAGGTTCTGACTGTTGAAAACGCGCTGCTTCACACAAGTCCCCGAACACGAATTAGTCGAAATAGCAGCGGGGGGATTAGATTATTCTATTAAGAAAAAACTGGATACACAATATTTAAGGGATATGGCACAACTAGCTGATGTCGTACCTCAAAAAATACGACCCTCACGATGGACGCGGAAAAAACGTTCAAACAGAGTCGCCACCGAAATTTTTCATTCCAAGGAAGGAATAGGAAAATATCGATAAAACCTTTAAAGAGATAAGAAAAAGGTCATCGCAACCAAATTCTAGGTTCGGGAATCGATTATGCAAAGGGAAGGTATTAGCAACTTCTACGTCTGTTGTACTCAACGGAAACCTCTTGATTTGATTTGAGAGTAAAGTTAGCTAGGTTGTTTGTTTTCTTCTAAATATTTGCTTCTAAAGGGGAAATGGGTAGTTGTAAGATAGAGTGCTCGCCAAGGATTGGGGTCCTTGTGCCTATGTACTCCCTTGTGCAATGGGAAAGTCAGAGAATCGTAGTTCGTGGGACTACGGGTAAAGGGGGAATTGTGGAATTGTGGGAATTGTGCTCGCCAAGATCATCACAATCTTGTGCCTACGTATCTTACATTCAAAAGAGAATGAAGAATCAGAGCGTCCGTAGTTTGGACAACTACGGAAAAAGGTCTCGAAAATGAACGAGTGTTTAGGTCGCATTCTAACTGCTAAACATTGACTTGTCTGCTCGTTAGGGGAGGCTAAAACACGAGTTTTTTATGCGCGGAAGAATGGACTAAATAATATTCTTAGTAAAAGGTGTTTTGAGTTAAACGAGAGTTTAGGTCGCATTCTAACTGCTAAACGTTGGCTTATCTGCTCGCTAGGGGAGGCTGAAGCACGAGCTCATATACGTGGAAGAAGAGACTAAACAATATTCTTGGTAAAAGGTATATATGAGTCGAACGAGAGGGTGGCGAGTGCCACAAGCTAGGGTGGCGAGTGCCACCTCAATTACAAGACAAGGTGGCGAGTGCCACCTCTTAATGAGGAGAAAAAGATAATTTTTTTTTGTTTTTGAAATTTTGAAGAAAACATGAAAATCTTAATGTTAATCACTAATGATAATTAGTATGAAAATGGAATGTAGAATTTGAAATGGAATTCTAGAATTCAGAAAAGAAATTAAATTGTACTAATTAGAAGAAATAAAACAAGATGTCTCAAACAAAGACAATTACAAAAAATCGGTAAATTGCGAAAACAGCAAAATAAAATTGCCCGAAAATAAATAAACTTGTCCAAAAATAAAACAAGATGTCTCACATTCTCTCTGAATTTTCTGCAACTTCTACTCATAATCATCTTCACTTTCTTCCCAAACCACACTAAATCTCAAATTCACCATTAAAGAGTAGCAACTTCTACATTGGAAGTGATTTTCTCTCGAGCTTAACCATTATCATCTTGAAATTTTACTTGGTTTTCTGGAGTTTTATTAGCTTTTGATTCATCTCAAGTAATTCTCCAAGCTTCTTCGGCGCAAATTCGAATTTGGAAATTTCGTCGCATTTTGCTCGGTTTCACTATAGTTTGGTTGCAAATTCTGATTTCTCTGGTTTTCTTTGATTATTTCCATAAAAATTCAATTGCAATAACATCCAAGGAAAATCTCATCCTTGTAGGTTGGTAATCCTTTGCTCATTTTACTGTTTCGATAGTTTCCGTATCATTTGCGATGTAAATTCGATACTTTTTCTTGTTTGTGAATTGATTATGCCATGGTTTGATCTTTGAACCTGATGTGTTAATTGATTCCATTGATGATTATTTGCTTTTTTTGGACTTGATTTTCGTGCATAATTGTTTTCCCTAGCATGTGAGTGATTGTACAAATCATAAGTAGCCAAAAGTGCTTTTAGAAAATCAAATTACAGCCACTACTTCAGTGTTCACCGATTAACACTTTTGCATTGACAAAGTGTTAATCGATTAACACTATGTTTTTCAGCAAAATTTTCCTTTTCTAAAGGGTTAATCGATTAACACTTTTGCACTGGCAAAATGTTAATCGATTAACACTGCTCCAGAATGAATTTTTTGTGTATTTTCAGTGTGTTTGACATTCTCTTCTCATTCAACTCACGTGGATTGTTATGATTGATTTTTATGGATGTTTTATGAGTCATTTAACTTCTGTTTGAAGCATGCTTGTAAACTTTCCGATGCTCGATTTTATAGATTATGCATTTGTTTGCATTTTTGGTATTGTATGATCATGTTCATTCTTGCACATTCTTTGATCACATGTTACATGATTTGTGATGCATACTAAATGATTTTGGCACTTTTTTTGCCTTTCCATTCATGTATGCATTAAGATTGTTCCTCTTTGGAATAAGCTTAATCTTGTATAATCAATAAATCACCCTTTTGCTTTAATGAATTTTCATCACTTTGAAAAATCGTTAGCATATCACCCCTCTTGATTAATTAGTTGATCTTCCCTCTTTCTCCTCTTCTAGAGCTTTGTCCTCTTTTCCTCCCTGCAGAGTTGAAGATTTGCAACGCATTGGAGCAATGCACAATTTTGCACCGTTACGCTGTCGGTTTCATTTTTCAAACTATACTTTGGTGTTAGAGAAGGAACGAGAGTGGAGAATTCCTACACTCATTCTGGCTATTTTGGGTAGGGGACGAATGACACTGTGCCTAGAATAGTCATCTCTATCTCCTTATTACAATGTCTTATCCTCCCCATTCGAGTCGATCCTTGATCACTTGCATCCTAATCTCCATTTTGGAGTAGCCTCCCCCTTTTGATTCAACATTCTTTTCTCTTGTGGCCAATCACCATCTTGGGTTCCCCATAGATTTGTAATCAGTCCTTTCTTTGGCTAGTTCTATCGTTCCTTGGTTAAAGCCAAATTCTCTTCTTTCCAGCGAAGTCAATCTTTCTTCTTCAGTTAACACAGTCTTCCTGTTAAAACCTAGTCCCCATCGAAGTTCGCAACCTTCTCTTGGTTCTCTCTCCTTCTTGTTTGGTTAATCAATGTTTGTTAGTTAAAATACCAACCTTCCTCAGTTAATCACAGTTCGTCTGTTAACATACTGAGTCTTCATTGGATTAATTACATTCTCCCGGTTAATCACCTGATCTTTGGTTGATCATGGTCTGCCCGTTAAAACCAATTTCTTTTGAGTTAATCACCTTCTCTTGGTTAATCACTCATTCTTTTTGGTTAATCATTGCCCGTCTGTTAAACACTGAATTCCATGTAGTTAAAAACCTTTCTTTGGTTCAAATATTCACACCTTTTGGTTAGTAACCTTTGTTTGGTTTAAATACCCTTTCCTTCGGTCAAGTACTGTTTGTTCAGTCGATGTACCATCCTTTGGGTCACAATTTTTGCTTGGTTCTACACCTATCCTTTTGGTTGATCACCGTCTAATGGTTAAATTCTTTATTTTTTCGATTAACCACAGTTTATCAATTAACACACTGAGTCCCCCAGAGAGTCAACACCTTCCTTTGGTTCATACTCTCTTTCTTCTGGTTCATCACAGTCTGTCTGTTGACACCAACCTTTTGCTCTCCCTGCAGAATTTTTCTCTTATCCTTTACTTAAATTCTTTATCCCTTTATTCTCTTGGCTTCGACGTTATTCATTTGTTTATCCCCAGTGGAGTTATCATTTCTCTTCTGCGTTCCTTTGCCTTTCTTTCTTGGTTTTGACACCACTTCTCTGGCATTCCCTAGTTGGGTCTTACTTTCTGCTTTTTGCTCTTGGTTTTGACACCGTTCTTTTGTTTTCTCTAGTAAAGTCTTTCTACTTCTTTTTGCTCTTGGTTTTGACATCGTCTTTGTTTCCTTTTCTTCCTTCGTCTTAGTTCTCCGAACTACGGAGGCTCAAACTTCCTCATTGCACTATGAGCGTACGTAGGCACAAGATTGCGAAATCTTGGCGAGCCACCTTCCTCCACCTTTTTCCTTTATTCTGTCTCTCTGGTCTGCCCAGATCTTCTTTTCTTTCTTAGTTCCCTGAACTACGGAGCTTCGATTTCCTCATTGCACTATGAGGGTACGTAGGCACGAAGGCCCCAATCCTCCGCGAGCACATTCTTTTTTTCTTTCTTTCTCTATCTTCTCTTCTCTCTTTTTAGCTAGAAGCCTTTAGATAGATAACTCATTTAAGACTAGAAGCAAGCAAAATGGTTCCCGCCGGGTACGACGGATGCGTAAGGTACTAGTACCTTCCTTTCGTATAACCGACCTCTTTTCCCGTTTCTCTTTCCTTTGGGTTTTATTGATATTTTCCCTGTCCTTTGGGGCTAAATGAAGTTTGGTGGTGACTCTGTTGTATCTTTGAGTGTGCGATTCACTCAGATATAATCCCGTTAGTTTCAACTTTTAAATTATTATTGTAATTATTTATTACTTGAGTTTTTATTATTAGTATATTCTTTTTTATAAATATGATAATGAACGATTGCATATATTTGTTTATTAGTAGGCATCTCATGGATTTTGAAAGAGAGAAAAAGAGAAGGAAATATGAACTTTATTGGAAAATAATATCAAATTATAATATTATTATTTTATATATCTTGTTAAATTTCATTACAAAATTTATATATAAGAATTTAATATATTTTTGTGTTAGGTTTAATTTTATATTTATATTTAAAATGTTTTACATTTGATTGTTAATATGTTTATTTTTTATTGAATAAAAATTAATTTAATAAATAGGATCACCAATTTAGATAGTTCATTCATATTGTCGTGAAAGGTTGCATGGATCTTCGCCATGAAGTCTCTCAGGCGAAGACTTTAGATAGTTCATTCATATTGTCGTGAAAGGTTGCATGGATCTTCGCCATGAAGTCCAACATATAAAATATTTTCTTAAGAGAAAACAATGATCTTCACAATGAAATCTAACATATAAAATGTTGCCTTAAAAGGCGACAAGGATCTCGCCATGAAGTTCAACACACAAAACATTACCTTATAAGGCATAAGGATATTCACCATAAAGTCTAACATATAAAATATTGCCTTAAGATGCGATAATGATCTGGGCCATGAAGTCCATCATACAATATATTGCCTTAAGAGGCGGGAAGGATCTTCGCCATGAAGTCCATCATACAAAATATTTCCTTAAGAGTCGGCAAGGATCTTTACCTTGAAGTCCAACATACAAAATATTTCCATAAGAGGCAGCAAACATCTTTACCATGAAGTCCAACATATAAAATATTTCCTTAAGAGGCAACAAGGAATTTTGCCATGAAGTCCAACATAAAAAATATTTCCTTAAGAGGTGGCATTGATCTTTGCCATGAAGTCCAACATATAAAATATTGCCTCACAAAACACTTCCTTAACAGGCGACAAGGATCTTACTTAGGGATCCAATATTTTGATTTCCTCTAAGGATGCTAAGGATCCTACACAGGAATCCAGAATTCTGATTTCCTCTAAGGGTGGCAAGGATCCCACTCAATAATCCAACATTTCGATCGCCTATAAGGGTGACAATGACCCCTCTTAGAGATCCAACATTTTGATCGCCTCTAAGGGCGACAAGGATCCCTCTTTTCTACCATATCTAAGGGAGGCAAGAATCCCACTTAGGGATCTGGAATTTTGATAGCCTTTAAGAGCGGCAAAGATCCCTCTTAAGGATCCAACATTTTGATCGCCTCTAAGAGCGACAAGGATCCCACTTAGGGATCCCTATTTTTTATCTCCTATAAGGTGGCAGGGATCCCACTTAGGGATCAAACTTTTTTTCGCCTCTAAGGGTGGCAAAGATCCTTCTTAGGGATCAATTTTTTGAATTTTGATGGCCTCTAAGGGAGGTCATTTCTAAAACTTTGAGGTTTCATGCAAAAGGGAATGAACTAAACATGTAGATTCTCCCAAATAATAAAATAGGGGGCATTATTAAACCCCCATACAAGGTGCATAGAGAAAATAATGCACCCAAAAAATAACATGTCCTTATAGATGGAATATACATAATACTCGCATAATTCAAAACAACAAAGTAACTAAATAAAAACAATGAAAGTAAATAAATGATAGTGGAGAAAATGGCATCAGGGGGCATTCCTTCTAGGCTTTTAATCCTCGATCTCCTCACTGGCTGGAGGGGGAGCCTCTTTGCCTTTGCAAGCTTCTCTTGGAAGTTTATTCTCGAGCCTTCCTTACTAGTGTTCGCGCCTAGAGTGCAGATCTTTTTTTTTTTTTTTAACTTAAGGCTATCTATGCATCAATTCATGAAAATTTCTTGATCTCTTTGGGTAACTCCTACATGCCCATCAGAGAGCGGGTACTTCATGCACATGGAGAAAGCGGCACCCAACTAATTAAAATATGACCAACATATAGTAATATTGTAAGAAGAGAGTGCATCAATAACCAAGTACCCGACCTTAATTTCTTTGGCTTGTTCATGCTCTCCAAAGATTGTCTTTAGCGTGATATAACCTTTCACTTACACATGCTCCCCGTAGAATCCAACTAGAGATTCCTTGAAGGGCTTTAGGTCTTCTGGGCCGAGGCGTAGTCTCTTGAATACGCCCTAATATAGGATATTTACAAAACTTCCTTGATTTATGAGAACTCTTTTGATCTCCCACTCATCCCATCTGACAATAATGACCACGGGGTCATCATTTCGAGGGAAGACGTCAGATGTGTCCTTTTTAGAGAAGGTGATTTTGGCTTCTGGCGTCTTTGTCTCGCCTTTACCTTCATTGTTAAGGAGGTATTCTACATTCATAAATTGGCGAGCGTATCTTCTGCGAGGAAAGCTAGTCTTTCTGCCTCCGACGAATCCTCTTGCATTAATGTTAAACATGTGAGGTACAAATTTTTTATCCTTTCTTGTGGGCGTTTCCTTTGCCTTATTGGGCCTGGGGCTCGCCGCGTCATCTCACTTGTAGGAGCTAGATTTTTGAGGTCCACGAGAATTCCCTTAACACATTTCTTAATGTGTCTCTCATGGAGCATCCTCTCGATTTATTTCTTGAGTTGGTAACAGTCTTTAGTATGATTCTCTTTAACTCTTTGAAATTTGCACCATCTACCCGGTTCAGGGTCCAACCGCGTCAATTTTAAGAGCTAAAGACATATGGATGTTGTGTAGGTGAATGACTTAATGCCAGATATGTTCACAATGAGTGTTAGAGGCGTGAAGCTTCCCACCGCCTTGCGCACTCTTTGTCCTTGATGGGAGAGGTGTAACTGCTCTTCCTGTTGTGTTACGAATCTTTGGCGTTAAACACCCATTTTTTAACGTCTCACACCTTCTTTTTAGTGTTTCTCTCACCTGTCTTTTATGAAACTTTTTGCTCTAGTGACCAATCTTGCTAGCGAAAGCGCTGGCTTCTGGGTGATAAACTTTTGAAGTGTCTCTCCTTAAGACCATTCTAGAATGCACCAATGAACATTTCTTGGTTTGGGGGGGGGGGGGGGCGACCATTATGGTAGCTTAATTAAACCGGACGAGGTAGTCCCTCATCAATTATAAGGGACCATGTCTTATGTTGAACAAGCTAGTGGTAGACATATTCTTGTGACGACTAGTGACAAACTAGTGTACGCATTTTTTCACCAATTGTTGATGGAAGTTTGGGGTAAAACCATATACCATCGCAAGGCGGCGTCCTTGAAGGTGTCAGACAATAACTTGTACTTCAGGGAGTCAGGCACTCTGATGATGGTCATCTGAGTGTTGATGGAGGTGACGTGCTTATAAGGGTTACTACGCTCATCAAACTGGCCAAAAAGGGAAGGTTGAATCCTTTAGAGCATACATTTCCCATATTTTGTCAGAGAGTGGCTAAGGATCCAACACTTCCAGCTCCTCTAGGGGATCATTCTTTTGCTAGCGTTGTCGGATACTAAGGACATTGTCCTCTAAGATTTGATTCTGACGGCGTAGTTCATGCATGGCAACATGCATCTCCTCCATGCCATTGGCATAACAGTTTCCCCTGGTATCTTATGGTATAGGATAAGGTGCTCTCCTATTAATCATAGATGATAATATCTAAGTACATGAGCGGGGGTGACAATGAATATGACGATTGTAGAAGAAAGTTTGACCTAGGTTAGTTTTATCGGGGCCCCACAGTGGGCGCCACTATATTGGTCAAAGTTCATGTGTTCATGGTATCCCTGCCAGGGTATAGGATACTCAGAGGCCTTAGTAAGTTTATAATAGTTAGGGATTGCTCACGACAACGAGAGGTCCTATATAGTGGTATCTAGGGCGTTTATGGTGGTATTAAAGGCCAACTCACGTAAGGTGAAATATTTTATTTATTATGTGATATGTCGTTAAGTTAAGATTTGTCGTTCTCCTGTTATAGGAAGTATTTATAGAGGTCCCTGGGTCTAAGTTTTTCTTGAGAATGATAATGGTCCACTAAGTTAAAGTAATGGACCGTTGAATTCCTACTTTTCAAGAAGACATGAATCAACTATTGACTCTGACTTCCCTTTGCTAAAAAAACGTGTTACTCCACATTTCCCTTAATTGAGCGAGTGATAAATATTTTAGGACAAGACGATTCTCCCTAAGAGCGATATATAGTCCTTACCCCCTTTAGGATCTACACTTCTCCCATCACTATTATACTTTATATATATATATATATATATATATATATATATATATATATATATATATATATATATATATATATATATATATATATATATATATATATATATATATATATATATATATATATATATATATATATATATATATATATATATATATATATATATATATATATAATATGAAGTTATATATATTGAATATAAAAATAAACTTTTATTAAAATAATAAGATATAAAAAAAAACAAGTCAAGTTAAAAGCTATAAAAGTGAGTTGAAAAGATAGAAACTAAAAACAATAACTTTAAAAGCTCTTTTTTTTTTCCTTGCCATACACACTCTCAATAATTTTATTTTTTTAATATACAATTAATTTATTTTAAGCCACATATTAGTATTTTTCAAAAAAAAAATTGTACACAATCTTAACCAATTATTATTAATTTAATTTTTTTTTTAAACAACTGTTATTGGAGAGAGTAATTGGCCGTTGTGTTGCAATTTGCAAAAGACAAAGGGAACACACTCCATGATTAAACAAACATGGCAGCAAAGCACTACAGTAGAGTAACGTCACGCGCCAATGGAGAAGCGTGGTCATACTAGTTTCTCCATTCTAACAGATAAGCACTTCCAGATCAGCGCCATCACACACACGCACTCTTTTGTTCTTAGAAAATAATTAGAGCTCACAGAAAGAGAAAAACCGTGTCTCTCAGAATAGAATCTTTTTCACTGCACCCTCTCTCTCTCTCTCTCTCCCCTCTCTTTTCTTCACCTTTTTCTTAAGGTCAGAGTTTTCAGCAATTCAATGTCTATGTGACTACGTTCTCACCATTGATTTCACTTCCAAATCTTAACCGTTAAGTTTATTTACATGCTCCACAAACTTTTTCTTTCTTTCTATTCTCAGCATTATCCCTCTCTCAATCTTCTTCACTTTTCTAAAGTAAGTTCATCTTTTTTCAGATTTCATTTCTCTTGTATTTTTTTTTATGATACTCGACTTTAGTGTAGTTTAGTATGCATTTTTCTGTGCTTTTATAGAATAATAATAAACTTATTTTGTTTTAATTTTTTTTTCTTTTTTTTTTTCTTTTTTACTTTTGACTTGCTTGATTATCTTAAATGTCTAGCAATTTTGTTTTGGTTGATTGAATTTTCAGAAAATTGTTTTTTTTTTTTTCGGTTGAAGATTGAAGTTGATTTGGGGATCAATGAGTGATATGATGAGATCTACTTCACAGTTCAAGAGAATGAGATTGAAATTCCATTTACAAATTCTATTTGGATTGATGTTGATCTTTAGTGTGCAGTTTTCACTTGCAGCTACAAATCCCGCTGATGGTACTTTTTCTCCTCTTTTCATGCTTTCTTAATTTTGTATATCTACAGTAATATTTTGGGTTCATAATCTAGCATTCTAGCTATTTGAATTGGCTTCTAACTTGGAGCTTCTCAATCATGTTAGGTTTATAATTTATTATATACTAGTTCCTTATATTATAAGTTTATAGGTGTTTATGGAGAAGTTAAATGAGAAAGCTTCTGAACTAAAGAGAGTTAAGAGGATTATTTCAATTTATGCGTAAAACTGTTGTTTAAAAACTCATAAATATAACAACATTACTTTTTGTATGTATTTGTGAAGAAGTTTATGTAGACAGTATGTATCCTGCTCCTGCCTTTGGACCAATGTGCGCTGAGGCTACTGAATTGTGTTGCTGTGTTTTGAATTGCCACTTGCAACAAATTATTGATTATTTTCATCTAGCTGCGGTTTATTATAATACGACGATTCTAAAATTTTGTATTTGTATCAGTCGCTGCAATTAATAGATTATATGCTGCATTGGGAAACCCTGTACTTTCTGGGTGGGTTTCTAGTGCGGGAGACCCGTGCGGAGAAGCATGGCAAGGCGTTCAATGTAACGATACACTCATACAAGAAATGTATGTTGTCACTTTTTCTTGCTTAATAATATCAATTATTTCTTACAAAATAAAGGACCGTTAGCACACTTTTCATTTAATGTTTAACAGAACTTTGGTTGGTGCAAATTTGGGAGGAGAGCTTGGTGATAGCTTAGGAACGTTTGTTTCCATCAAATCAATGTAAATGAAACTCTCTCTTCTCTATTTTTGCTGCTTGCAATCTATGCATATATTTGGTTATGATATGTCAAATTGATTTTGAATGAATTAATTTTGTAAAATTGATTCCGACTTAAAGATAGTTGAATGTAAAGTGACTTATGTTGGGATAGATTCATGTAAATGTGAGTTTTACATAAAATTTGAGAGTAAAAGCCAATTGTAGAAACAAAAGCTCCAAATTCTAGTTTCAAGTTAGAATCAACTCTAGAGACAAAATCGATTCAGCTATAGTACATTGAAACATGTCAAAATCAGTTCTAGACCACTGGAATCAATTTTACCTCATCCTAAAGTGGAACCAAACCTACACCATTTGTGTCCATGAGTCTCATTGACCATCCTTCTTATATTTGCTTTATGCTTCATGTTTTTTCGGGGCAGAACTCTAAGCAACAACCACATTGGAGGAAGTATTCCATCAAGTTTGCCAGTCACCTTGCAAAACTTGTATGTGTTACCTACCTGTGTAATACTATCTCTCATTCTCCTCCAAAACATTATGCAAAATGACTAGATGGTTTGTACTTTCACAGTTTTCTTTCGGGTAACCAGTTCAATGGAAGTATTCCAGTCTCTTTATCGACATTGACAGAACTTACTGACATGTGAGTTTGCTGCTTCTATGTATTTTTATATTAAATTCTAATAGTAGCTAATGTTAACTGTGATGCATGTATGTAAATGAGATTGAGTTACCTCCTTTCAGGTCTCTAAATGATAATTTGCTGACTGGAGAAATACCAGACGCCTTTCAGTCTCTTACGCGATTGATCAATCTGTAATGCCTTATTTCATTTAATCTTTTACACACACATTGTTGAGTGAATCTCTTTTAGCTTCATTGTATACAAATTATTTAACGATCCACAAACTGACATGCAGAGATTTATCTAATAATAATTTGAGTGGGGAATTGCCTCCATCTGTAGAGAGTTTGTCAGCTGTGACGACCTTGTGAGTACTTTTTCTTGATAAGGTGATTTGTATATTTGTTATCTGCCAATCAATCTAACCTTTTCCTTCCTTGTTGGCAGAAATTTACAGAACAATAGCCTGTCTGGGACACTCGATGTTTTACAAGACCTTCCACTGACAGAATTGTACTTATCTTGACCGTGTTTCGTATAATTTTTGCATGACATTAGCTTGGTTAAAATAAACAACTAGACTCTGTAGTTTCATCTGATTTTAATTTCGGTTCCCATAGTTATTTTTGTAGATACCAGTCCATATTAATTTACTCATTTGGATTTGGTCCCTGAGGGACAAGGCTTTAATAATTAGAAACTGTAATATAAATGCCTCATAACAAATAGAGACCACTAATGTATAGGCCAATTCCACAAGAACAAAACTATAATAATACCATGCTCGCACTACTAGGCGGGGTCTGTTACATGAATCAGTTGATGCCATAAAATTGATTTGCCTTTTAGTCTTTCTTACTCTCCTTGTGTTTTTAACTATTGGACTATATTCTTCATGTGGTCTACTCTTTTTACCGGGAATTTTATACGTCTTCTCCATACATGTCCAAACCACCTAACATGCGGTTCTACCATTTTCTCTACCATAGTGGCTACTCTAATTTTCTCTAATAATTGTATTTTTTATTCTTTCTTTTCTCAGCGTAAAATTTTCATTTCTGAGACAATTTGTATACTTTTTTGTTGGATTTTTATTATCCATAAAACATTGTAGGGCTTATAGCTATAGAGATTAGAGACCAATACCATAAAAAAGTAATTGGGACCAAAATTTTATTTCAACTGATGGGTTTAGTATTTATTTTAGCCTATTTGTTTAGACAATTGTTTTTTTGTTACTATTCTACTAATGGATTTTAGAGGCTTTTGGAACTTGAATGAATATTAGGATTTGATACAATTTTTAAGTTTTTTTTTTAATTATAGTGATTCTCTTTTTAATACCTGCTTATTCTATCTTATTTGAACAGGAATGTCGAGAATAATCAGTTTTCTGGAACAATACCTCCAAAGTTGTTAAGCATCCCTAACTTTAGGTGAGAATCTTAAAACATAAACTATTTGCTTCCTTATCATATGAGATGATTTCCTGAGTCAGAAGATTTTGAAGATGTAATTGGAACTTGGTTTTCTGGACTATTTCCATGAAAATATCTGTAAAGCTGTTAATTCCAATGATGTGCAGTTTTGCAATTAGGGAAAATATATTGACATTAGGCTTTTTTTTTTCTGCATAATTTCTGTAGCACTGCAAATCACAAAAGCAACCAATTGTATGCTGCATCCATTCATACATGTAATTTAAGGTTACATAACTCTCAAAGGTTTAAGAGGTACATGACTTGAGATGTTCTATAGTCAGTGTGCATTTGACGAGGTTTATATTTTTAAAAATTTTTTTGGCTTTATTTTTGCTCCAGAAAAATTTTCAGTCAATGAAATTTTTGAACAATGTGATTAAGGAGCTATGTATGATTGAAAATATGATGTATAATGATTGTGCTTGAAATTTGTGTTTCTTGCCCTGTTAAATCAAATGTTGCTTTTCCTTTGAAATTTAAATGGATGGGAAAGGAAAAAAAAAAAGGATAATAGTAAAACGTTAAGCTTCACTTAAGCACGTGGCCACAAGAACATACATTGCTATATTAAAGCCGAAACCATAAAACTACAACAGTTTACCGTCATCATTATTTTTGAAGTTTTCTTGTATATCTAGAAAAATGTAGTGTTTATTCCTGTATCAGTTTCCACTCTTTTCTGTTAGCTTTTTTGTATCATATTAGAAATTTGAGTGACATATATCAATATTTATCTATAATTTTGGTGCTTCAATAAGACAATAACTCATTGTGATATTTATATGCAGTAAAGATGGAAACCTATTTAACCTTGATGGTAATGCTACTATAGCACCAGCTCGTCCACCTCATTCTCCAATAACAGCTTCACCATCAGGAACTGTGGTTCCGGTTCCTGGGACACCATTTTCTGGACGGATACCTCCTAAACATGCCAATGGACCAACTTCATCAAAGAAATCAAGTTCCGAGAAATCGAAAACAAACACTAAAAGAGTGGTTTGGATTACTATTTCATGTGTATTGGGGTTTATCATCTTGGCACTGGCACTCGTTCTCTTTCTTCCAAGATGTAGCAAAAGGGAACGCGTTGATAGAACCTCCAAGCAACATCTGGTTGGAGCATATGGAGGCGAAAGAGCAAATCCATGGAATAATGGGGCTCTAGTCCAACCACCTAGTCAAACTGAGAAAGGCAAATATACATATGTTTTGTTTGTGTTCCATAAATCATTTTCTGACATCTAGTTTCCCTTGTAAGGATTTTACCACTTCAATCATTTAATTTTAAATAAATTTTAATTTTTGACAGTACTGAAAGGGGCTGTTGTAAGGCCAAAAGAGAATCGGCAAGCAGAGAAAGATGAACAAAGAATGGAAACAATTCCAAAGCTATTGAGTCATGAGATTGATATGAGTGCACTAGATATAGATTCAATGCCACCTTCACCCCCACCCCCACCCCCACCTCCTCCTCCACCTCCTGCACCACCACTTTCCGTAGAGAAGGTGGTTGTTGAGCCGACCACACTCCCTGGAGGGTCTAACATCAATCCTTCCAAAAGAAGTCCAGTTACTCCCACCTTTGCAAAATCTTTCACCGTTGCATCCCTTCAACAGTATACAAATAGCTTTTCTCAAGACAATCTTATAGGATTAGGCATGTTGGGGAGTGTATACAGGGCAGAGCTTCCTAATGGGAAGGTAAGATTGTTTCTTATCAGTTGTGCTTGTTTTCTATAAGTAGAAAATATATTTGATATACATCAAAGTTATGAATTGTGTACAAGCACTAAACTGTTAGTTTTCTGTCTATTTCTGCTTTTAATATTTTGCCAAAACATTTCCTGATCCTGGATGACATCTTAATGAGATAAAGGAATATATATCGTTGCGTCATATGTTTAACAACTGATATTTTCAATCACATCTTGATTCAAATTTCCCTATTTCTCTTTCCCTTGGTCAGAAAGTCTTGTAAATTATATACATACCAGGATTGATTCAAATCTTAACATTTACTCTCTATGAATTTTTAGATACTTGCTGTGAAAAAACTAGACAAAAGAGTTTCAGATCACCAAGAAGATGATGAGTTTCTTGAATTGGTAAACAATATCGACAGAATTCGGCATGCAAATGCTGTTGAGCTTATTGGGTACTGTGTAGAGCATGGACAGAGGCTTCTGATCTATGAATACTGCAGTAATGGGTCGATGTATGAAGCACTTCATTCAGATGATGATTTCAAAACAAGGCTGTCTTGGAATGCTCGTATTCGGATAGCACTTGGAGCAGCCCGAGCCTTAGAGTAAGTCCAAGTAACTATTGGCACTAAGAAAAAAAAATTTCCCTTAGGCTGTTGATCTGCAGCTTATAGTGAGTGCAATTATTTTCATTTTCAAATGTAGTTTATCCCGCCTTCCTGAATTATGGAGTATGCCTTGGATTAGTTTTGGGCCGGAAGTTTTTTTTGTTTAAGTCTTGGGATTAATAAGCATTTGTGCAAATTTGATTGTTAACATGATATAATATTTACTAATAATGCATCTTTATGTGAAACTTAGAGTTTAATACTTGGTTTATCTCCGACAAGGTACTTGCATGAGCAATGTCAGCCACCTGTTATACACAGAAATTTCAAGTCTGCCAACATTCTCCTTGATGAGGATCTATCTGTCCGTGTATCTGACTGTGGTTTGGCTCCATTAATAACTAAAGGTGCTGTACGTCAGGTAAGAGAGCATGGGATTTTACAAAACAATGTTTGGAAACTGTACAATTTGTTTCGAACTGAATAGCACAGATCTTTTAGTTAATGAATAAGAGGTCCTTATCGCGCTTTCTTAACTTCATTTTTCCATTTGGTATTTCAATTATCTAGAATAAGTCTGTAAGTGAGCTCTAATTGATGAAAAGGGTAAACTGAACATTTACTTTCTTGAAACAGTATATTTATTGAGTTTCTTAATTCTTGGGAAAGACCTCAAATGAGAATTGTTTTATAATAAGTCGGTGTAATTTGCATTATAGCAGTATAATAACACATGTTTTATATTCAGCTCTCAGGACAGCTGCTAGCAGCTTATGGCTATGGGGCTCCAGAATTTGAATCAGGAATTTACACCTACCAAAGCGACGTGTACAGCTTTGGAGTCGTTATGTTAGAACTTTTGACAGGCCGTCCGTCCTATGACAGGTGAGACACTAACAAAAATACTTTTAACATCTATTTTTGGTTTTTCTATGGACTTTAATTCACGTATTGCATACATCTTGGACAGGACACGTCCTCGAGGTGAGCAATTTCTTGTAAGATGGGCAATTCCTCAACTTCATGATATTGATGCATTATCAAGGATGGTTGATCCTTCTCTAAATAAAGCTTACCCAGCCAAATCGCTGTCAAATTTCGCAGACATTATTTCTAGATGTGTTCAGGTAAGCTACTCAGTCTAAAGATCAACATTTCCTTCTGTAGGAGAACACTGCATTTACAGTTCTACACCCAGTAAACAATCTCGGTGATTAATTTGAGATCAAACGACTCAAATTACATAATAGCTAAATCAGTTTAAAATGATCTCTATCAATGATTTAAATTGTAAAGTTGAAATTAAAAATTGTGTCACATAATTACAACATAGAATCTGTTTCAGATTAAATTCAGTTTTGTATAGTCTACTGATTTATGTCATGTAACTGATTTCCTCTACTTATATATAATCTAATGCAGGCCGAGCCAGAATTCAGACCAGCAATGTCGGAGGTTGTTTTGTATTTGCTAAATATGATAAGGAGAGAATCTCAACAAAATGAATCAAATGAATGATGAAAATGGTAATGATATTTGGATATATGAATGATGTGCAAGAAGAGTTTATCTGTGATATCAAAGTCTCAACTATTGAAGATATTCATGTCATAACATCATAGGAAGGTTTGTTACTTCCAATGAAATACTAACCATCCAATATTCACATGCCAAGTTCTGCAAGGAGGTTTATCCAATTAGCTTCAGAGAATTTTAGGCACCAGCGCCCCTGTAGTTATTATATTTATATATAATTCAATGTGTGATATCTTTCATGGTTCATTAAACCATGCCATGTTACCCTGGTAACTGATCCATTTGTTTATTTGATAATTGCTCCATATTGTGGATGAGTGAATGTGATTTTTCTTTAGCACATCGTAGTTATTTTATTATGTCCATTCATAGTGATGAAATGAATTTTTGATAATCTTGTACCAATTCATATTCAAGCACTGTGATTTGATTTTGGGCGCATTACTTCTCTAACGAGAAGCACCATATTTTAGGGAATCTGAAAATATCCTTTCAAATTCAGAAGTGCGTAAGCACCCATCAAAATACGTTCTAAGTGGAACAGTCATATTTTTTTCTAAAAACTAGTCTGGACTATGGATACACCCCTTCAATAATTTTGTTTATTTAACAACTCAATGACAACTTCGGAGGAGTAATTTCGGATTTATCAAGCGGAAATTAAAAAAAAAGTCACGTTTGCAGGTCAGTGACATTTTCAAAAGTGTATTTTTGAATTTGTCAAAGCAGACAATTTAATAAAACATCCTCTTAAATGTTTGCTTCACTTATTATCAAAAACACCATTCTTCTTTAAACCCTATCAAAATCTCATTCTACAGTCAATCAATTTTTCTACTTCAAAACATTTCTTTTTTTTTTTTCTTTTTTTTTACATCAAAGAGTAAGCGAAGCTGAAATTTAAGGTAGCCTACATGTATTTCCTTCTTCACAATGTTTATTAATCTGGTTTTTGATTTGAAAAAATGAACATTGCATTCGAAAATACATTTATAGATTTTAGTTGAATATCAGACGAAAGTGTATTTTCGAATCCGTTCAGAGTTCAATTTAGACAGTTTCTTTTTATAAATATTTTTTATTATTATTTGTCTTAGATATGGTACATCCCAATGTTGTCCTCAAATCGAATGTGTCTATGGATGTCAAACCAATTGATATCAATGTAGATGTTGACAACCAATTTATAAATGAACAAAAATTTGTTGTTCATGATCATATACTCCAATGCATCCACACAGAGGCTGCCAAAATTGGGATACTTCGTTGTAATCGGAATGTCAGATAATAGTTCAGATAGAAGACTTGCATTTGTGACACTTAGGCACGAAAGAAGTGGCAAGTACATAATACCTCCAAAAATTGAAGTAAGATGACACCGATTTGAGAGAATGCGAATCCTTTAAAGTTGCATGGATACCTTTTGGTAAATAATAAATGGAGATTTAATATGATTTGTGGTACACATAATCATGACATGGATCGCAAGTTAGTCAATCATCCCATTACATGTTGCCTTATGTCTTAAGAGAATGAAATCGTTTCTAACATGACAATTGTACTGATATAATTTTATTAAGCCTATAAGTAGGGATTGTCCAAAAAAACGAAGGAAGACTAGGCGCAATGGGGAGGGATGAGTTATCCTACGGAGCTAGGGGCCACACAAATGAGTCGTATGGTCTCCTGAAAGGGGTTGCGTGACCACCTGAACTGAGCTCCCGCTGTCCACTCGCCCAATAAACATGGGTGAAGACGTGAATCCACAGTGACCAGGGCCGAGGGCAACCAGACTCACAACCTAGAGCCTAAAAAAATGGTGCCTAAAATTTTTGGGTGGTGGGCTTTAGTAATATGATAGTCTTTTTATATATATTATTTGTTGTAAATAAACTTTATCCTGCAATGTTGTCCCAACGGTTGCACAAGCTTATTTTTCCAGTTGGTCATCTGTTCGATACAGGGGTTAATTACTAAAAAGTTAATTAATTAAAAATTACTTAATTTTTTTTTATTATGGGTCCATTTTTATTATAAGCTATGAGCCTCTTAGAACAAAAAAATTCAAAGTTAATTATTTAATTTTTTATTAGGGGTCCATTTTTATTATTAGCTACGAGTCTCTAAAAAGTCAGGACCGCTCCTAACAATGACTAACTAATAAAGGGTTAGTCAAAAGGAGAAAATTGATCTCCTAACAATCCAAGGAGACCAAGTCCTCGCATGACCACATTTCTTGGTCATGAAGCTAGGGTAAACCATCACGTGAGATCTTGTGATACTTGGTGTAAGCAGATGAATGTTGTTTTCTGCGACCAAGAAGTTTGAGATCTTGTGAAGAATAGGGTAACACCAATTGACAAGAATTCCACGGATGAACAAAAGGTTGCACATAAAAAATTTGTTGCTCTTTTTGGATTGATTGCGTTAGGCAAAACAACATATGTACAAGATGTATTTTAGACAACATGTGGAACAAGATGTTCCAGCATCTGAGGTTGTTGCTAAGCATAATTGTGAAAAGTTGTTTAGCTAAAGTGCTTGACAGAACTATTTAAGCAATAGCTGTTTGACTAAAGTGCTTGGCAGAACTAGTTAAACAATATGCTTAAAGTTTGTGTTTTTCTATCTTCTGATGTCCTTCAGAAGCGTTGTGATGCTGACTTCTTGAACTGATCTATGGGCTTTCTTTTGTGAAGAAGTATGTTTTGTTTATCCAAAGATGTTTGGATTTGATTCCATCAAAGAAGAGTCGTTTTGGACGCTCTAGTGTAACATATGGAACACAATTTTCCAACATGTTCGTTGCAACATCTGATCTTTATCAACAAGACAAATGTTATTGTATGCTGCAACATTTGCCAACTATTGTAGTTGTAGTTTAATATTTGTCTATCCAAGATTCACTCTATATCAGAAGATATGCAAGTTCTGGAGAAGAATGAAATTGGTTGTACTGTTTCAACATGTGGAACACGATGTTCCAACATGTGTAGTGCAACATCTGACCCTAGTTGAGGAGCCCAATATTGTTGCATTTTTGGAGCGAAAATCTAGTTCATATTCGATCATATTTGTTGTTGTATTTGTGCAATTCATTTCTGTGATTTGTTTGGCAGTTGTTGAAGATCAAATCAATTTAATGTATATTTAAATTTGAATCTGAATTAATAAAAAATTATATCTTTTGTTGGGGAACTTTATAGAGCAAATCAAATCCAACAAGATTCAACTATTATTCTGGAAGAAATTAAATCAGAAATATAAGAAGAAAAACCTAAGATTGCATTGCTATTTAAGGAGACTCAAACCTCACTTTTGAGGTGTGCAAGTTTTAAAGATACCTAGTGTTATAGTTTATCTTTTGAGTCATTGTATGTACACCACTATAGCACCTCCTTTCATATCATAAGGCATACAATTTGGCTTTTATTGAGTTGTAAACTATGTTCCAAGATGTTAATTCCATAAGCTTAAAAACATAGTGTTTCTTGTATTCTATGCTAATGCCATAACCAGATTAAAGTTGAATCTTTGTGTACACCTCTATGTTTCAGTAACTTGGCATAAAAGGTTTATCCTAGTTGAGTTGTAATATTCAACATTGTTAATTGAGTTATAAACACGAATCACAGGTTTTATGATTGAGAAGAAAGTGAGTAGGTTCTCATATTTAGAAGGAATCCTTAAATAGAAAGACACTATGATTAAGAAGAGGCTTTGAACAACATAGAATTTGTTGGTTCTTGTAAGAATAAGGGTACTAATTCAAAGTAGTGAATTTCCTTTATTGGGTAGAGTTCCCCCAGACGTAGATGTGGTTTCACCGAACTGGATTACCAATCTCTTATGTTCTTTATTGCTTTTCTGCTTCATCATCTTGTAAAAGTTAATATGTCATATCTTGCTTGAAAACTGACTTTTATTTCTGGTTTACAATGTCCTAGACATCTTGTATGATATTTGTTCCCATAATTTGTAATCTGTCATAAACTAGTAGTTCCTATTATCCCAGGCATCTAGTCCAACCTCTATCTCCTCTGGAACAAAAATTTCAGATTTGAAGAAGAAAGATTATAAAACTTTCTTTATAATCTATCAATGCATTGATACATATAACTTTGAAAAGATTGGTCATGTAGACTCATGAAGGAAGTATGGGACATCCTAGACAAATCTTTTGGAGGTGCTGAGAAGGTGAAAAAGATGAGGTTACAAACTCACAAAAGAATGTATGAATTTCTTGAGATGGAAGAAAACAAAAGTGTGAGGGAAAACTGTCTCACAACATACGTTCTCAAGTTTCGATGATGACAAAGTACAACCTCGGATGAATCAGAATCGTCATGCAATACTTAACATATTACATCCTTCCTATATCCTTTTAAATCATCATATTTCATTGGCAATATATGTGACTAATGTTTGGTCGTGACAAGATGCACGAAACAACAAACATATCAATTTTTGCAGGTTTTGTAGCTATGAGTCAACCATACCACTCAGCGCATGAAGCTGTGTATTCCCCACGGGTCAGCGCATGGAACCATGCGTCGACCGTTAACTTGGCGCATGCAGGTTTAAGAATCAGACGGCTCAGCACATGAAGATCATGCGTCGACCGCTGACTCGGCGCATGACAGTTTGAGTGTCACACGGCTCAGCGCACGCCGACCCTATGGTCGACCGTTCGCGCGCAGAAACAGAAATTCTGCTATGTTTCTTTGATCTGTCATCTGTCTGTTTTGTATTTCTATAAATAGCTGTCTTTTCAATTTCAACAATAAAAACATTTTTTCATAGAACATTTTTCAATAACATTTTTGAAAGCATTGTGAGAAAGTGTTCAGGTCAAGAAACGTGAAAGAGGTGCATCAGTGTTCTTCATCTTCATCGTTCAATCAACTCACAAATCCTCAAATTACAGATAATCAATTTTTTGCTGCGGTTTGTGGTTTGCTCGACGGTGATAAGGTTCGAACGCGTGATTGAAGATCCGGTTCGAGTGGAAGCTGGTGCAGGTGTTTCTTGGGAGAAAACCTTGAGGTTTTACCTATCAAGACTACAGGTTTTGAAGGCTTTTGTTACGGAATCGTCGGTTCAACAATCAAGCGAGTGCGAAGGTGATTGATTAGCGGAAGGTTGATCAATCTAGTAGCTAGGGCGTTGAAAGGTTGAAGACGTTCCGGGTTCAATTTGGGTGTGTCTAAGATCAGCCGTGCCGAAGGTTTGATCAACGGAAGAGTTGTCAATAAGGTGGCTGCAATCGGAGGTCATTCACATCAAATTGGAGGACTTGATTCATCTTGAATCAAGGGGCAAGAAGTGGTAGAAATTGTCAGCAACATTAAGATTGTTTGTATCAATTGTCTATCGATTCTTGTGTATAACTGTTCTACCAAACAGGTGATATCTATTCAATACATATCTCAATTCTCTTTGTAGAATTGAGGGCAGACGTACCCCAACGCGAGGACGACTGGGGGAACTGCCTCATCAAATCGTGTGTTCCTTTATTTTCTGCTTTTTCAATTACAGCTTAAAAATTAAGTGATTCTAGAATAAGTGATTTTGTCAAATTGTAGTATTGATTGAGTGAGTTGGTGAAACACTGTTTTTTAACTACTAAGTACAATAGAAATACTGTACTAAGGCTTTTTTAATCACTCATTCAACACAAATATCATTTAAGGTATTTGTGCACACCAACTGTTCGACAAAAGTGCTGAACTAAAACTGCCTTAATTTTGCTGCTAGTTTTGTGCACACCAACTGTTTGACAAAAGTGCTGAACTAAAATTGCCTTAATTTTGCTGCTAGTTCTGGTGTAATTTTTGATCATTGGAATAAGGAAATAGTACGAGTGAATCACATCTGAGTTTTGCATAAAAGTGTGTAGTGATTTACTATCCGTTATCGTCTTAATTTCATCCGCTTGACGCATATCCGGCTCTCCAATAGTTGTTCGTTTTAGACTATATTTTCCAAGGCCGCTTCCGCATTTGAAAACAATTTTGAAAACCAATTTTATTGGTAGCGCCACTCAAATTTTTAAAAGGGATCTATTCAACCCCCCCTTCTAGATCCGTGCCTTAGTCTAACAAGTGGTATCCAGAGCTCCGGTTGTCCGGTGCTTCAAATACAACATTGATAGAATAATGGCAAACGAACCAAAAGGGGCGTACAATAGAGCTCCCGTTTTTAACGGTGAAAATTATAGCTATTGGAAAGACTGTATGCGGGTGCACATTAATTCCATAGATAGAAAGATATGGAACGTTATTCTCAATGGTCCGATTGAAATAACCATGACAAATGAGAATAACGAAGTTGTGCCAAAGCCCGAAGCACAATGGACCGACGACGATGAGCGAAAGTATAATTACGATTGGAAAGCTAAGAACATTCTAATCTCCTCATTAGGTGTAGATGAATACTACCGTGTATCCCATTGCCCTACGGCTAAGACTATGTGGGATGCACTACAAATTGCCCATGAGGGGACAAACGATGTTAAGTTGGCTCGAATCAACACTCTTATACAAGAGTTTGATCTTTTTTTCATGGAGCAAGGGGAATCCATTGCTGACATGCAAAAGAGATTTACTCATCTCATAAACAGACTACATTCACTAGGAAGACCTATTTCCAATGATCTTGCTACTAATAAAGTTTTGAGATGTCTTAGCAGGGAATGGCAGCCGAAAGTGACCGCCATCAAAGAGGCAAATGATCTTACGATATTAGACCTGACTACATTGTTTGGCAAACTACAAGAGCATGAACAGGTACTCTTGAGTCTTGACCAACATGAAAGGAAAGAAAAGAAGGACAAAGTAAAGATGAGTGAAAAAAAGTCCATAGCTCTTAAGGCTTCTTCCTCGAAGTCTAAAGCAAAAGAGCAAAGTGATTATTCTTCAAGCGACGACGAAGAAGAAGACATAAATGAGGACATGGGGCTGTTCGTTAAACGGTATAACCGGTACGTGAGAAAGAACGGCATCCAACATTCGGAGAAGAACCTGGTAAATTTCCGAAGGCAATCAAGGTTCTCCAAAGATGACAATCAAAAAGGCAAAAAGACTAGAGGAACGTGCTATAAATGTGGAAAGCCCGGTCACTACAAACCGGACTGTCCAATGAACAACAAGGGAAAAGAAAAGGAACCATCGAAGTCACATAAGAGAGCATCAAAGCCTAGGAGGGCGTACATCGCGTGGGAAAGCGACAGTGATTCTTCCTCCTCTAATGAAAGCTCTAGTGATGAAGAAGAGTCCGTGAATCTATGTCTCTCCGCAAATCAGAAAAAGAAAAAGAAACAGGTACGTCACTCTAGATATAATATGTCATCTAATATGTCTCATTCCGAATTACAAACCGCATTCGATGTTTTACACAAGGAAGCAACTGAAGCCTTTAAGAAACTTGCTTCTAATAGAAGAATTTTTACATATTTAGAGCACAAAGTCTTAGAGTCCGAAAAGAAATTAGAGGACCTTAAGGCTTCCATTGTGAAAGATAACGAATCGGATTGTAAGGACAATAGTAATCCTTTCAACTTTGGTTGTGATACTTGTCATATTTGGCAAGGTGAGGTTAGAAACCTTAAGGCCAAATTAGACAAGGCACTTAAACCTAAAATTACATTTGCAATCGATAAAAAGGATTTTAGAAAAAGTATGATAAACCCATATCAAAAATATGCATATGTAATTAGGGATCAAGCAAGTGAAAGTGATTCTAATGTCGACTTTGTATGCTTTTACTGTTGCAAGAAAGGCCACTCTATTGGTAAATGTCGATTTAGGAGATTTCTTGTTCCTAAAGGCATCTACCAATGGTTGCCCAAACGCAACCGTCTTGTCGCTAACCTATTAGGACCCAATATGCCATTGGGTACCTCCCTTTTCTGAGTTATATTTTGACAGGTGAAATGTGTCGAGTCCACCGAGAGAAGATGGATTCTTGATAGTGGGTGCTCAAGGCACATGTCTGGAGACATATCCTTATTCATAGACTTCGTGGCTAAGAAGAAAGGGTATGTAACATACGGTGATAACAACCGCGGAGCGATACTAGGTAAAGGTAGTATAGGTAATCCCTCCTCTACTACAATTTCCGATGTATTGCTTGTTGAAAACCTTAAACATAATCTCCTTAGCATTAGCCAATTATGCGACAAAGGTTACAATGTTTCCTTTTCAAAAGATTGCTGCAAAATTGTGCATGAAAGTGATAAGAAGAATGTGTTTATTGGTTTTAGAGTAAACAATGTGTATATGCTTGACTTGAATATGGTATCCCCAACAAGCGATCAATGTCTCATATCTATGAGTGAAGACTCATGGCTATGGCATAGGCGCTTAGCGCATGTCAACTTTGACTTACTCAATAAGATTGTCTCAAAAGATCTAGTACTAGGACTTCCCAAAATTAAGTTCACCAAGGATCACCTTTGTGATGCTTGTCAAAAAGGAAAACAAACGAGGATCTCCTTTAAATCCAAAAAGATTATTTCAACAACGAGACCTCTTGAACTACTTCATATGGACTTGTTTGGGCCGTCTAGGATCAAAAGTCTAGGAGGAAACTATTACGGATTCGTAATAGTGGACGACTTTTCTAGGTTCTGTTGGACCATCTTCTTAGTGAGTAAAAGTGACACGTTTGCCGCTTTTGAGAGATTTGCCAAGCTCTCCCAAAATAAGTTAAATACAAACATTGTGTCAATAAGAAGTGACCACGGAGGTGAATTTGAAAATCATTTATTTGAAGAATATTGCGGTAACCATGGCATCGATCATAACTTCTCGGCTCCACGAACTCCTCAACAAAATGGGGTTGTGGAGCGTAAAAACAGAATTTTAGAAGAATTGGGAAGAACAATGATTAATGATAGTGGTTTACCAAAATACTTTTGGGCCGACGCCATTAGTACGGCATGTTATGTTTTGAATAGGGTACTCATCCGTCCCATTCTAAACAAAACTCCGTATGAACTTTTAAAAGGGCGAAAGCCTAATGTTTCTCACCTTCATGTTTTTGGATGCAAGTGCTTTGTATTAAACAATGGAAAGGAAAACTTGGGCAAGTTTGATTCAAAAGCCGATGAAGGCATTTTTCTAGGGTACTCGCAATCAAGTAAAGCATATAGGATTTATAATAAAAGATTACTAGCTGTTGAAGAGTCTGTGCACGTTACGTTTGATGAGTCCTATCCGAGAAATGTCGGAAAGGATAGTGTTGTTCATGGTGCAGGTACATCCACAGAAGACATACTCAAAGGTGGCGAAACGGGGATTGATCAACCCGATAGAGTCAAAATTGAGGAGGATAAGGATGCACACCATGAGGTAACTGAGGAAGCTCATCCGCCTACAAACGATGATCTCCCTCAAGCTTGGAAGTCGTGTAAAGATCATCCAATTGACAATATTCTCGGAGACATCACAAAGGGAGTCACCACTCGATCTAAGCTAAGTAACTTTTGTTATCACTTCGCTTTCGTTTCACAAATAGAGCCTAAAAACCCCAAAGAGGCCCTACTCGATGAGCACTGGTTTTTATCGATGCAAGAGGAACTAAATCAGTTTAAAAGAAACGAGGTATGGGACCTTGTCCCTCCTCCGCGAGGCCATCGAGTAATCGGCACCCGATGGGTGTTTAGGAACAAGTTGGACGAAAACGGGGTAATAACCCGTAATAAAGCGAGATTGGTCGCTCAAGGGTATAACCAAGAGGAAGGCATCGACTATGAGGAAACTTATGCGCCGGTTGCCCGACTCGAGGCTATACGCCTTTTACTCGCCTTTGCATGTGCAAAGGATTTTAAGTTATTTCAAATGGATGTTAAAAGTGCGTTCCTTAACGGTCACATAAATGAAGAAGTATATGTGTCTCAACCTCCCGGTTTTGAATCTCATGAATACCCTGAACATGTTTACAAGTTAAAAAGAGCTTTATATGGTCTCAAACAAGCTCCTAGAGCTTGGTATGAGCGACTAAGTAAGTTTTTACTTAATCAGGGGTACTCACGAGGAAAGGTTGACACTACACTCTTCATTAAACGTCAAGGAAAGCACTTGATTTTGGTGCAAATCTATGTTGACGATATTATATTTGGATCCACTAACATGAATCTCGTGAGAGAGTTTTCTGACCTCATGCAGGGCGAATTCGAGATGAGTATGATGGGGGAGCTCACATACTTCCTCGGCCTGCAAATTAAGCAACTCCAAGAAGGGACATTCGTGAGCCAAACCAAATATTGTTTGGACTTGATCAAGAGATTTGACATGGCAAAATCCAAGGCCATAGACACCCCAATGCCTACATGCGTAAATTTGGATAAAGATGAAAATGGCAAGGACGTAGAGGTAAAACGATATAGAGGTATGATTGGTTCACTTCTCTATCTTACTGCGTCACGTCCTGATATTATGTTTAGTGTGTGCATGTGTGCACGATACCAATCATGTCCCAAAGAATCCCACCTAAAAGCTGTTAAACGAATTCTTCGATACCTGTCAGGTACCCCGAAGTATGGATTGTGGTATTCTAAAGGTAGTGATTGCTCGTTGGTAGGTTACTCCGATTCCGACTTTGCCGGGTGCAAATCGGATAGGAAAAGCACTAGTGGTACATGTCATTTGTTTTCAAACTCCTTGGTTAGTTGGCATAGCAAGAAACAAGTTTCAGTTGCTTTATCAACGGCCGAGGCGGAATACGTTGCCGCTGGTAGTTGTTGTGCTCAAATTCTGTGGATTAAGCAACAACTACTAGATTTCAATCTTAAACTTGAACGTATTCCTATCCTAATGTGACAACACTAGCGCTATTAACCTTACCAAAAATCCCGTATTACACTCTCGTACTAAACATATAGAAATTCGACACCATTTTCTTAGGGACCATGTTGAGAAAGGTGATGTTATATTTGAACACGTTGACACTAAAAATCAACTAGCGGACATTTTCACAAAGCCGCTAGCAACGGAACCTTTCTTTCATATCCGCCGAGAACTTGGCATCCTCGACATTTCGGAACGGGAATAATATTTGCTGATGTTATCTTATTTCATTCAAATAATCATGCTGTTGTACTTCTAACAATTTGATATTCGTGTAAGTACAAGTATGTTGTTTATCAAGCTACTCCGGCATTAAGGTGATATTGTTCCATTTCTCTCTCTCTCTCTCTATATATTTTTATGTGATCTCAAAATAAAATATGTGATGCATAGTTGACCTATCTGTTATGTATTGAATATTGTTTGATTAAACACTATTGTGGCATTTTGTCTGCATCAACTAAGCATCATAACATAGGTAGCAAAAGAAAAATTCTGAGTTTTCGTGGCTTGAGTCGACCATATCAGAACAGAGGTCGACGCACTCTGTTCAAAATCTGTGATTATCAAAATTTCTACAGCATGCGTCGACGCATGCAGGGCTATGGTCGACGGTTCGCTAAAAATCCCAGTTTTTTTCTTTAGCGCTAACTGTTCAAATTCTGCATTAATTCAAAGCATGCATCCATTCATATTCTTTGGTAACCGCAGCTATTCCCATCCACTCCTACTTTTCTCTCTTCTCCACAACTACTTGCCTCCTCCACTTTCCCACAAACCCTAAGTGTGTTTGCAATAGAAAAAAATTCACCTTCTCTCCATCTTCAACTTGTCTCTTACCCATGGCAACCTATGCTCGCCGAAAAAGATCACGAGGGTCAACCTCCGGAACAGTGCCAATCACTGCAGAATCCCTGGTTCATCCGTCTCGTCGGGAAAACTTTAACAAAGACATTGGTAAGAGGAAAGTGGTTCGACAACACGCCTTCTATGAACTGGTTGCTGAACGCATGCATCTGGGTGAGTTCATGAACTTTCTTGCTTATCATGGTGTTGAACGATTTATTGAATGCAATGAACAATATAGCGAAGATCTGGTGCGTGTATTTTACTCTGAATTGAATGATAAATTTCACGGAGAAAACTTTCATTCCCATATTGGAACAACTCAAGTGACTGTAAATACTGAATTCTGGAGTAAGTATTTTGATATGTCTGTAGAGGATGGTCAACCTCCCCTAGCCGAAGTAACCGATTCTAAAACTCTTGAAGGTTATGAGTATAACAAAGCACTGAATAATATGCTCAAGAGGCCTTATCCGGAGCACATTGTAAACAGTGCGGCTTTTCCGAGGTCCGTCACATCCGGAAAACTCAAAACATATCCAAGGATCCTTCAATGGATTGTGGCGCGCATTCTGCGGCCTCAACAAGGTGGTTTGTCAAGAGTCGAACAAGCTGAAGTGCATCTCATCCATATACTTGGTCACGGCATTAAAATTAACTGGCCGTACTATATTACAAGCCGGATGTATGAACTAAGAGACTCCAAGCGAGGCACCGCGCTCGCCTATGGCTCATTCATTCAGGACGCTTTAAACTCTGCAGGTATCAATTACCCGTCTTTTCCATATACTCCAATTTCTCCCGATAAAGAGTTCAGTTCAAAGGTCTTTGCTATGATGGGATATGTGTGGGATCAGTCGCTCAAAAAGTACAGATTTTATCGGCGCTCAACCATGGCTGCAGCTGCCTCCTCGAGTGAAGAAAGTGCTGATGAGTCAGAGGGTGAAGAAGATGAAGAAGCAGAAGGAAGCTCAAGTGAAGATGAAGACAATCAAGGTGACAATGCAGGAGAGGCACAAGAAACCGCTGATGAGCCTCAGCTGGACCACGATATTAATGAAGGTCATCAACCATACGTGCCTTCTGAAAACTATCAACAAACATATCAAGATGACAATCAACACAATAACTGGTCTGCCTACTCAAACCAACAGGAAAATGAGGATGAGGAGAATAACCAAGGCTGGGGTGAATGGCAATACACCGGGTGGACCACCCTTGGCAAATTTTATCAGCCGTATCAACCAAGCACTGCAGACCCACCTTCTCCTCAACAACCGTCAAACAATTCGGAGATTTTAGAAATGTTGCAGTCGATGCAGTTGGAACAGCGAAATTTTATGACCAATATGCAGGAACAACAGCAAAAATTCATGAGGGATCAAAATGAAAGTATGGCACAAATTCGTTCTGAACTGCATAACCAAAATGAACGGATCAGTGGAATGTCGACTCAGCTGGACGCTCGATTCGAGACTCTAACTCACTGTCATCAAGCTGAAGAACGCGCCATTGTCGACAGTCTTGACTTTTTGAATAACATCACAGAAGAATTTACTGATCTAGCTCATCCCCAACGCCATCCTCATTACTATGACAGGCGTGGTCGTGGTCGCGGACGTGGACGGGGCTATTAGCATGCGCTCATATGTCATTTGTTGTTTCCTATTTTGGCTTGCATTCATTTTGTTGGTTGTGTTTTGCTTTTCTGCCCAAACTCACTATGATTGTTGCTTACTTCTATGTTGATATCATGACATTTTTGTGGTTCTGTAATCTATTAACTGTTATTTCCATCGTATGTATAACTGTTGTTTACTTCTCATCTGTTGGTATCTCATTCATGCATGATTCAATGTGTTGTTATTGGGTCACGAGTTTACCTCTTTTTGATGTTGTCAAAGGGGGAGAAAAGACAAGTAGATTGTAGATCACAACAGCTATGACTGTAAAAGAAAGGGGGAGCTTACTACTATGTTAAAGATATCGCATGTTGTGTTCACCAAGCTTCGCACAGGTTTGTCATCATCAAAAAGGGGGAGAATGTGAGGGAAAACTGTCTCACAACATACGTTCTCAAGTTTCGATGATGACAAAGTACAACCTCGGATGAATCAGAATCGTCATGCAATACTTAACATATTACATCCTTCCTATATCCTTTTAAATCATCATATTTCATTGGCAATATATGTGACTAATGTTTGGTCGTGACAAGATGCACGAAACAACAAACATATCAATTTTTGCAGGTTTTGTAGCTATGAGTCAACCATACCACTCAGCGCATGAAGCTGTGTATTCCCCACGGGTCAGCGCATGGAACCATGCGTCGACCGTTAACTTGGCGCATGCAGGTTTAAGAATCAGACGGCTCAGCACATGAAGATCATGCGTCGACCGCTGACTCGGCGCATGACAGTTTGAGTGTCACACGGCTCAGCGCACGCCGACCCTATGGTCGACCGTTCGCGCGCAGAAACAGAAATTCTGCTATGTTTCTTTGATCTGTCATCTGTCTGTTTTGTATTTCTATAAATAGCTGTCTTTTCAATTTCAACAATAAAAACATTTTTTCATAGAACATTTTTCAATAACATTTTTGAAAGCATTGTGAGAAAGTGTTCAGGTCAAGAAACGTGAAAGAGGTGCATCAGTGTTCTTCATCTTCATCGTTCAATCAACTCACAAATCCTCAAATTACAGATAATCAATTTTTTGCTGCGGTTTGTGGTTTGCTCGACGGTGATAAGGTTCGAACGCGTGATTGAAGATCCGGTTCGAGTGGAAGCTGGTGCAGGTGTTTCTTGGGAGAAAACCTTGAGGTTTTACCTATCAAGACTACAGGTTTTGAAGGCTTTTGTTACGGAATCGTCGGTTCAACAATCAAGCGAGTGCGAAGGTGATTGATTAGCGGAAGGTTGATCAATCTAGTAGCTAGGGCGTTGAAAGGTTGAAGACGTTCCGGGTTCAATTTGGGTGTGTCTAAGATCAGCCGTGCCGAAGGTTTGATCAACGGAAGAGTTGTCAATAAGGTGGCTGCAATCGGAGGTCATTCACATCAAATTGGAGGACTTGATTCATCTTGAATCAAGGGGCAAGAAGTGGTAGAAATTGTCAGCAACATTAAGATTGTTTGTATCAATTGTCTATCGATTCTTGTGTATAACTGTTCTACCAAACAGGTGATATCTATTCAATACATATCTCAATTCTCTTTGTAGAATTGAGGGCAGACGTACCCCAACGCGAGGACGACTGGGGGAACTGCCTCATCAAATCGTGTGTTCCTTTATTTTCTGCTTTTTCAATTACAGCTTAAAAATTAAGTGATTCTAGAATAAGTGATTTTGTCAAATTGTAGTATTGATTGAGTGAGTTGGTGAAACACTGTTTTTTAACTACTAAGTACAATAGAAATACTGTACTAAGGCTTTTTTAATCACTCATTCAACACAAATATCATTTAAGGTATTTGTGCACACCAACTGTTCGACAAAAGTGCTGAACTAAAACTGCCTTAATTTTGCTGCTAGTTTTGTGCACACCAACTGTTTGACAAAAGTGCTGAACTAAAATTGCCTTAATTTTGCTGCTAGTTCTGGTGTAATTTTTGATCATTGGAATAAGGAAATAGTACGAGTGAATCACATCTGAGTTTTGCATAAAAGTGTGTAGTGATTTACTATCCGTTATCGTCTTAATTTCATCCGCTTGACGCATATCCGGCTCTCCAATAGTTGTTCGTTTTAGACTATATTTTCCAAGGCCGCTTCCGCATTTGAAAACAATTTTGAAAACCAATTTTATTGGTAGCGCCACTCAAATTTTTAAAAGGGATCTATTCAACCCCCCCTTCTAGATCCGTGCCTTAGTCTAACAAAAAGTGTTACTGATTTCTTCACCAGAGTAACGAGACTAGTGAATTAAATCAAGATGTGTGGAGAAGTATTGACATCAAGATCGATAGTTACAAAGATCTTGAGGTTATTCCTTCAAAAATTCGATAATGTGGTAGTAGCCATAGAAGAATCGAAAGACTTGTCAAACATGCAAAAGAAGAGATTTAAGGGACACATGAACTCATGAACATAGAATAGCATAAAGATTAGCAAGCAAGACAAAAAGTGATGTTGTTCTGCAAGCACAATCAACTAAAGATAAGAATGGAAAAGGAAAAAGGAATAGAAACAAAGGTAGATGAGACTACAATGATTTGACAGGTAGAGGAAACTAACAAGAAGGTAGTTCATAAAATCAGAGACAATCTACAAGCCAAAGCAATCACAAAAGTGGTGTTGTAGGTAGAGGAAGATATGATGGAAGAAAACTTGACAAAAACCATATTCAATGTTATAATCGTCATAAGTATGGAAATTATGTAAGTCAATGTCAAGGAGACAAGAAATAAAACCAAGAAAGTGATGCAAGACTTGCAAAACAAAAAGAAGATGAAGTGTTGTTGGTGGTCACAACAAAAGAAGAAAAAATATTCAAAGATCAGTGGTATCACAACTCAGGATGCTTATCACACATGATTTGAAAAGAGATTGGTTCATTAACATCACTAAGTGTCAGTCTAATCCTACTGAAAATAACATTTTTAAATGCAATTATGCACATAATTTTGGAACTGGTTAGGCATTTCTCGTAAGGATGCCATCAACATATCTTCTTCAGAGGAATTGCGGTCTCTCAGTAAAAAAATATCTATCCTCAGGGAGCTCTTGCCATAAATGTTTATTCTATTTTCATCCTTTTGGCTATTTGGCTTGCAAGGAACTCTGCTAAGTTTCTCAATATCATCCGTACTTTCAACAACAATATTTCCAAAATTAAAGCTCAAATCACCATGACTGGTAATAACTCTTTGCCTTGATCCTCCTTCTCTATGATTAGCTTCAAACTTCTTAAATTTTTCAATGTGAATCTGCATCCTCTGAAAGCTTATGTGGTGAAGGAAGTTATCTGGCATCCCCCCAATATATTTGGGTTAAAATGCAACTATGACAGTGCTATGACTTCCCAAGCAAGTGGTTGTGGGGGCATTTTTAGAGATCATTTGAGTAACTTTATTCTTGGTTTCTCTGAACCTATTATGGTTTCTAATTCCTTACATACCAAATTCTCTATCGTGTTTACAGCTTTACAACTATTGACATTGTCAAGCCTAAAGCATGGTCTAAGTTTTGGATAGAAATCGACTCTCTAGTGGTAGTTCAAGCTTTCACGAAAGAAATTTTGATAACTTGACAACCCAAAGGTAAATGGATCAAATGTAAAAATATAGTTTATAATATGTCTTTTGTTATAACTCATATATATAGGGAAGAAAATTCCTATGCAGACTTTTTTGCTAACTTGGGGCGCACATCTGACACTGGCATTTTTTGAAGCCATTCCTATATATATATATTAGAAGTGACTTTGTAAAAAACAAACTTGACTTACTTTTTTATAAGTTTGTTTCTCCTTAAAAGGATTTTGGCCTAATCCTTTGCTCTTTTTTGTGTACACCTTTTTCTTTCTATTGAATTATCTTATTTTAAAAAAAAAGTTACATCTAATTATATATATATATATATATATATATATATATATATATATATATATATATATATATATATATATATATATATATATATATATATATATATATATATATATATATATATATATATATAATTTGAATACATATTTTGTTCAAAAGAAAAGAAGCGTAGAAAAAGATGAATAAGTGCTGCTGGACAAATATAAAATGAGTTTAATTGGTATGTACTGACATTGTAAAATAAATTTGCACTGTTATTTAATAGATATTTATTAATTGGTCATATCATACCCTTAACTTAAAAATTACAATGTAATCGAATACACTGTTATTTAATAGATATTTATTAATTGGTCATATCATACCCTTAACTTAAAAATTACAATGTAATCGAATACACGAGAGTGATTGATTGACAGTGTAAAATTCATACATATCAATTAAATTCATACAAAATTTAGGCCTAATAATGAATTAAATTGGGATTTATAATTATTAATTTAATATATATATATATATATATATATATATATATATATATATATATATATATATATATATATATATATATATATATATATATATAAAATTATTTTCATTCATCAATATTCACATCAATACAATTTGAATAATTATTTTGTTCAAAAGAAAAGAAGTGTAGAAAAAGATGAACAAGTGCTGGACAAATATAAAATGAGTTTAATTGGTATGCACTGACATTATAAAATAATTTTGCACAATCATTTAATAAATATTTATTAATCTGACATGTCATATCCTTAACTTAAAAATTACAATGTAATCGAATACACAAGAATGATTGATTGACAATGTAAAATCCATACATATGAATTAAATTCATACAAAATTTAGGCCTAATAATGAATTAAATTGAAATTTACAATTATTAATTTAGTATATCAATTTGATGGTTTCTAAAAACTAAAATTGAGAAGCGAACCAAATCTTCTGAATTTTGATTGCCTTGGTTCAGTTTTTAAATTGAACGAAAAACAATAGATTTTTTTCAGTATGATTTGATTTAAATTGTTGATTTAATTAGTTTTTCTGATATGCTTATTGTTAATGTAATCCATACTACCGATATCCAATATGAAAATTAACTATTTTACAATTTTGTAAAACTATGATTAATTATTGCAATTTTTAAAAATATGATCGTACAAATATAGTAATTAGTTTGACATAATTTAAAATCAGATATTTTGATAAAATGAAATTGATATAACGAGAAACAAACAAATGCGAGCAACACAGTATAACAACATGCATGAAAAGTTTGCTCCCATCCATCCGTGATTTCTCTTCCTTTCTCTTCAGTTAGTTTCACATTACATTTGCGAGGCCACACCCTCTCTCTCTCTCAAACGAATCCCTTCTTCCCTTCTTTTTCCATTAATTACCATTCTCAAAATCAAAATTCCCGTAGTATCCATTTTCATCTCAGATTTCTCTTTCTAGATCTTCGTCTACGTAGTTTCGACTTCATCGAATCCCATGACTACCTTCGAAACCAATCCCTTCGCCGAAGATGAGGTGAATCCCTTTGCCGTAAGTTTCTCATCATATTTTCTCCGATTACTTCTTTTGCATTGCAACGGCGTTGAATTTTCCTATTTTACATCATTCATGAATGAATCGAATTAATCAAATTATTCCTAATGTTGCTAATTAAATAGAAACGTGCTTCATGAATAGCTGCGCGAAGGTATATGAATGATTTAGTGTAACTTAATTTTACATATTGTTACAAGTTAGAACAATGTATCTGTCATAATTAACCTACCGTCGTTATTCTCTGATTAATTATTTATTGGTTTTTTCTTGTGACTTCTTCTTTTTTTGCATGAAAAATGTTTATTGCACGCACAATTTGATATGATTTTTATTGATGCATTATGACTAAATTTGATTCATATAATTCACTTCAGTTAGTGAAATAAGTCTAGATTGTTTATATTTTGTGTGTGTAATAATTAACTCAAACGTGATTAGTGCTATTAAATCAATGGAACTCAGATCATGAAAATTGATCTTGGTCACCATTAACAATCATAATTTTTAAATATTTAAGTTCTATTAATTGAAATATAAAGTATGATTAGACATATTATATTGTTCGATATAAAGTATGATTAGATAAATATTTTAAATAGTGATTTTTTTATTAGACACTTTTTGAATTCCCGTCACTTTTAAGACATTTATACAACACGTGTCAGACAACTCGAATAAGTGTTTCGAAAAAATTTTTTGTTTCGATGCACTTATATTTTTTATACAAATCTCAAACACATTTAAATGGGTAAAAATGTGTTAAAATATGTTTAACTCTTTAAATATTGGATGGATAAATGAAATGTCAAAAACTACCATATATGTATGGGTGTAGATATCATGTGTTTTTTGAATTATCAGCTTCCAAGAGTCTGTATCATGTCGTGTCTGTGTCGGAGTATGTGGTTCACAGTTAATTTTTTGTTTTTTTAGTCTCTTAATTTTGCATTTTGATTAACAATGTTAGGATGGAGGTGCTAAAGGAAAAGCTTCAGGGCAACCAAATTATGGTGGAGGGGCATTCTACACTACTGTAAGCTCTCTTGTTCATCTCACTTCTATCATTGTATATATCAGCTTACAACACTTTAGTTAATCATATCATGACAATGGAAGCACCAACATGTTTTAAATGTATCTTATGTATGTGTTGCATATAGTTTATACAATCTTAAACTGGAATAATATCTAGAACTAGAAGAATTGAAGTTTTTATTTGTTTATACTCAATCCCTCTTTGTAATAAATTAAATCTTGATATCTCTTTTACCTTTCATTACTTATTACATTCCTATATTACTTACCCCTTAATAATTTTACAGAACCCAGGAAGTGTTTCCCCTGCAACCTCAGGAAAGCTCACTCCCCTTCCTCATGAGCCTCATGATCGTGGGGTAACTGTTGACATTCCTCTTGATATGCCAAAGGTAGAGACTGAATTATCAAAATGTGGAAGTAAATGTCAAAGTTTTGATGCCAAAGTGTTGTTGTAGACAAAAATTTAATTACGTATTTTGTTCAGGAACTCAAAGCAAGGGAAAAAGAACTTCAAGCTAGAGAGGCTGAATTGAAAAAAAGGGAACAGGTAATTCATCCTGATCTCTTGTTTGATTGTTTTGAACCATAATTCATTTTTATTAAGTTAGTAGCTTGTTTGATTGGTTGTTATTTTATGACTATAGCTGACTGTATATATTAATGGTGGTTCTATAAATGTAAGTAAATAATAGGGACCTCATTGGCAGCAAAGGTGGCTTATGTTGTTTCTTCAATACGACGACTTATTCCTTTTCTTCATTACAAATTATGAGTAATACTTTAGTTCAACTTTTAGTGTATGAGCTGAATAAGCAGTCATATCACACCATCAATTCTAAATATGTTCATTTTTTTTTCTATTTTTGTTTGTGTAAATAATCTTTTGAATCAATTAGGCAACTCATGATCTTGTGATGTTTTGCAGGAGTTAAAAAGAAAGGAAGATGCTATAGCACGAGGTATTTTAAGTTCATCTATACTGATAGAAGCCCACGGGAATAATGTCTTCATTTTAGTGGTTCACATTTTGGTTTTGCAGCCGGAATAATCATAGAGGAAAAAAATTGGCCCCCTTTTTTTCCTCTCATTCATCATGACATCGCAAGTGAAATACCAATACATCTTCAGACAATCCAGTATTTTGCGTTTGCAACATGGTTGGGTACGTTGGTCCTTTTTATTGTTATAACTTATAAGGTTGTGTATAAGTGATAAGTAACTATGTTTTTTGATATTTGGACGAAAAGGCAGTTTCATATTCGTGTTGTATTCATGTGAATGCTCCAAACCATAACTGAAATTGGAAACTATTTGAAACTTATAGTACTCAATCCTTTTGCTTCATGCGTGCCTTAATAAGTTTAGTATCTTTTTTAAGGTAATAATTTAGTATCTTTGGCATAAGATTAATTTTTATATGCTAGTAAATAAAATACCTAATTACTATAGCATTCAAAGTCCTTTCTGTTCAACTATTAAAAAATTCCTGCATCCTTTGTTTTTCTGATATAAGATCCCACTTAAAAGTAATATTTAAAGCATGGAATGGTGGAAGCTCCATATTTCCTTAAAAGTGAAAGTAAACAGAAGTCCTATGTGTCATGAAGAAAACTATCATGAACATGTCTCGAATTCATTACTGCCGTTATATTTCCTATTTGTTGTATTTGTGACAGTGTAATTTACTTATCATATACAGTTTTCTAAGGTTTATGTTGAATACCAAGCAAAGTGATTTTTTCAAGAAATGATACTAAGCCTATGTTTGTTTTGATGGTGAAACCCAACCAAATGAAAGTCCACCTTGAAGCTACAACTTGTAGCTTCTATATATTAATGCTTGATTTGTCTTGGAACCCGAGAAAGATTAAATGAAAGCCAAACCAAATATACTGTAAACTTCATTAGTTGTACTAAAGAATAACCAAATGGAAACCAAAAAACACCCCGTTCCATGAATATTATAGGACATAACAAAGACTCTGTCACTTTGCAAAATCTATAGCAGCAAAAAAACTACAAATGGTGTTGCTTCTTGTCCATGATATGCTATAAAATACTCTGCATGCCTTCCTGTTGAACCTTACATGGGCAAGCTTGCTTTAGTAAATTTCATATCAGTGTTAAAGACTTCTAAAAATCATGTATTTTTTTGTAACATTAAACAAAAGTACAAAAGAAGGGGATGTCTTCTTCTGCTGGGGACATGTATCTTTCATCCTTTTGCATTCTATAAAAATAAAATAGAATTACAAAATGTCACCTCCTACCTTTTTGCAGAAGTTTCTTGCTTAAAATTTTAAATATCTTTCTATGATGTCTTACTCTAATTATTGCGGATCTTGATTTTGAACTTTGTAACAATTTGCAGGTTTGGTTTTATGTCTCACTTTTAATATTGCTGCTGTTACAGTAGCTTGGCTCAAAGGAGAAGGTTTGTGTTATATCTTACTCCCCCATCAATTTATTCTAGTAGACATGCTACCATGTTGCTGTTAACCGTTAACACAAACTTGTTTTACATTGTAGGTCTGTCAATATGGTTTCTTGCTATCATATACTTCATTTCCGGTGTTCCAGGATCCTATGTGATGTGGTATCGCCCTCTTTATCGTGCTACAAGGTAGTTTTCATCTGATCGAATCCAATTTTACTGGTTTTGGCATGTTTTTGTTTTATAATTATGTGCCATCTCCTGTGTTACAGAACGGACAGTGCTCTAAAATTTGGCTGGTTTTTCTTGTGTTACTCGGCAAGTTATATATATATTTTTTCTAGCAGTAACCATTCATTATGTGCTTATTTTGCCAAGTGCTCTTTTTATTTATTTGTTCCTCATTGTCTCCAAACAGTTCCACATCCTGTTTTGCGTTCTGGCTGCAGTTGCACCTCCAATTATCTTCAAAGGAAAATCTCTCACGTGAGTTTCCTTCAAATACTTTCATTCCTTTTTTTTAATCTACCTCCTCACTTCCCTCCAATGCATATTCTGTGAACAGAGGTATTCTTCCTGCAATTGAGGTGCTGACCTACAATCCAGTGGTTGGGGTATGTTCCAACTATATAGTCGATAAGTTTATTCTAGAAGGAAGTTTTGTTTTCATGTCTTGTAATGATTATAATTTTAAATGGTATTAACTGTAATAACTGTGCCCAATCGCAGATTCTCTACCTTGTTGGGTTTGGTTTTTTCGCCATTGAATCACTACTGAGCATATGGGTTATTCAGGTTCTTTTTAATAATCAAACATAACATAAGTATTCTCTTGAATCTACTTCTACTTTCTTGTTTAATGTTTGGTTTATAATTGCAGCAAGTATACATGTACTTTCGCGGCAGTGGGAAAGCTGCACAGATGAAGCGTGAGGCTGCAAGGGGGGCCATGATGACAGCTCTATGAGACTATAGCGATACCCAGCATTTTTTCCCCTCAGTTACCAGTTCCTTGTACCTTTTGTATTGGTTGTCTATTCCTTAGGTTTTTTTGGCCCAAGATTTGAATCGAAGAAGATTAAGATAGAAATTCTAGTTGTTCATACATAGGCTACTCTTCCTTGATACATAACTTGTTTCATAGAATGTTGTTTATATAAATACTATGGACAATGGGATTGCCATTGTCTACCTTTAAGGAAGGAATGATTTTCTCTTTATCTCTTCTATATTATTATCATCTTGCTCATCTTATCTATTGGAAATTCCGCTGCGATTCTAATCGCATGATTATGACATTTGTTTGCCTTCATTGTGTTGGGTTTGTAGATGTGGATTTAGTCTCAAATTGCTTATGGATATGACATGTGAAATGTTTATAAAGTATGAACAATATTCACCTTACAAATTAGTTTTGTAGAAATGAGTGAGGGTAAATCTAAATTCTAATACCATATTAGAGTGTATTTTGTATTTGTTGTTGGACTTCTTGCATCGTCCACACTTCATTCAATTTCATTGAAACCTGAACGTTATTGGAGCATAAAATTGAAGATGAAGAAGATGAAAGAGAGACAAAGATTGGAACTAACTTTCTTTCACAACAAAAAATGGTTATAGTAAAATGATTCTACATCAAATTGAATTTGAGTTCAATTTATATACTATCATAGCCACTAAAGGAAATTCAAATTAAATCTAAATGTAACTTAAATGAAAATGCTAACTAATTGAATTTGGATTACACTTTAACACCATCCCTTAATCCACATTTAAGACTAAAATCAACAGCACCAATTTCGTCCCTTAAATGGATATAATGTTCAACCTTAATAGCTTTAGTTAGCACATATGCAAATTGCTTTTAAGTGCTATAGTGAACAACTTTAAGAAATCCATTCTGAACTTGATTAAGCAAAAAATGAAACTTTGTGTCAATGTGCTTGCTTCTTCCTTGCAGCACTGAATTCTTGACACGACTTATAATTTATTTATAGTCAATAATCAACCTCACATGCTTGCTTACCCTGACCTTCAGATCCTGTAATAAGTTCAGAATCCAAATAGTTTGACATGCTGATAAAACACCTACAATGTACTCAGCTTCACAGGTTGACAATGCAACCACTGATTGCTTCTTGAAGCACCAAGAAATGCAACCCCCAGATACTTGAAGAAATATCCAGAAGTACTTCTTCTGTCAACTCTATCTCCACACCAATCAAATTCAGCACCAGAAGGGAACAAAAATCCATACCTCAGAGTTTCTTTTATATACCTCAGTATCCTGACAACAACTTGGTAATGTGACCATTTTGGTTTGTTAATAAACCTACTTATCGTTCCAACTGCATAGCAGATGTCAGGTCTACTGTTACAGAGATATCTCAATGAGCATATCAATTGTTAAAAAATTGTAGCATCTACATCCCCAACATCAAAATCTAACTTGTGATTTGTTTCAACCGGTGTGATTGCAGATTTACAATTTCTTAGCTCAAATCTCTTCAGAAGGTTAAGTTCATACTTCAGCTGATGCAAAATTATACCCTTATCAGAGTACAAAATCACCACCCCTAAAAAATATACCATATTTCCTAGATCAGTTATCTCAAACTCATTCATTAGAACTTTTTTGAACTTGACTATCTCATCTTAAAATTCCTTGTTAGCAATATGTCATCCACATAGAGACACACCAAAATCATATTTCTATCAGATGTATGCTAAACATAAACACCATACTCGATCTCACATTTTTTGAATCCTTAAGGCTTGAAAAATGAATCAATTTTCATATTCTAATCTCTGAAAGCTTGTTTCAGTTCATACAAGGCTTTATGTAACTTGCGCACCATCCCTTCCTGATTCTTTTTCACAAATTCAGGAGGTTGTGATACGTAAACTTCCTTTTATAAATGACCATTCAAAAATGCATATTTCACATTTAAATGCATCATAGGCCAATTTCTATTAGCAGTTATAGAAATCACTAATCTGATTGTTTTATGTCTAGCTACAGCTGCAAACACTTCAAAGTAATCTAATTCATATTTTTGTAGAAATTCTTTAGCTACTAGTCTTTCTTTGTGTTTTCCAATTGATCCATCAGACTTCAGTTTCAATTTGTAAACTCATCTCACACTGATGACTTTCTTGTTCTTTGAAAGCTCAGTTAACTCCCAAGTCTTGTTTCTTTCTATAGCCTCAAGTTATTATTTCATGGCCTTCAGCCACATTTTCTTCTTGAGAGCTTCTTCAGTACTAACTAGTTCAGTGTCTTTCAACATGGAACACTGAATGACTTCCCCTTTAGAGTCTACCTCAGTATCTTACAACAAGTTAAACTCTACAAACCTTCTTGATATTTTTCTAATTCTTTGTGGCCTCTGAACTTGTTCACAATCTTCTTTAGATGCTGGAATAGTATCAGATGTTGGAATACCTTTAGAGGCATGCCCACCTTCAGAGGCATGATTACCACCAGAGTACGAATCATCATCAGACTCTAGATCAGAACAGATTCACCTATAGAATCACACTCGCCTTAGACTGAACTTCAACATCAGAGTCACCTTCAGAGTCAGACTCGCCTTTAGAGGCAAAATCTCCTTTAGAGGAAGATTCTTCTTTAGAGTCTGAAATATCTTCACAAGTTAACTCAGGTGTTAACACTGCACAATAGTTGGATTGAGACTTATTCTAATCACATGCTTCTGCTTCCTTCACAATAACATCTATACTTAATTCAACTTTATTAGTGACAGAACAATAAAGCTTATAAGCACATGTACTATGGTACAAAAATCAGTAATATTAATCTACTTCTATCATCAAACTTCATTCTCTTAGCATCTGGGACATGTTAATAACAGACATAACCAAACACTTTCAGATGACTCACACTTTGCTTTTCTCCAGTCCACTTCTCAAAAGGAATAGTTTCCTTCAACTTCTTAGTTGGAAACCTATTGAGCATATATGTTGTAGTGGCAAAAACTTCTCCCTATAAGGTGTGAGATAACTTCTTCTCCTTCAGCATGCTCTTTGTCATATCAAGCAAAGCCTTGTTTCTTCTTTCAGAAAGACCATTATGTTGTGAAGTATATGTAGCAATCACCTCATGGTCAACTACATCCTCCTCACAGAACCTTCTAAACTGTGATGAGTTGTACTCACATCCACCATCAGTTATAAGAATTTTCAGCTTCTGACCACTCTATTTTTCAGCCTTCACCTTGAACTTCTGAAACTCAGCAAACACCTCATGCTTAAACTTGATGAGTGCTACCCATGTGATTCTTGTAAACTCATCCATAAATGATATAAAGTACATGTTTCCTCCAATTGAAGGTACTTCAAATGGTCCACATACATCATAATGCACTACTCCCAAAGCATGTTTTGCTCTTGGAGCAACTTCTGATGCAGATGGAAATCTAGGTTGCTTGCCTTTCATGCATATCTCACATAACTTCTCAGGCTTCACAATCTTAGGAATGGCATGTACCAGCTTCTTAGAACTTAGATTCCATAAGCTTCTGGAGTTCAGATGCCCCAATCTCTTGTGCTAAAGTCCACTGTCACCTTCAGCACTAAGGATTTAAGTTTCAACTGTTTCCGCATTCACTTTGAATATTCTATTGCTTCCTTGCTCAGATTGCATAATCAACTTGTTATCAGAATCGTACAACTTCAAAAGATTGTCCTTCATAGTAACTTAGAAACCTTTCTCAATAAGATGACCTACACTCATAATATTTCTCTTCATGCCAGGAACATATCAAACATCCTTGATCAGAACAATTTTGTCATTATTCACTCTGACCTTGACATTTCCCATTCCAGCAACATTAAGATATTTATCATTAACACATCTGATCTTTATCCTCTTTCTAGAGTTAAAATTAAGCCATTGTGTTGGTGTAAGCCCTAAAGGCCATTAGTTTTGGTACTTGTATCAAATTATTTATTAATAATAAAAGGCATTTCTTTATTATGTTTGTTTTTCCAGAATAGTAAAGTCCCTAGAATAACTAGTTCGTTTAATGAAATATTAAGTGTGACTTAATCATGAGATCCCATTAAACATATGAACACTATTATTAAAGTATTTATAGTCGAGCTTTATTATTAAGCGGAATAACCTTAAAACATTAAGATTATTATGTAGATAGACTGATGATCACATCTCATGGATCATGGATAAGGAGTTATCAAGTCTTAACATAAGTATGAATATTATGAGTAATATTTATACTGGATTGACCTGATGTGAGAGTACTACATAGAATGTTATGCAAAGTGTCATAAGTTACTCTCATGGTGATAATGGTGTATACCACCCTTCGACCTGAAACCACTATGGATCTTAGATGTAGAGTCGAGTACTTTATTACTGATCTAACATTGTCCGTAACTGGATGACCATAAAGACAGTTGATGGATACTCCACAAAGCATGCTAAGGGACATGAGTGACCTAGATGGAATTTTCCCACCCTACATAACAGGATATATGTCTAAGAGCCCAATATTGGACTGGAGAAGGATGACATGGTATATGCCTTGTGTTCAATATAGACATAAGGGCAAAAGGGTAATTATATACACAAGTACTATCACAAACGATTTTGTTAGGTCACATGACATTTTCATGACTTGGGTAGCAGTGATGTGTTGCTAGATACAACTCAATGTTTATTATATTAAATATAAGATTTAATATAACTGTCAACGATACGACAACCTACAGGGTCACACACATAAGGACAGATTGATGAGAGATAGAATAAATAAGAAACATTGTAAGGTACTGTTTCCCTTGAAAATCAGAAAACAACCGCTGATCTTCCAAATCTAACTTCGGTGACTCACAGGATCGATCAGATTGATCCTAGGACATGTGCTAAAAGGTTCTTTACTTTGAAAATCTATCTAAGTTTCACACTTAAACAGTATTGGGGTGAAAGAGTCTTAAAGAAATATCTATTCGACTACAGGACAAGTTAAAAGATAAAATAAAGCTTTAATAAAAGAAAGAAAGAAGTTTGTTTGGAGAGGGGAATTAGATTAAGGGCGAAGAGAAAGGAATTGCATAGGAAAAATAGGAGAAAGAAAAAAAGTAAGGAAGAAAGGTGCAAAGACAATAAAAGACTTTGTAACGTTTAAAGCAAAATAAGTAAATTTCATTAAGGTAAAAGATGGTGTGTTTACATCACGTACATTCTCTATAATACTCGCTTTCTCTACGCTCGGATACTTGGAGTAATTCTAAGAGTAATTTGTACAATGGTAAATTACAACACCTTTTGCTTATGTCTAAGATATCCTATTTATAGTAGTAAAAAATAACTTCTAATAACCTCCAACATCACCTCCTCTCGCCACTTGTCACAATGCATGGATTCTACTGCTCACAAGGTGCCACGTGTCTTCTTAAGCGTTTGGAAAAAAAACCGTTCCCTCCAACTTTTGAATTTCAAACCCTTTGACGAACCATCCACAATAGCAAGCGGTCGAACTCCTAGCTTCTGGGTGAGTTCTTCGACTCCTTCTTTTAGTTGCTTTACATCTTTCGCCCAATCTTTCGTTCTCAACTTGCCCTTAGCCTTTTATCTTGAATTCCTTTCTTCTACATGGGGCGTCGAAATTAGGAGCTAACAAATTGCCCCCAAAAAATGTCTTTTCAACTTCTGATGTGGAAAAGCACATTTTTTGATAATGTCTGACTTTCGACGCCGCTTGTCCTCTTCATATGTGTCGTCTGATGTTCTTTCAACCAATGCAAGTCTGGGAAGGTGAAAGGGAAGAAAGAGAAACAAGAAAATAGAGGGGAACACGCAAGATACTTCTCCTCCACCTTGAGGCACGTCTCTGACGTCACTTTCATCATGGCGATTTTCTCGGGAATCACCAAAATCGTGGGCCATCATCACCTTTTCAACCTAGGGGACGTGAATTGCAACTACTATCTCTGCCACCCTGCATCCAAGCGCACACGTGGCCCACTAACTCTAGCCCCTTAATGATGAAAAACTTTTAATCTTCCATACACTATATAAGTCATTCTCCTCTGATATTTTCATTTTTCCAACTTCTCTGACTCTTAACAACATTCTTGCATTTTTCTTCCTCTAATCCTCTAATCCCCAACCAACAAACTTTTTACTTCCTTCAAAAATGGCTGATCATCAAAAGAAGAAAATGCAACTCAAAGGACAAACCTCTGCATCAACTCTCCCTCCCTTTGCCAGCTTGAGCGGTCCTCAGGTAGTGAAGAACCAACAGTTCATTCGCGAACCCTTGTCAGAAGAGAAACGTCACATTTATGAATCGCAGGTAATCATTCCCGTTACTGTTGCAGGTAAACCCTTAGCCATGTATGGCCCTTTACCTCCTCTAGGTCTTGATTATTCCGCCATTAAAGACTTTTTCCCCTCCTATAGAGTTACTAAACCTTTAGGGCAAAAAGATTCTAGCAAAATCCCCGCTGATGGCCCTGATAGCCTAAACCTCTTCGACGTAGATCTTAGGTATCTTCATGATGGGGACAGATTATTTAGGGCTACCCCCTACTTTAAAGATTCTGAACTTTACCTCAATTGGTTGGCAAAAATAGAGAAAGTGAAAGCCCAAGATTGGAAGGACACTGAGATTTATGATCTGATAATGATGTCGAAGGTAGGCTCTACTTACTGCCCCCTTATGCTGGCTTCTTCCTTATATTTCTGGGATAGAACTCACAATACTTTCCACCTTCCTTATGGGATGATGACACCCATATTGCTTGATGTAGTTGCCATTGCAGGCCTAGAACCCTACGACCTTGTTTACGACCCTGATATTGATAGCCACGATACCATAGGTTTCGCCAGCACCAAACATACCTACACAACTTTTGTTCAACATTATCATAACAAAACCAACGCCTCAGTTGATAACGAGGAACATATATCCTTTCTGGCCATGTGGTTATCTCGTTGTGTATTTTGTACAAAGTCATTGTAGGTGGCATGAAAATATCTTGTTCTGGCCAACCAATTGCACCTGAAGAGAGGCATTTGCCTAAGTGAGATGATTCTGGCCAGTCTTTATGAGGCCTTGGGCGAAGGTGCTAGCAAATTGAAGGACCCTGAAAGCCATGGCAACTTGCTATTATCAGGCCCCTTTTGGCTCCTCCAGCTGTGGCTTAATGCCACTTTTGAACATAATCTCCCCAACAGAGGCGAAGTCGATGAAGGTTCATCTTAGTCTCTGAGAGAATAGTCGAATGGCCTCGCTTGACCCAACTTACTCCTAGAGAAGAAGGACATACTCTTCGATCCAACTTATCCAACTTCATTCACATGTTCGCAAAACAGTACGAGTTCACCTCAAAGATGGCTCCTTTTGCAGAACAAAGATGCGGCCCAGAGTGGTTCACCAGACCCTTCCCTGCTCCCCTAAAGAAACAAGAAGAGGAGTCGAAGCTGATTTGGGAACAATTCCTCATACCTCGACTACTGGTTCATAAATTAAACCTTGTTAGAGGTCACTCCAGCTTAGTAGCCTACCAACCAAACTTGGTGTCCAGGCAATTTGGGTTGATACAGACTTTGCCCAAGTGCCTATATGACAAGAAATCACATATCATACTTCCTTTAGCGGTGCTATCTCCCCTTGACTGTTTGACACAATTGACGTGCCATGCCCATAAGTCTTTTCTTACATCTGTCCACTTTGAACCTTCTTATTTCTGCTCCCAAGACTTCTACGACTGGTGGTCGAAATATTATGCCTCAGAGTTTCTTGATGCTTCAAGTTTTGCTCGCTTGATTGACCAACCTTTCATTGATGTGTAGGAGAAGATCAAGAAAGGTACGTCTACCCATATCAAAGAGATTCAAGCCTTCCAGAAGTACTTCGAAACTGCCTATCGACCAGATGATGTTAGTCGAACCATCCGTGAGGCTGCTATTACTTTGAAAGAAAAGTTTTCTAAAAAATTGGATAGTTTAAAGATTCCCTCTTCTGTTCCTCGTGAGAAACGGTATGAGGTTTCCTTTAAACTTTTCCCCCAAAAAGTCCCTCGACTACCAACTGCTGGTTTTGGCGTGGCTCTTGCTCCTACATTCCCAGATTGGTTTATTTGCGGAGACGCCATAAAAATTCTTCGACAGCAGTCGAAGCCCAAAGCGCAGCGGGTGGTTCCGACTAAACATACACTCGATACGTTTAAAGGGAACCTTCATGTTAGTATCGAAGATGTTCGCATCGAATCCGACATTCTTGAAGGTTCATCCCCCTTTGATTTGGACTTTCCTCTCTGAGCTTTATTGTTGCTAACTGGCTTTGGTATTATTTATTTTTTCAGCTGCTCCAAAATGTGCTGCCCCAACAACCAAAACTAAAGGCAAGGTCGAAGACCAGAAGGTAATCCTCCGCAACTTTCTACTATTTCGACCTCCTTAATCACTCTTAACACTTTATGTTTCTTTCAGGTTAGTCGAAAACCACCCACCCCACAAAAGAGACTAAAAAGGGCTTCTGCCCAGATTATCATTGATTCTGATGATGAAGATGGATCTCCTCGTGAGAGTCTTCAAGTGAAAAGAAAACGAAAGATCACCCATGATGTGGATACTCCTGACGCTCCAACCGCTTTTCTTACAACCAACATACCTCAGACCAATACTCCTCCTCAAGACCTTACTAAGGCTCCCATAGGGGATGCTTCGATCCAAACTGTTGTCCCCATGGAGAGTGACAACTCTAGCCCTGCTGATGAAAATGTCAAGGTATATTATGCATCTATCTTTCTTTGGGTCTTGCACTAATTTTTTTGGTCCCATTCTTTTTAATGTCTGTCTTTTCTAGGCTGATGCTGGGGCTCCACAATCTGACCCAACCAAGCTTCCTCTATCACTCTATCCCTTGAATACCCAAGGTGAGCCTACCTATCATCCCACCTCTGATTTGGGTTCTGGTATGAGTTCCCTTGGTGAGATTAATAAACCTGATTCTTTCACAGTCCCTCCTTCTCCTGCAAAGACAACTACCCAGCAGTCTCAAACTGATGGCTCTGACCATGAAGACAACAATATTCTGGTCGATCCTATCACAACAGATGATGAAGTCAACACTTTGGAGGGGGCACAAACTTGATTGATACGAACAGTTCTCCCTTGGGTCAAACAATAGCTGTGGACGAAAAAGATGTCGAAGGTGATTGTGCTGTTGAAGATCAAACCATGCATCAGTCTGAATTGAACGAGTCCAGTGATGAAGGTACTGGAGATGAAATGGAAGAGGTTGGCGCAAAGGCAAAAGAAGGCCAAGATAAAGAATTGAAAACTGTGGAAACCTCTGTCGAAAAAACCACAACTGCTGAAGTGACAAAGACCCCTGTTTCTTCTACCCCCAAGGATACTCCAACAATCCCCCTCCAAGGCGAAACTCAGCTTACCTCCGCCGAACTGGATGCGTTGAAGGTTTCTAACCTTCGACAATACATCAGGATTCTCTTGAGCAGGCGAAGTCATTCTTCTGGCCGAACTTCCAGCACCTCGACATCTGAAGGGCAAACCTCGAATCAGCCAACTAACAGTACTCTCGATAAGATTAAGAAAAAGATTTTCAAAGGGGATCTTTTCACCCTCCTGCAGATGGGCCCAGCCAACCATCTTCCCCTCAAATCTCTTCTTCAACAAGTGGATATTAAATCCCTTACTCCTGAAGCCGCAAATGTTATTCAAGAAGTTGGTACCTTGATTGATCAGGTTTACAAAGACTTTCAATTATTGCCCCAGATTGAGGGTGACATTCAGATGAAAGTAGGCAGTGAAGCTGCCGCTTGGAGTGCTGTTGTCGACTCTGAAGAAAGGATCACTACATTGGAGGAGACGAGGGAGAAAATAAGCAAGAGATCCTTACTAATGAGGCGAACATTGCCTGCTGGGAGCGCAAGATCAAGAGACTTCGCAGTAAGATAGCGAAAGCCAGGAAGAAGAATACTGAATTATCTTCTTTCGATGATTCTTCCCTAACAGCTGAACTTGAACATGCTGTTACTTACGCTGAGGAAGCCCGTCGTTTGGAATCTGAAGTTGCCCAGCTGAGAACAGACAAAGCTCAATGCCAAAGCCGCCTCGAACTTCAAAAGTCGAACTACCTTAAGATGAAGGCAAATCTTCCTTTTTGATTTATTTAGGTTTTGTAATAGAGCAGATTGTACTGGCCTTTGTAAGCCATTTAAACTTTGTTTGTAAGTTACTGAGCCATTTTGGCGCATTTGCTAATCACCATTTATGGCTTTGTTTTATATTCGACTGTTATTCTGCTGATATTTTTACCTCTTGAAGTGTTGCCTTATATTTCTTTAAATATTTGCCGTTTACTTTTAATATTCTCTCGTCTTTACTAAACTTTGTCACTTCATACGCCCCAGAACACTTTCAATACCTGGAATGGTCCTTCCCATTTTGGGGACCATTTACCTAAAGACCTAACCTTTCAATCTATAGGCAGAATTACTCTCCATACTAAATCTCCGACCAAGAAAGCCTTTGCTTTGACCTTCTTGTTATATGATTTCTCCACTCTTCTCTTTTGTCTTCTCAAGAGTTCTAGAGCTTTTAATCTTTATTCGTCTAAATCGACTAACTCATCAAGCATCATGTCCCAATGAATCTCTTAAGGGATTTCGTGATGCCTTTGAATTCTGACCGACTGTATGTGTATCTCAACTGGAAACACTGTGTCATGGTCGGAGGTTAGTTGATAAGGGGAAGTGTTGGTTGCTTCCTTCGGGGATGTTCGACACGCCCATAGGACTTAATTTGACGTCTTATGCCAATTCCTAGGCTTGCTTCCAATCTGCTTCTTTATCATGCCAATTATCACTTTGTTTGCCGCTTCAACTTGGCCATTGGCCTGGGCATAATAAGGTGTCGAGGTAAGGAGTTTGAATCCCATTTCTTTGGCGAACTCCTGCATCTTTCTACCTGTAAACACTGACCCTTGGTCAGTCGTTATTGTTTCTGGTAGGCCAAATCTGTAGATGATATGCTTCTGAATAAACTCGATGACATCTTCTTGGTCTACTTTCGGTAGAGGTATAGCTTCGATCCACTTGGTAAAGTAGTCTATCCCTACCAAAATATACTTCTGGTTTTTGGAAGATGCGGGTAAAATTTCTCCTATCAAGTCTAAAGCCCAACCTCTGAATGGCCATGGCTTGACTATGGAGTGTAATTCGCTTGCTGGGACATGTTGTATGCCAGCGTGGACTTGGCATTCCTGACAACCTTTGGCAAACTCAATGCAATCTTTCAGCATCACGGGCCAGTACACCCCCTGGCGAAATAGCAGCCATTTCATCTTATGGCCTACTTGGTACGCTCCACATGTCCCACCATGGACTGATGACAACGCCAAGTACGCCTCAGATTCACTGAGGCATTTAAGTAAGACCCCCTCAGAGGTTTTCTTAAATAACTCATTCCCCAAAAGGACATAGCTTAGCGCCTGATACTTTATTTTCCGTTCTGTGGTTGCTAAAGGGTTCTGAAGGTATTCGACCAGAGGTTTCCTCCAATCTTTGTCTGTCAAGCCTTCGACTGTAAAAATCTCAAAAGTTTCCTCGTTGGCGTAGCCAAATTTCGTAACTTCCAAATCTGACGGTCTCAAACCTACGGATACAACCTTACCTCTGGCCTCAATTGCTTCTTGCAACTTTTCCTTCGAGACCCTATACCCTGAAGTGACTTGCGCCAAATTGTTGGCTATCTAATTGTGTAGTCGTGGTATATGTCAAATAGTACAGATTTCGAATTTTTTGAGTAGCCTGTTGGCTATCACGAAATACATAATGAGATTTTCTCTAACGCACTTATACTCCTTTATTAATTGTTTCACGACCAACTCTGAATCTCCCATTATTTCGACTTGGGTTGCCCCTAATTCTAACAAAATTTCAAGTCCGACAATCAAAGCTTCATATTCAACTTCGTTATTGGAACATAGGCCCTCGACTCTATACTTGAATTTTGTTGGAATTTTGTCAGGCGAAATGATCAGCAGACCTATGCATGTCCCGTTCTTGTGACTAGACCCGTCAAAGTATAGCTTCCAAGGCTCTAGTTCAACAATCACTACGCCAGAATTGACATTTAGCAGCGCATACAAAGACAACACTTTTAGAAAAAGCGCTGCTAAAGAGGAATAAAAAAAAAGAAAAAAATTGATAACCAAAGACAACGCTTTTTCAGAAAGCGCTGCTAAATGGGGGTCCTAAGACAGCGCTTCTAAAAAGCGCTGCTAAAAGGGGGTTCTAAGACAACCCAAAGACAACGCTTTTTAAAAAGCGCTGCTAAAGGGGGGTCCTAAGGCAGCGCTTCCAAAAAGCGCTGCTAAATGGGGGGTCTAAGACAGCCCAAAGACAGTGCTTTTCAAAAGCGCTGTTGTAGGTCTAGTCTACGAGAGCGCTTTTTCCATAAAGCGCTGCTATATGGGGTACATTAGAAGGTCTTTGAGAGCGCTGCTAAAGCTATTAAAAAGCGCTGCTATAGGTTTATTAGAATTAATTTAAAATACCCACCAGAATTTTTATGAGAAACAGAACAGTCATTACGTATTTCTTTCTTTCTTTTTCTCTGGCGAACAAAGAACGTTGCCCTATAAACCCACCGTTGTCGTCCAACCGTCGTTGTTCGTCCAACCGTCGCCCTCCTCTGTTGCATTTCGCCGCCGTTCACCGTCCCTCTGCTCATCTGCATTGCATTTCCGCCATTGTTACAGTATTTGAAGTTTTACTCTGGTTTTCTTTTTTACGTATATTTTCACCATTGTTGTTGTAATCTTTAAGTAGAACTGAATATGTTTTTATTATTTGAATGCAATCAAGTTAAGTAGAACTGAATATGTTTTCACCATTGTTGCTGTAATATTTAAGTAGAACAGAGAGTTTTTATTTGAGAGTTTATATGAGAGTTTATATTTGAGAGTTTATATTTGAGAGTTTATATATGAGAGTTAAGTATTTGAACTGAATATGTTTTCTACAAGAGTTTATATTTTTTAAGAGAGTTTATATTTTGTATGTTTTAAGAGAGTTTATAAGAGAGTTTTGTTTATGATAACTATTTGGTCATGAAATGTTTAAGAGAGTTTATAAGAGAGTTTATAAGAGAGTTTTTAAGAGAGTTTTTAAGAGAGTTTTTAACCATTGTTTGAGATAGTTTCAATGTTTAAGAGAGTTTCACCATTGTTTGTGATAACTGTTTGGTCATGAAAATGCGATGTTTATAAGAGAGTTTATAAGAGAGTTTTTAAGAGAGTTTTATATGTATAAGAGAGTTTATATTTTTTAAGAGAGTTTTATATGGATAAGAGAGTTTTATATGTATAAGAGAGTTTTTAAGAGAGTTTTATATGGATAAGAGAGTTTATACATATATTTTTTAAGAGAGTTTTATATGTATAAGAGAGTTTATATTTTTTAAGAGAGTTTTATATGGATAAGAGAGTTTATAAAACCAACATGAATATGGTTTTATATGATATGGTTTTATATGTTATTATGGTTTTATATGTTTAGTTAGGATTTCTCAATGTTTAGTAAGGGTGTCATTTTGGTTTAAGGATTATCTAGTAATTTTAATATGATTTGTTTTGGTGGATTATCTAGTATTTTTGTCTTGGTTACTTATTAATATGATTTTAATAAAATTTATATTTTGTCTGCTATAGGGGTTACCTGTGAAGAGCAAAGTTGTGATCATTTCGAGGCATCCTATTGCGTAGTATTCTTAGAAGTTAGTGATTTCCTTACAGGTATTCTCTGTTTTGTTTAACTTTTATAGTTTAGTGTAGATTACTCAATTAGTATGGATAAAAAATGGATGTCTGGTAATCGATTGTCAAAAGAGTACGAGAATGGGGTATCGAAGTTCGTTAAGTTTGTTGTTGAACACGCCAAAGACCCCAGTAGGATCACATGTCCTTGCTTAGGATGCTGTTATGGGCGTCGAGTTGACGTCGTTCAGTTGGAATCTCATTTAATGAGACATGGAATTGATCGAAGTTACACATGTTGGACATTACATGGTGAGATAAGTAACGAGAATGTTGAACCCCAGAATAATACGGCATGTGCTTCAAAGGACAATGGCAGGGATACATATGATTGTGATTGAGTCGAAGAGATTGCAGAATCACTTGAAGAAGATCTTCAAGATTGTCCCAAGATGTTTGAGATGTTGGTAAGCGATGTAGAGAAACCGTTGTATAAAGGTTGCACTACTTTCACAAGATTGTTCGCGGTATTAAAGTTGTACAATTTAAAGGCGGGTAATGGATGGTCGGATAAAAGTTTCACATAGTTGTTAGCCCTACTTCAAGAGATGCTTCCGGAGGATAATGTTCTTCCCAATCGAACCTATGAAGCTAAAAAAATGTTATGCTCTATTGGCATGAGCTATGATAAGATATATGCTTGTCCAAATGATTGCATTTTGTTTCAAAATGAATATGCATCATTAAACGAGTGTCCTAAATGTGGTGTATCTCGGTATAAGAAAAAATTGTCACCAGCAAAAGTATTATGGTATTTTCCTATAATTCTGAGATTCAGACGCATGTTTCATAGTGAAATAGATGCAAAACACCTGACTTGGCATGCAGATGATAGAATTGTAGATGGGAAGTATCGACATCCGGCAGATTCACCACAGTGGATGAAAATTGATAATGATTATCCTGATTTTGGAGAAAAAGCTAGAAACCTTCGCTTGGCATTATCGACTGATGGAATGAATCCGCATGGTCTGCAGAGTATCTCACATTCCACCTGGCCTGTAATTATTATGATTTATAACCTACCTCCATGGCTATGTATGAAGCGTAAGTACATGATGTTATCTATGTTAATTTCTGGCCCTAAACAACCAGGGAATGACATAGACGTATACCTGACACCTCTAATCGAAGACTTAAAGAGTTTGTGGGAGAACAGTGTGGAGGTTTATGATGGATATAGGAAAGAAAGTTTCAATTTGAGGGCGATGTTGTTTGGCACAATTAATGATTTCCCAGCATACAGAAATCTATTGGGGTATAGCATTAAAGGTCAATGTGCGTATCCTATCTGTGAAGAAAACACAGATTGCACGCGGTTGGAATTTGGTCAGAAGAATGTCTTTCTTGGTCATCGTAGATTCTTAAATTCTAGTCATCACTACCGTGGGTGGAGAAAAGCATTCAATGGAAATTCAGAACAACGTAAAGCTCCACCTACATTGACCGGCGAACAAATTTTTGAAAAGGTGAAAGATGTGAGTACTAAGTTTGGCAAGCCTTTTGCTCATACGCTTGTCACGCGTGGGTGGAAGAAGAGGTCAATTTTGTTTGAGTTGCCGTATTGGAAGTCGTTGTATGTAAGACATTTTCTTGATGTTATGCATATTGATAAAAATGTATTTGAAAGTGTTATTGGTACGTTACTCAATATACAAGGAAAGTCTAAGGATGGCCTTAAAGCAAGAAAGGACTTGGTAGCAATGGGAATAAGAAATGAATTAGGACCCTTGAAGAAAGGAAATCGCACATATCTACCACCTGCTGCTTATACTTTATCTAGAAAGGAGAAAAAGATACTGTGTAAGTTTCTGAGTGAAGTTAAAGTTCCAGAAGGATACTCTTCAGATATTATAAGACTTGTTTCTATGAAAGACCTCAAGTTAAAAAGTTTAAAGACACATGATTGCCATGTTATAATGGAACACTTTCTACCAATAGGTATACGTTCTATTTTTCCAGAAAAGTGAGAGGCGCAATAACTAAATTGTATTTTTTCTTTAGGTCAATCTGTAGTAAGGTGATAGATCCTGCGATCTTACCATCATTGCAAAGAGAAATAGTTATTACTTTGTGCGAGCTTGAAATGTATTTTCCTCCATCATTTTTTGACATAATGGTACATCTAGTTGTTCATCTTGTGAAAGAGACACAACTGTGTGGACCTGCCTATATGAGATGGATGTACCCTGTTGAACGTTATATGAAAATATTGAAAGGGTATGTGAAAAACCAAAGTCGACCAGAGGGATGTATTGTTGAACGATACATTGTTGAAGAAGCTATTGAGTTTTGTATTGAATATTTATCCAACTTTCAATCCATTGGCCTCCCAAAATCTCATGTTGTTGAAAAAATAGTAGGTAAACAGTTAATTAGAAATAAAGTTGTGACAATTTCAAGGGATGAACGGGAGCAAGTGCATTTGTATGTTCTGCACAATGACATTGAGGTTGAGCCGTATGTTGAAATGCACAAGGACGTTCTTCGAGGTTTAAATCTGAATAGAAATGAAAATTGGATAGTACATGAGCACAATCGAAGTTTTATAACATGGTTCAAGGAGCATATTTTTTCAAAGTTTTATTCTGATCCTGCTTCAATAACATAAAGGTTGAGATGTTTAGCATATGGTCCAAGTTTGCATGTGTTTTCTTATAGCGCATACGCAATTAATGGATACACATTTTATATCAAGGAACAAGATGATAAAAGTACAATGCAAAATAGTGGTGTCACCGTGCTTGCCGAAGCAATGCACATTTCCTCGTATTATGGGGTTATCGAGCGTATTTGGGTGTTTGATTATGAGAAGTTTCAGATTCCTATCTTTGGATGCAAGTGGGTTGAAAATAATAGTGGCATACAAATGGATAAATCAGGTTTTTTGAAAGTGGATCTTAATAAGGTGGGGTACAAAGATGAGCCTTTTATTCTAGTCACGCAAGCTAAACAAGTGTTCTATGTCACTGATCCGACAAGTACAAAATGGTCTATAGTTCTTTTTTCCAACAAAGTAATCGATGATAACATTGGAGAAAAGGGGGATGTTGATGTTGAGAATGAATCTTATATTATAGATGATCCAGATGAGAATATTAGAGCAGACGAATCATATATTAGAAATGATCATAACGAGGGAATTTGGATCAATCCATCTGTCCGTGTTGTTAAGAGACAAGTAAACCCCGTTACAACGAAAAAAAGAAAGAGATGTTAAAGGTACTTGTAACATATTATTTCTTATTTATACCATGTTTTTCTTATTTACACATTTCTTATGTATATATTTGTTATTTACATATTTCCATGTCATTCATTTGATACTTTGGTTTTTCTGAATTACAGGTATATATATTATGGCCAGCAACGAGGAAACATCACATGATGGAAAACAAACAACAAAAGATGTGGAAGGCGATATTAAAAGAGGCATAACAATTATGAAAAAAATCATCCGTGCGAGAGATAAAGGAGTAAAGTATGATGTCCATTGGAATGAAAGAGATCAGTTAGTTGAGCCTAACGGTGCGTTGCTAACAAGTTACATCGGAGCACTTGTACATTCGCATGTTCCGATTACTTGCGATAATTGGAGAATTGTTTCATTACAACCGGCTAAAGATAAGATTTGGACCGAGATTCAGGTATGATATTTGATTATTTTTAATTATGTTGACAGTTACGTCTTTAAATTAATTATACTAACATGTTATATATATGTGTGTTTGTTTGCAGAGATCTTTTAATATTGAAGATCGTAGGAGAAAATATTGTATTAAATTGGCCGGAAAACGCTTGAGGGGATTTAGAGCGTTTTTAACAAACAAGTTTCTAAAAGATTTTGAAGGAAACTTTGTTGACTCGGAGCGTCCAATGAAGTACGCGGATTTGATTTCGGAGGAAGAATGGGAGACGTTTGTTGCAAAGCGAAGAACAAAAGAATTTGAAGCAAGTACAACTTATCATGAACTATGTATAGTATATATACTTCTTCCACAAGAGTTCTGATAAAATTGTTTTTTCAGGTTGTTAGTGGCGTAAATCGTCAACGGGCATCAAATCCCGCATATCCATACAGAAAGGGCCGTTTGGGATATGCACGATTAGAACAAAAAATAGTAAGTACATATAAATGCTTTAATATGATATATTTACAAAAAATAGTAAGTATATATAATAGGATATAATGCTTTATTATCCGTCTTAATGCGTAGTTGGAAGAGGAGAAGAGTGATGCGACATCTCTTCCAGACCATGTTGTATGGAAGGCTGCCCGTGTGGGACGAGATGGAGTCGTTCAGGAAGAAGTTCAACAAGTCTTTGAACAATGTGTAAGTACAATGTTATCTTTGTCAGTAACTGATCAAAAGTGTATAATATATTTATATATGTTTTTATCTATATTTCAGGAGACTCTATCCCAGACCATAACTCCCGCTGAGGACGATGATTGCAGGAGCTTACTGAGCCGGGTGCTGAATATTCCTGAGTATTTTGGGCGTGTGAGGGGTAAGGGATTTGGTGTCACTCCATCCAAAATGTATAAGCAGCCAAAGAAAAAAAATCCAACCAATAAAGAAGTGATGGATACTTTGGAGGAATTGAAAGCGCAAATCTGTGAATTACAGAAGGATAAAGAGAGATACATGTCGGAAAGACGCGCTCTAGAGGGTAAAGCTACTAGTGACAAAGATAGTATCGATTGTCCACAGAAGCTTCCAGAGGTAATTGTATATATTACATTGAAATTAATTTAGCACAGTTTACTTAATTGGCACATTAACTGATCATTATTTGTTTAGGGCATTTCACTTTGCAGACTATATTTATCGTCACCTACTCATCGAATGGTTGGCAAGGGAAAGGTGCATAACTTTCTGGGAGACTTACTTCACCACAAACCGCTCCCTTCTGGATTTTTGAAAGTATCTATTGATATTGCATTAGAGGGGAGTGCGTTTTTGCTTATACCAGATGATATTTCAGGCGCAACAGTGGTGGGAGACGTAATAGGAGCGTATGTGGCATGGCCGACAAATCTCATTTGCATAGATGATGAGATAGGTTGAACCTTTTAATACTCAAATGTTGTATGATCCATACATGAAAGTTATTCTTACATTTACATTTTCTTATTTACATGATGATCTTAGACTCCTACAAAATCCAAATCAAAAGATGATAGAATTATTGTACGGGATACTGATTCAGCTGCATCAAAGAAACAGGTACTACTACAATTACATAATTATCTTGTTATACATTAATTACTGAACTTATATATGACTTTTAGGTTCATGATCAACAGTCGCAACAAGTCAGCAAGGGTAAGATGCCTGAAACTTCCAAGGTTCCCAGAAAAGCATTTGTTCCTCGATTTAGGATGTGCGTTGAAACATATGTCGGAACATTAGATGTGCCTGAGGGTGGCATCCGTCAAATACATATGGAGGCAGGTATTTTCGGTTTTGAATATCCCGAAACAATTGCTAAGGAGGATTTTGATCAGGTTTTCAACCATTTTGAATTGGGCGTCGGTGTTATGCATTCATACATCAGGTACTTCGATCCATTTTAATTAAATAATTGAACATTTTAAAATTTGCTCGTTTAACTGAATATTCTAATGTTGATTATGTTTTTTTAGGTTCTTGTATGACAAGTTATTGGTCCCGAATGAATTGACTTCAGTATTTGCATTCTTATCTGCTAGCTATGTCAACTCACGGATAATAGACCAGACACCAGATACAGTCAAAGAGTACACAGTGCAGAGATTTATGCGCGCGACTACGGAGAAGTTGTTCTTGTTGCCATATAATACTGGCCATGGATTAGATTTTATTCTAAATTCATTTATTATAATTGTTCGATTTTTCCCTTTCTATATAACATTTCCGTTTAAACTGTTGTCTTATTTTATAGTGGACATTGGTTGTTGATCGCGATTAATCCGACGAAAGAAATAGTGTATTATATAGATTCATTGGATGGCGATACAACAAAATATGAAAATCTGAGGAACATGGTTGATACGTAAGTGATGAGATATATTGTTGTCTTTAATTATATATCTTTATTTATTATGTGACATTGTTCTAAATATGCGTTTATATTATGTTAGAGTTATACAAATATTCAGAGCACAAAGAGATGCAACGGTGCCAAAAAGCAAGGCTAACAACATGAACTGGATCAGAGTGGAGGTATATTTTTGCATGTTTGACTGTTATAGTGGTTCTACTTGATAAAACTATTTAAACTATATATCCTGATAAATGTTCGTTTGTTTTTTCCATTTACAGTGTCCTCGGCAGCGCAATGGTATTGACTGTGGATATTTTGTATTACGCTTTATGAGGGAAATTATTCTTTCTGGTCAACTTGAGATTCCAGTCATGGTATGAATCAATTCATTATATAAGTTATATGATTCATTTTGATAATTATCCGATACTTCATCTGAGTAATTAGTTTTAAAATTAAATCTTGCATGTTCTGTTATATTATGTAGTATTTTGATGAATTCAAGTGCGCTACTTACACGAAAGCAAAATTGGAAGAAATTAAAGAGGAATGGTGTTAATTTATTCTTGGATTGAGAATTGTATAAAGTTATCGGATTGGAAGAATTGTAATTATATGTAAATTGAATGTATTTGTGATGTTGTAATTCTGAGGATCAAATTTTGTTGTAACATATTTAAGCAGGTTTATGTGTATTAAAATATTTATGAACAAAGTGATGAGTTACAATGTATCAAAAGTTTTGAATTGTATATATAAGGCCAAAGTTTTGAATTGTATATTTAACGCCAAAGTTTTAAATTGTATATATAAGGCCAAAGTGTTGAAATAAAGGCCCGAATTATAAGCAGGTTTGTGTAATATAAGCATGTTGTTGGTAAATATACAAAACAGGGTGAATATTTTAAAATTTTTTTTTTAAAATCTGGGACATTAGACAGCACTTTTACAAAAAAGCGCTGCTAAAGGTCACAAACATTGCGCTACAAAAGCGCTGCTATAGGTTTGGAAGGGGGGGGGGGGGGTCTACGACAGCGCTGCTAAAGGGGGGGCTATGGTGTCGCTATCGCGAAAATAAGGTGCCGGCAAAACAGAAGAGTCGCCACCTATCGTTATTTATCCCTCAGAACGGGAAAGGAAACGATCGGAAAAACCTGACGAAAGGGTATAAGACAAGGTCATCGCAACCATTGTCTGGGTTCGGGAGTCGGTTACGCAAGGGGAAGGTATTAGCACCCCTCACTTCCATCGTACTCGATGGGATCCATGCTTGTTGTGTTTATCTGACGGGTTGGTTTTACTATCTACCTATCAAGGCCGGTATGAAAAGAACAGAAAATGACTCGGCAAAGCGTCGCGCTTTATGCCTACGTATTCTCATCAGAGAATGAGAAATCAGAGTCAACGTAGTTCGACTAACTACGGGTTACGGGGAAGGTGGCTCGCCAATACATCAGTATTGTGCCTACGTACTCTCAACAGGTATGAGAGATCAGAGCTTACGTAGTTCGGGATAATACGGATTTTGGGGGTTCAGATTCATCTGTTTTATTGAGTAGGGTTAACAAACAGTTCCAGCAGTTGGATGTACGCAGCTCGACCCTTGGAGACTTAAGCGTTACCGTTTACGGTAGAACTGAGAGTTAACAACACTCTTTTCTTCAGAAAAGCTTCCTTTGAATTATGGGCCCACGGGGCAAAAAAGTTTGAAGTTTGTTTTCTGTCTTTTACGAAAGAACTGTTTTTTATGGATGTTTGCAACCAATATCGCACTAGAGACTATGACCTGAGAGTGAATGCGTCGCATGTCACCCAAAGGGTACCATACTAAACATCCAAGCTGTTGAAAAGAAACTCTCCAACAACCCTTTCTCAAGTAGCTTAAGGCTCGTAACGTACGACGTCAGTTAACCTTTATTACTGTATTTTAATTTGTTTTGAGATGAGAAGAGAGAACAGGCTCAACTAAGGGGAGACTATCAAGTCCTAATGTTGTCATGCCAAGGATTCATCCTATGGTTGAAGTTTGAAACAGGGAACTCCTAGAAGTTATCATGCATAGGTTTCAACCTAAAGTTCTAATCATCACTTCCTTATCAAAGGAAGTGAGATTCCTAGGGGGTCATATCAATGATAAACAGAAACAGGTAAAGCGTCAGCTTAAACAGTAAACAGATATACAGTAAGAGATGTCGCTACTCGAAAAATGCATCGCGCAACGACGGGGAGGCAAAAAAGGATAGACAGAAGAGTCGCCACCGAACTTTATTTATCCCATGAGGGGAAAGGAAAATATCGAGAAAACCTTAAGAAAATAAAGGATAAGATGGTCTCGTAACCATGAACGGGTTCGGAAGCCGGTTATGCGAGGGGAAGGTATTAGCACCCCTCGCATCCATTGTACTCGATGGGAACCTTTTGTTTGTCGATGTGTGAATTTATTTGCTTAAATATTATGCTATAAAAGAGTGCTCCAAAAGATAGAAAGAAGGGTTTAGAAACGAAGAAAGGAGGGATAGAGAGATAATGGGGGAGAAAGGAGATAGAACAGACTCGGTAGGACTTCGCGGTCCTAGGCCTACGTATTCTCAATAGATATGAGAAAGTCAGAGTCGACGTAGTTCGGGGCTACGGATAAAGGGGGGAAAGTGCTCGGCAAGGATTGTGGCCCTTGTGCCTACGTATCTTTACTTGAAAAAGTAAAGAATCAGAGCAGCCGTAGTTCGGCCTACGGTGTGCGGGGAAGTCTTGGTAGACGCTGCTATCATGCGCATTCTAGCAGTTAGGTGTATTGCTGCTCGCTCGTTGGAGACTTAGGCGTTACCTGTTTGCGGTAGAACGGACGTAGCATGCCTTTCTGGGAAAGGGTGGAAAAGAGAAAAGGGTGCTCGCTAGGATATCGCAATCATATGCCTACGTATTCTCAACATGCAAGAGAAATCAGAGCAACGTAGTTCGTGCCTACGGTGCGGATAACCGGTGTGTTTTGTGGATGATGTTATCGTGCGCGTTCTAGCAGTTTAGGTGTTTTGCTGCTCGCTCGTTTGGAGACTTAGGCGTACCTGTTTGCGGTAGAACGGACGTAACATATCCTTTGGGAGATTGGTTTTCGCCATACGAGGCAAGGTGTCATGTTTGATTGGTTGAATTGTTTTTTAGGGGCGAGATAGGTCCTCGGATAGTAACCCCTACGGGTAGTACCCAATTCTTTATCTCAAAGTTTTTGTTATAAAAGGGTGTGGCGAACGAGGCGTCTTCGTATTGAAAGACGAGCGTCGAAACCACCCTCACTACAGTGGGCATCCCTACGCTCGGAGAAGAAGAGGTCTACACCCAATCCTCTCTCTTTAATTCAATGCAAAGAGAACTTCGTTCTCTTATTAAAGATGTTTTTGGTTTTGAATGGTGAGTGCTTTGCGACAGAGAACCCTACGGTAAACGTCAGCACTCGGGATAGGAGAAGGCCTACGCCTAACCACTCCACGACCATTCAAGTTTTTGTTATGAAAAGATTTGAAAATGCACTCGGTACAGGACCGAGGTTTTAGGTGTGAAAATTGTGGAAGGAAGTTGTGAAAGCGAGATGGTGGATAAAGTCGCGTCTTCGTATTGAAAGACGAATATCAAGACCACCCTCACTACAGTGGGCATCCCAACATTCGGAGGGGAAGAGGTCTACACCTAATCCTCTCTTTTTAATTCAATACAAAGAGAAATTAGTTCATTATTGAAAGTGTGCTCGGTACGGGACCGAGGTTTTAGGAGGGAAGGTTTGAAAAGTCACTCGGTGCGGGACCGAGGTTTTAGGAGGGAAGGTTTGAAAAGTCACTCGGTGCGGAGCCGAGGTTTTTTAGGAGGGAAGGTTTGAAAAGTCACTCGGTGCGGTACCGAGGTTTTAGGAGGGAAGGTTTGAAAAGTCACTCGGTGCGGAGCCGAGGTTTTTCAGGAGGAGGTGCGCGAAGAATACAAGTGTCTTCGTATTGAAAGACGAGTGTCTAAACCACCCACACTACAGTGAGCATCTCGACACTCGGAGAAGAAGAGGTCTACACCCAATCCTCTCTTTTTAATTCAATACGAATATAACTCGATCCCTTTATTAAAGATGTTTTTGAGAACCTGCAAAGAGATGAAGAACAGAGATAGATGTATACAGGATACGGATAAATAAACAGTCTACCAATTAGGATTTTATGGTTTGATATTTATTAAGTGTTTTGTACAAGTTAGTTTGAATATATACAAGATAATAATATACAGAATATATAATATGTACAAGAATGTAAATGACTGAAAAATAAAGCAGTTAATATTTGACAGAAATTAAAACAGTTGTATATTGGTTAGTGAATCGAATCGGGACGCAAAGAATAGGATCTCGTCTTAACCGCAAACAAAATGCCGATTAATCGAAGGTAGCCTATCGCGATTCCAAAGTAAGGAAGATGACCCCAATGGTCATCCCCCATAGATTTGAAATCGGGAAGGTTATCAACTCCGATACGCGACGCTTGCGGATACGACTTCATCGATTCAAATAGTCAAAATAAAATTTAAACGGAGAAGAGATGAGGAGAGAATGAGATGGTCTCGGATCCAACGATACTTATCAATATATTGGCTTAGTAATCGATTTATGGAAGCGTCGTCATCGACCAAAACACAGGTGAAAATGGGATAAAAAACCCAATAACAAAAGAGAAAAGGAATTACCCCTAAAATAAAATACTATTAAAATTATAAATAGAAAATGTTAAGAAATTTAAATAAAACTCTAAATATATAAAACTATGATAATAAAATATAAGAAGATATACATATATATATATATATATATATAGCTTATTTACCAAAAGAAAAATTAAAACAAAACTATAATATATAAACATAATTAATATAATATATACATAATAATTGTTTTAAGACTAATAATAATAATATATTTGGAAATAAAGAAAAGAAAACAGGGGTGGGGGTGTAAAGCACAAAGGGGGTGCAAATATTTCAAGAAAGAGGATCATATGGGCTTAAAAGCCCATCACCTCTTAAAAAAAATAAACAAAACTTTGGGCCAAGCCCACCGAATTCAAGACAATGTTGTGGAAGACCAAACACAACTCATCAAAGGAATTAACCATTCGAAACACGAAAAAAAAAAAAAAAAAACAGGTTCGTACAACACAGCATGCTCCAACGACATTCCCATATCTAAACATCAAAAAAAAGAAGAACGAAAAACGACAATCTCGCATGACTCAAACTTCTCGATGAGACTTCGCTTTCTCCTTACTTTCGCTCACGATCCTCTCTCAGTTTCAGATTCGTCTAGGCTCTGTTTCGGATCTCGTTTCAAACTTCGCAGACCCACTCTCCTCTCTTTCCATTTGGTTCTGAATTTGATTTGGGTTTTGTATCTCTGGTTTGGTGCGTGTGTGTTTCTGATGTTGCTTGATGTTTGTGGGTGTTGAGCGAAGGTTGAGGATGAACATGGTGATGATGGTTGAAGATGAAGTTCTGGAAATTTTTTTGGGTTGAGTGGTTTGAACGGATGTTGAAGAGTGAGGGTTTGAATGGGTTTAGATTACCAGGTTTGTTGTTGGTTTTTGAGATCGTGTTTATGTGTGAGGAGAATCTAAGAGAAGTTGGATTCTGAAGTTTTTAAATCAGAAGAGAGTTATGGGTTTTTTCTGGAAAGAAGTTTTGGAGTTCTGTTAATGGGAAAGTTTATGGGTTTGAGTTGTTGTTATTAAACTCAAAACAGAGAAATGGTGAGGAAAATCAGAGGAGGGGGTTTCTGGAGGAATTCTGGGTTGGTTTAACAATGGGTTGAAGAGGTTTATTCTCGGTTTGGTGGTCCGCGGTTTGAAACAGATTTTCGGAGGGTTTGGTTTGTGTATCGTGGACGGTTTATTGGGGTTTTCTAAAGGAGGTAAAAGATGGGTTTTGGAATTTGGTGGTTATGGTTTGTGGTTAACGATAGAGATTAATGGAGAGGCGGGAGGTTTTTTTGTGTGAACGAGGAAGGTGACGGTGATTGAAAGGTGAGGGGTTCTCGATTGATGTTTGGATTTTTGGTTTGAGCTTTAATGGTGTTCATCCATGGTAGTTCTAAGGATGATAGAGATGGAATGTGGTGAGTGAGATGCTGAATGAAGAAGAACATGGTTGGTGGGCGGCTGATGAAGTGGTTGAACTGGGTTTGTTCATGTTGTTGAGTCTGAAGATTGGAGGTGAAGGCTTTTGGGTAAGATGGGTTTACAGTTGAAGTTTGAAGTTTGGATGAAGGCTGATGAGCGTGGCTGCTAGGGTTGTGTCTCAACTCAAAGACAATGAACAGTGTATTTATACTCTAAAAGGCTGACACGTGGCACTGATTAAGGGCTTGGTTAAATGTTAAATGGTGATTAATGCTGATGATGCTTTGATTAAATTGTACTACTAATAAACTCCTAATTAATCTACACCACTAATTAATTTAAACTAAATAAAAATCTGAATAATAAAACAAATTAATTCTAATTTAATAATACTAATAATTAAAATAAATTAAATAAAATAAACTATTTCAACATATTCTAAATAACTCTAACAATGTAATGAACCTATTTAATAAACTAAATTCTACTTAAAAAAATCTATTTATAAATTATTAAAATAAAATATATTCTAAAGGAAAAATAAATAACTATCCTAATTCTAAAAATAAAATAAAACAATCTACTTAAATTAAATAAAAGTTAAAACAAAAATAATATACAGAAATTTAATATTTGAAAAGAAAAAGGGAAAATGAAGATGAAAACAAAATTTACCAATATGCTCTTTGGCCACGTGTCACACTCTCATTGGGCAAAATAAGTTGAGATTTGAGAAACGCCCAATCAGGGTGGACACGTGTCCAAATGGCACAAAATTAAATGAAATATGCAAAAATAAATAATATGAAAAATATTTACAAAAGCTAGCGGGCGAATTTAGGGTATGACAGATGCCCCTATCTAATCGGCTTAGACCGAGTAAGATGAATTACTGCAGCATTTATCTTTCAAGGTATCAGTCGATTAGATACAAAGAAGACCCTGAATTTGTCCAAAAAAGGAAAACAAAAAATTGAGAAATGAAATACAGACAAACCTGACACCCAAAAAGATGTAGGGAGATAAGCTTCTCCGAAGAGATTGTCACTTATCACTGAAGATGGATAAGCTTCTCCCAAGAGATTGCCACTTATCGTTGATGAAGGATAAGCTTCTCTGAAGAGATTGCCACTTATCACTGAAGATGGATAAGCTTCTCCCAAGAGATTGCCACTTATCGTTGATGAAGGATAAGCTTCTCTGAAGAGATTGCCACTTATCACTGAAGATGGATAAGCTTCTCCCAAGAGATTGCCACTTATCGTTGATGAAGGATAAGCTTCTCTGAAGAGATTGCCACTTATCACTGAAGATGGATAAGCTTCTCCCAAGAGATTGCCACTTATCGTTGATGAAGGATAAGCTTCTCTGAAGAGATTGCCACTTATCACTGAAGATGGATAAGCTTCTCCCAAGAGATTGCCACTTATCGTTGATGAAGGATAAACTTCTCTGAAGAGATTGCCACTTATCGTTGATGAAGGATAAGCTTCTCTGAAGAGATTGCCACTTATCGTTGATGAAGGATAAGCTTCTCTGAAGAGATTGCCACTTATCACTGAAGATGGATAAGCTTCTCCCAAGAGATTGCCACTTATCGTTGATGAAGGATAAGCTTCTCTGAAGAGATTGCCACTTATCACTGAAGATGGATAAGCTTCTCCCAAGAGATTGCCACTTATCGTTGATGAAGGATAAGCTTCTTTGAAGAGATTGCCACTTATCGTTGATGAAGGATAAGCTTCTCTGAAGAGATTGCCACTTATCGTTGATGAAGGATAAGCTTCTCTGAAGAGATTGCCACTTATCGTTGAAGTCTGCTGGAGATAACTTACTGGGGAATGCCCATGAATTTACTGGAGATGCCCCTGTCTGGGTTGAATGTTGATTTGAAGATCTTGATTAACCACGAGGTTGAAATACATCATGCAATACACCCATGGTCTTGAAAAGATGCCCCTGACTGGGCTGAATTTTGCTTTGATATGCTTGAACTTCGTGGGGTGACCCACGGCCTTTGCAGATAATGCCCCTGACCGGGCTGCTGTTTGCGTTGAAGCTCTTGAGTTTTGTGGGAGGACCCACGGTCTTTTGCAGATGATGCCCCTGACTGGGCTGCTGATTGCATTGAAGCTCTTGAGTTTTGTGGGAGGACCCACGGTCTTTTGCAGATAATGCCCCTGACTGGGCTGCTGATTGCATTGAAGCTATTTGAATTTGCCCAATAAACTTTGAACAAATTCGTGGGGAACGCTCACGGTCTTGCGGATGATGCCCCTGACTGGGCTGATTATGATCTCGAAAATCTTCGAAATTTGATCTTGGATCTGAACTCGCATATATGAATGCTTAATGATAATGATGTTCCACAAATGGAAATGCAAATGTTGATGCGGATGCGCGGAGATGCAAGAGCTGGGGGAAGTATGATATGATCATAGGTATGCATATGATGCAAGTTGCTTATGAAGTTGAATGCAATGCGTATGATACCAATGATGACAGACAGGTGATTGGGAATGCAGGTGATGATGTGGCGGACTTTTGGTGGTTGCCAATGTAAATTGGGCTTTGGGTTGGAAGCACCAGATGAGGGATGGTATTCGGAGGGTAGACCAGATGGGACTGGTTGGCGAAAGGTTAAATTGTCAAAGGAGGGCTGATTTTATGGTTTGCTAGATGGGAGCTGGACTTAGGTATGAGGTTTACCAGACAAGAACTGGTGGCAAAAGGTTAAGTTGTCGAACGGGAACTGACTTCTAGGTTTGGTGTCAGACGGGAACTGACTTTGTGGTTTTCCAGACGAGGACTGGACTTTGAAATTGTGTTTGCCAGACGAGGACTGGTTAAACGGAAGGCTAAAGGACGGGTGACCAGATGGAAATTGGTTCGAAGGTTTAAAGGTCTGACCAGATGGGACTGGTATTTATGCTTGCTAGACAAGAACTGGACTTTGGAGGTTTCGGTATGTTTTGATAGGTGACAGGTTTAGGCTGTGGGACGAAGGATCCAATGACAGCAAGGCCTTCAGACGGTTAAGGTTATTTAGGTGAGATGACAGTATGATTCCTCGACACTCGTTTTGAAATCAACAGTCGCTGATGATGATGAACTTGCTAGAGTAATTTGCCATGAGACGACCTTGAGATAGCTTGCCCCAGAGTTTGTACCACGAAAGGATTTATCATTGTTCAACCGATTATCGTGGTTGGCTTCAATATACTCTTTGGAGTAGCTAGCTCTTGAAAGAGCGTTGAAGCGACTCAACTTATCCTGATTGAACATTGGAGGGATCTATCCTCAAGTCAGAGAAACTCTGGGTGGCCTCCCCCTGATTGGTATAATTCACTTTTAATCAACCGCTTCTTGAATGATTTGCCCCATGATTGACCATTGCTTAGGGATTTGCCTCAGACTGATCCAGACTGCTGAATGATCCAGTCCTGCTTGATTTCTTCGTGTTGGAATTTCCTCTATGCCAACTACTGACTTGCAATTAAAATTGTTTGTTCATAAATGATAATTTTAACGCGAAGTTCATGCAAGTTTTTTGAAAGAATTGTCGTTTATTGAGTGTCGTGGTAGTGAGACGAATGAACCGTTAGTCCAGACGTTATGCTAATTTGATTGGTGTAAAAGATATAGCAAGGATATTGACACCAAAGCTGATGATTAACAAATATGTGGGGAGTCAGGTTACGCAACCTTGCGATAGTATGCTTTCAGATTAAATCTTGCCTCAATTAGGTCTTTTGAGGGTTGTAGCATGGTCTGGCTCACAGTTATAGAAACAAAGGATATTAGGCTCAAAGTTAATTTGTACCCACCCCTTCTTCTTGATGACTTCCAGTCCTACGCTCAGTTAATTCTGCACTTACCTTGACGGTGTAAGCTTGACAGTTCAAGGTTTGCTTGAAATGGCAATCACCTTATTTTGATAAATGTCAGTAGACCATAGATTTGGGTGGCCACTGAGTCTTATTTTGTTTTTGGTTGAGGGTTTGAGGACCTCTTTTGCTCTTATTTTTTGATCCCTAACTTTTGCATGGACTGATTTTGCTTGCCAGATCCATCGGGATAGCCCTGATTTTGCCTAAGTCCCCTTTTAAGGTGCTTGAGTTAGCAGGCTTTTGCTTTTTTTTTGTTGGAGTGCGGTGACTGCCATGTCATGGGTCATTAAAGAACGACCTTCTTTTGGATTTTGCTTTGAGTGCAAGATTGAATTAACTGAATAACTACCCTGCCCCAGGTTGAGTGTTAAGGGTTTGAATATCCGAAGGAAACTCCTACTTCTAGGCTCGAAGTGGTTGACTAGGGATTAACTTCTTATATCTCCGGTATTTAGGGGATTTGAAACAATGCCTGTACATCATTGACGAGATTTTGTCTGAAAGCATACGGTTTGCAATTATGGGTATTTCGTTTTCGTCATCCTCCCTCCAATATTTGCTAAACACAACAGTGATGAAGTGGAGTGGATAAAAGTGTATGTGTCTGTGATAAGTGGAAATAATGAGTGAATACGACGTGACTGATTCGGAAAATGCATAATAACTCCATTAATATTACCATTCAAAACAACAATGTTTAAACACAAGTAGCAATTAACAGGAAATAAACTACAAGATGCAAATGATAAAAAGCGCCCAAGGACTGCCAATGTTGAGGACGTTTGCTTGTCTGGACCATTAGCTTTTGGAGATGACCCTCGGAATATTTGAGCTTAGACAGCTGAGAGGTTGACATGGACAACCAAACTTCCTTCTAGAAAAGAGATGTACCCCTTGTCAATCAATTGCTGCACTTTAGCTTGGAAGGCTTTGCATTCTTCGGTTGCGTGCCCCATGGATCCTCCATGATATCCACATTGAGCACTGGGATTGTACCCCGGAGGGTAAGGTTCTGGCACAGGTTTAAGAGTCTTAGGCTCCACCAATGAATTCTGAATCAGATATGGGAGAAGCTGACTCTGCGATATAGGGACTGGATGAAGAGGAGTGGTCCTTCTTTCCAAATTATTGTTGAGCCTATGCTGATTTTGGCGCTGATTCGGACGACCTCGACTATGGGCTCGTTGATTTGCATGAGGAGCGACCCATGGCTTGTGGGATGAAGCTTTAGGCATGGCCGATTGTCCATGAGGATAACATGGCACTGGTAATGATGCCTGTTGAGCAGACGAGGGACCATAGAGTTTTGTTGGTACATCGTGAGAATACTCAACATTCGCTATGAGTGCGTCGGTTTCATCCTTCTTTTCCTCATGGAAATCATCAGAAGATTCAATCTCACTGGCCTGACTGCTTGAGGCGTCTTGGATTTGTCCGCTTTTAAGGTAGCTTTCAATGCGCTCTCCTACAATCACAAGGTCAGAGAAGGTTGATGTCGTACAACCAGCCATTCTTTCAAGATAAGAACCATGCAAACTGTTGATGAACATGTCAATCAGCTCCCTTTCTGAGAGTGGTGGTTGCACTCTTGTTGCGAATTCTCTCCACCGCTGTGCATATCCCTTAAAAGATTCATTTTCATTTTGAGATAGGCTTTGCAACTGCATGCGGGTGGGAGGAGTGTCTAGATTAAACTGGTAAAACTTTAGAAAAGCATTGGCTAGGTCCCCCCATGATTGGATATGACTCCTTTCTAAATCTGTGTACCAACTTAATGATGTCCCACTCAGACTTTCTTGAAAACAGTGGATCATCAGCTTATCGTCATGAGTATAGGGGGTCATTTTTCGACAGTACATCACCAAATGACGCCTCGGGCAACTAAAGCCTGTGTACTTCTCGAAGTTGGGTATCTTGAATCTTGGAGGAATCACCAAGTCTAGCACTAGACACATATCAGCAGCATCGAGTCTGGGCATGTCAGACACTCTTATAGATTGAATTGTCTCCTCAAGGGAACAAAGCTTTTCTTCCATGGGATCAGTCGTTGGCATCCTCTGGGGTCGAGTAAGAACGTTTATTTGCGGAGGATGGTTATCAAGCGGAAGATCATACAGTGGATTATTCGTCACAGTAAACCCTTGTGGGGGATCAACATTCTGGCGATCGTTCTCTGGCATAGCTACTTCAACTTGCTTTGTTTGGTTGACCTTTCAAGGCGTCTATGCTCCTCTTGCTTCAAAACTCTTCACAACTCTCACGAGTTCCACGGAAGTGTCGGGAAATCAACTGCGGGTTATAACAGAGGATGGGTAAGCTCTTGGTATATGGTTAGGGGAGAAAATGCAAAATGATGCAGAGATGTTTATGCAAATGCAATGCGATGAGTGCACACGGGAACAGATCCATATCAAGGACTAAAGTCACAGATCCTGCAAGACAACAACAAGAGGTATCTCTCCCATCGGGTGGGTAATCTACTGGTTTATAAGATGGTATTCCAAAGGCTTTTCAAACAAAGTCCCATGCACTAACCCTCAAAAGTTTCCCATCAGAACGACTACCCGTAAGACGGTAATTCTTCCAAAAGGATGAACACAGAGTTATGTTTTAGCAACCTTCGGAATAAGGTTCTACTAAAGGTCCTCAAAATCACAGACTCCCAAGCCGGAAATAAAAACGCCATTTACGACTACACGTAAGACATAATTATTCCAACGGGGTCTCATCTGAGCGGTGGGATTCGCTCCAACTCAACGAGTCCTAAGTCTCGCAAATCAGAAAGAAACCACCTCCTAATCTTAGTGTATACTCGAAAAGCTCGGGTAGAAAGCTTTTGTTCTTACAAACCAACCCAAATAAACCCCACAGGTTAGAAAGGAACACAAATAAATAATAAAAGCAAACAAAATCACACACGCGACAAACAAATTAGGCTTGGCTTGCTAGGTATTCCCCAGCAGAGTCGCCAGCTGTCGCTACTCGAAAAATGCATCGCGCAACGACGGGGAGGCAAAAAAGGATAGACAGAAGAGTCGCCACCGAACTTTATTTATCCCATGAGGGGAAAGGAAAATATCGAGAAAACCTTAAGAAAATAAAGGATAAGATGGTCTCGTAACCATGAACGGGTTCAGAAGCCGGTTATGCGAGGGGAAGGTATTAGCACCCCTCGCATCCATTGTACTCGATGGGAACCTTTTGTTTGTCGATGTGTGAATTTATTTGCTTAAATATTATGCTATAAAAGAGTGCTCCAAAAGATAGAAAGAAGGGTTTAGAAACGAAGAAAGGAGGGATAGAGAGATAATGGGGGAGAAAGGAGATAGAACAGACTCGGTAGGACTTCGCGGTCCTAGGCCTACGTATTCTCAATAGATATGAGAAAGTCAGAGTCGACGTAGTTCGGGGCTACGGATAAAGGGGGGAAAGTGCTCGGCAAGGATTGTGGCCCTTGTGCCTACGTATCTTTACTTGAAAAAGTAAAGAATCAGAGCAGCCGTAGTTCGGCCTACGGTGTGCGGGGAAGTCTTGGTAGACGCTGCTATCATGCGCATTCTAGCAGTTAGGTGTATTGCTGCTTGCTCGTTGGAGACTTAGGCGTTACCTGTTTGCGGTAGAACGGACGTAGCATGCCTTTCTGGGAAAGGGTGGAAAAGAGAAAAGGGTGCTCGCTAGGATATCGCAATCCTATGCCTACGTATTCTCAACATGCAAGAGAAATCAGAGCAACGTAGTTCGTGCCTACGGTGCGGATAACCGGTGTGTTTTGTGGATGATGTTATCGTGCGCGTTCTAGCAGTTTAGGTGTTTTGCTGCTCGCTCGTTTGGAGACTTAGGCGTACCTGTTTGCGGTAGAACGTACGTAACATATCCTTTGGGAGATTGGTTTTCGCCATACGAGGCAAGGTGTCATGTTTGATTGGTTGAATTGTTTTTTAGGGGCGAGATAGGTCCTCGGATAGTAACCCCTACGGGTAGTACCCAATTCTTTATCTCAAAGTTTTTGTTATAAAAGGGTGTGGCGAACGAGGCGTCTTCGTATTGAAAGACGAGCGTCGAAACCACCCTCACTACAGTGGGCATCCCTACGCTCGGAGAAGAAGAGGTCTACACCCAATCCTCTCTCTTTAATTCAATGCAAAGAGAACTTCGTTCTCTTATTAAAGATGTTTTTGGTTTTGAATGGTGAGTGCTTTGCGACAGAGAACCCTACGGTAAACGTCAGCACTCGGGATAGGAGAAGGCCTACGCCTAACCACTCCACGACCATTCAATTTTTTGTTATGAAAAGATTTGAAAATGCACTCGGTACAGGACCGAGGTTTTAGGTGTGAAAATTGTGGAAGGAAGTTGTGAAAGCGAGATGGTGGATAAAGTCGCGTCTTCGTATTGAAAGACGAATATCAAGACCACCCTCACTACAGTGGGCATCCCAACATTCGGAGGGGAAGAGGTCTACACCTAATCCTCTCTTTTTAATTCAATACAAAGAGAAATTAGTTCATTATTGAAAGTGTGCTCGGTACGGGACCGAGGTTTTAGGAGGGAAGGTTTGAAAAGTCACTCGGTGCGGGACCGAGGTTTTAGGAGGGAAGGTTTGAAAAGTCACTCGGTGCGGGACCGAGGTTTTAGGAGGGAAGGTTTGAAAAGTCACTCGGTGCGGAGCCGAGGTTTTTTAGGAGGGAAGGTTAGAAAAGTCACTCGGTGCGGGACCGAGGTTTTAGGAGGGAAGGTTTGAAAAGTCACTCGGTGCGGAGCCGAGGTTTTTTAGGAGGAGGTGCGCGAAGAATACAAGTGTCTTCGTATTGAAAGACGAGTGTCTAAACCACCCACACTACAGTGAGCATCTCGACACTCGGAGAAGAAGAGGTCTACACCCAATCCTCTCTTTTTAATTCAATACGAATATATCTCGATCCCTTTATTAAAGATGTTTTTGAGAACCTGCAAAGAGATGAAGAACAGAGATAGATGTATACAGGATACAGATAAATAAACAGTCTACCAATTAGGATTTTATGGTTTGATATTTATTAAGTGTTTTGTACAAGTTAGTTTGAATATATACAAGATAATAATATACAGAATATATAATATGTACAAGAATGTAAATGACTGAAAAATAAAGCAGTTAATATTTGACAGAAATTAAAACAGTTGTATATTGGTTAGTGAATCGAATCGGGACGCAAAGAATAGGATCTCGTCTTAACCGCAAACAAAATGCCGATTAATCGAAGGTAGCCTATCGCGATTCCAAAGTAAGGAAGATGACCCCAATGGTCATCCCCCATAGATTTGAAATCGGGAAGGTTATCAACTCCGATACGCGACGCTTGCGGATACGACTTCATCGATCCAAATAGTCAAAATAAAATTTAAACGGAGAAGAGATGAGGAGAGAATGAGATGGTCTCGGATCCAACGATACTTATCAATATATTGGCTTAGTAATCGATTTATGGAAGCGTCGTCATCGACCAAAACACAGGTGAAAATGGGATAAAAAACCCAATAACAAAAGAGAAAAGGAATTACCCCTAAAATAAAATACTATTAAAATTATAAATAGAAAATGTTAAGAAATTTAAATAAAACTCTAAATATATAAAACTATGATAATAAAATATAAGAAGATATACATATATATATATATATATAGCTTATTTACCAAAAGAAAAATTAAAACAAAACTATAATATATAAACATAATTAATATAATATATACATAATAATTGTTTTAAGACTAATAATAATAATATATTTGGAAATAAAGAAAAGAAAACAGGGGTGGGGGTGTAAAGCACAAAGGGGGTGCAAATATTTCAAGAAAGAGGATCATATGGGCTTAAAAGCCCATCACCTCTTAAAAAAAATAAACAAAACTTTGGGCCAAGCCCACCGAATTCAAGACAATGTTGTGGAAGACCAAACACAACTCATCAAAGGAATTAACCATTCGAAACACGGAAAAAAAAAAAAAAACAGGTTCGTACAACACAGCATGCTCCAACGACATTCCCATATCTAAACATCAAAAAAAGAAGAACGAAAAACGACAATCTCGCATGACTCAAACTTCTCGATGAGACTTCGCTTTCTCCTTACTTTCGCTCACGATCCTCTCTCAGTTTCAGATTCGTCTAGGCTCTGTTTCGGATCTCGTTTCAAACTTCGCAGACCCACTCTCCTCTCTTTCCATTTGGTTCTGAATTTGATTTGGGTTTTGTATCTCTGGTTTGGTGCGTGTGTGTTTCTGATGTTGCTTGATGTTTGTGGGTGTTGAGCGAAGGTTGAGGATGAACATGGTGATGATGGTTGAAGATGAAGTTCTGGAAAAAATTTTGGGTTGAGTGGTTTGAACGGATGTTGAAGAGTGAGGGTTTGAATGGGTTTCGATTACCAGGTTTGTTGTTGGTTTTTGAGATCGTGTTTATGTGTGAGGAGAATCTAAGAGAAGTTGGATTCTGAAGTGTTTAAATCAGAAGAGAGTTATGGGTTTTTTCTGGAAAGAAGTTTTGGAGTTCTGTTAATGGGAAAGTTTATGGGTTTGAGTTGTTGTTATTAAACTCAAAACAGAGAAATGGTGAGGAAAATCAGAGGAGGGGGTTTCTGGAGGAATTCTGGGTTGGTTTAACAATGGGTTGAAGAGGTTTATTCTCGGTTTGGTGGTCCGCGGTTTGAAACAGATTTTCGGAGGGTTTGGTTTGTGTATCGTGGACGGTTTAATGGGGTTTTCTAAAGGAGGTAAAAGATGGGTTTTGGAATTTGGTGGTTATGGTTTGTGGTTAACGATAGAGATTAATGGAGAGGCGGGAGGTTTTTTGTGTGAACGAGGAAGGTGACGGTGATTGAAAGGTGAGGGGTTCTCGATTGATGTTTGGATTTTTGGTTTGAGCTTTAATGGTGTTCATCCATGGTAGTTCTAAGGATGATGGAGATGGAATGTGGTGAGTGAGATGCTGAATGAAGAAGAACATGGTTGGTGGGCGGCTGATGAAGTGGTTGAACTGGGTTTGTTCATGTTGTTGAGTCTGAAGATTGGAGGTGAAGGCTTTTGGGTAAGCTGGGTTTACAGTTGAAGTTTGAAGTTTGGATGAAGGCTGATGAGCGTGGCTGCTAGGGTTGTGTCTCAACTCAAAGATAATGAACAGTGTATTTATACTCTAAAAGGCTGACACGTGGCACTGATTAAGGGCTTGGTTAAATGTTAAATGGTGATTAATGCTGATGATGCTTTGATTAAATTGTACTACTAATAAACTCCTAATTAATCTACACCACTAATTAATTTAAACTAAATAAAAATCTGAATAATAAAACAAATTAATTCTAATTTAATAATACTAATAATTAAAATAAATTAAATAAAATAAACTATTTCAACATATTCTAAATAACTCTAACAATGTAATGAACCTATTTAATAAACTAAATTCTACTTAAAAAAATCTATTTATAAATTATTAAAATAAAATATATTCTAAAGGAAAAATAAATAACTATCCTAATTCTAAAAATAAAATAAAACAATCTACTTAAATTAAATAAAAGTTAAAACAAAAATAATATACAGAAATTTAATATTTGAAAAGAAAAAGGGAAAATGAAGATGAAAACAAAATTTACCAATATGCTCTTTGGCCACGTGTCACACTCTCATTGGGCAAAATAAGTTGAGATTTGAGAAACGCCCAATCAGGGTGGACACGTGTCCAAATGGCACACAATTAAATGAAATATGCAAAAATAAATAATATGAAAAATATTTACAAAAGCTAGCGGGCGAATTTAGGGTATGACAAGAGACTGTAAAATGCATGCAATGCAAGTGAGGGAGGATATGTGTGTGGGACATCAGCCTCCACAAGCTCATCTCAACCTCAAGCCAGATATGAATAACTGCAATCATACAGAAGAAATAAAATGCCCTCAAGCAAAATATAAGTAACTGTAATCATCCAGAGGAAATAGCATGCTATCAAGCAAAATAACAACCCACATAGGCAAGGGAGCTGGGCTCTACCAAATACCAGCAAGCAAAGCCATACAATAACAATACAAGCAGATGGAGAAACTCAACCTCTAGTGCAATCATGCTCCTAGCTCAAACCAATCTAGATATGAACTTATTCTAATGCATCAAGCAAATTAAACAAGTCACATCAATACAGTTGCACAACAAGCAAACAGACAGGAAAGAAAACAGGTCAACAACTTCCACAGCTTCACAACAAAGCTCTCCTCTGACAGCAGTTCAGTCTTCAGTCTTCAACTGCTCTTCAAGGCTATCATCTTCAATAGCAAGTGCCAACTTGCTTCTTCAAGCTTCTAACACATCAACATAAGTATCAACTTGTCCTTCTTCTTCAAGCTTTAGCTCCAAAGTAGACTTCACCTTCAGGCTTCAATCCCCAAGAGCAGGCATCAACTTGGCGCCTTCAGGCTCTCAGTATATCAACATAAGTATCAACTTGTTTTCCTCAAGCTTCAACTCTTTCTTCAATCTCAATTTGCTCTTCTTCACAAGTGTCAACTTGTTCTTCTTGGTCTTCAAGCTTCAGCTTCAATGGCAATCTTCACATGATGGGAAGTGCAACTTCTAACATCTTCAATCTTCTAACAAGGAGCTCCATCCTCTAGCAAGGGAGAAAGATTCATCTAACAAGAGCAGGGTTTGGGATGATGGACAGCAGGGTGAAGACCAAAGGTCACCACTGAGCACTCCATTATCAGAGAAAGGAGCCCTCAAAGGTTCTACCAACTTGTGAAGAGCCACACATCCTACCAAAGTAGGGATGAGGCCTTCACAAGGGGACCTTACATCATAGGGAAGAATGGAAGTGATCAACACCTTCCATGTTTATGAAAGAAGAGAATCTATCTAGAAGCTCTGCCTGCAAACCCTAATCTTAACACCTAATCAACACTACACCACAAGGAGGGAAGTCTTCACATCCAAGCCTCTTCAAGAATTCCATGGTAGCCCAAGCTTGTCTTCAACATCATCCAAGAGCAGGCAAAGCAAAACCCTAATCTAAGGGAGCTAAAGAAGTCAATCTAATTGAATTAGCAAGTTAGGATCACCTAAAACCTAGTACTAAAGTTAGTCCTAACTAAAATACTAAAATCAATTGTAAAATCCTACAAAAATAACTATGGGACCCTAATTCAATCATGAATCTACCCTACAAAATCCAGAGGTTGAATCATCCACCAAGTTCTAGAAATAAAACCTAGATCACAAGGTACTAAGCATAAACCCTAAAAATAGAGCACCTAAAGGTTCAACTTAAAACACTATCCAATTTCATCACAAAAATGTGAGAAAAATCTAAGGGGAACATGCATATCTATGCTAGCTACACACAAAAATCAAGTCAAGAATCATCACCAAATGCTCAAACAAAATTCATCCAAACAAGGTATCAACCATGGCCATTTTAATATCAATTAATATTCAAAAAATTCAAATAAAATCACAAATGCATGAATTCCTAATATTTTTAATCTACAAAATTCTAGATTCAATCATGAATCAGGGGAAATTTTTTTGGAATTAATTGAGTTATTATTCTATTTTTTATGAATTAATTTCTAAGTCATGTGAAATGAATAAAATAAAAGAAAATAAAGGAAATTAATAAAAAGCGCGTGGCAGATAGCAATCCAACTTAGTTCATTTCAAAGAATTGGGCCAAAGGGGGGTGTGGATATCGCTCTGAGTGTTAAGCCCAAAACCAGTCAATTAATGAAACGATGTGTTTCATTCTAATGTCTCTCTTCAGCGCTGAGATCAAATCGTGGCCCTCCAATGCACGCCTGAGTCCAAGGTCAAACCCTAATCTGAGGGCTCTTGTTCATCATCCCCAATTTGAACCTGAAACCTGCGCGCGAACCAGCCATCGCCGGTGGCTTTTCCGGCCACCCCTACAGAACCATAACTTCCTCTACAACCAACCATTTGCCACGATTCCTGAATGAATCTTGACCAGAATCTTCCCAGCAATTCAACCATACCAATTACTCATCCTCAAAATGTATGAATCATGAAATATCAATCTCAATCGAAAATGGCATCTGACCTAAATCATCTCTAATCAAGCAATTAAACAGCCTAAATCCAACTACTCATCATCAGGATCCTAACCACATATGAATTTCTATCTATCACTGCCTAAATCATGCATAATCAAGAAATTCACCAACCTGTGTTTAAGCTTGTGACAGACGTGGTTCTTGCACGATTCAGACTCCACAACAATCCAGATTCACTCTAAATTTCCCTCTGAAGCTAATGCACACCTCAAATTGGCTTGGTTCTGCCTTGAACTCAAAATTCGATCTCAACTTGCATTCATGAAACTTTGATCTCCCTCTCTGCAACCAGCTTCAATTTCCTCCAAAAAAATGGTTGAGTTCACTCAATGACTTATATAGAAGTGATTGGGATTGTCTAGAAACTTCTGGATTCATCCAGATGAGATTTTGGATTTTCAAAATCTCTTCAAAATCTCATCCATGGCCATCACCATTCTGACTCCCTCTTGGCATGGCTATGTGTGTAATCAAGTTCTCATGAGATTTTGAATGAGTTTGATAAGTTATCTTCCTTGTTTGCAAGCCAAAGGCATGAATTGGATATGTTGCTTCATCATGAAGAAATGAAATGGAATGGTATGCAAATGACCTCAAATCAAAATTCTACCATTGCCATTGTTTCTAAAATCACTTTTTCAATCAATTTGACCTATAATTTGGTTTCATTTGGTCACAAAATGAATTATTTGAATTTTTGGTCATTTAATCATTTTAATTCTTTCTTTTTTTCAAAATTTCTTGAACCAAGTCTCTCCTTGAGCCATTTTAATGCCTCTTTGATGCATGGTCAAGGTTAAAACCCAATTTTGAGCAACTTTCTAGTTGAACAAAATCCCATTTGAGGCCTCTAAGTTGGTGAAAATGGCCTATGATCACAAATGACCTATAATCACCAAATGTCCAAAATACCCTTGACTTGTCAAAGCCATAACTTGAGTTCTACAAATCCTATCAAGGACTTCTAGTACTCTCTAGAAATCTAAGAGGATAAGGAACAACATTCATGTTGACCAAAAGTTCATAGGAATCTTCCTTCTAGGGCAAAAGTGTCATGCAAGTTGGGTAACTTTCAAGCTCCAAATTCACATTCCTCAGATGACTTGTAACTTGTCAAAGCCATAACTTGAGCTCTACAAATCCTATCAAGGACTTATAGCACTCAAATTAAATCTAAGATCATGCTCTACAACAATCATGTTGGGGTCAAGATGAGATGACAATTACATCTTGAGCTAAATTGCCTTGAAGATAGGGGTCAAACTAGGGGATTTTACACTGTAAAGCCTTAGAAACCCTAGCTGGAAACTTCTCAAAATCTTCAATCATGATGAGTTAACCTTGGAATCATCCTTATAACATCTCAATGTATCAATCCATGATCACATGGCTCTTGAATCAAGTCTCAACCTTCTTCAATTCATCAGTTGACTTAGGGTTGACCCAGTCAAACCCTAGTTGCACCACTCATGGCTGAGTCTTCTTAATCTTACACAATGACCTGCCTAGGCCTCAAAGTGATCTTCAACACTTCTCATGAGCTATTTAAAGACCTCAAGTCTATCTCCATGGCTTCATAATCATCTGATGGCTTCCCACAACTCTCAAGTTAGGAGACACACATTCTTGGTTTCAATCACCCTCTTTGAGGATCTTCTACCTTCTCTGACAAAGATATCAACCCTTGAACACTTGAATAACCTTCTTTAGCTAGATTCATAGTCTTGTATAGCTCTTGATTGGTAATCATACCTTTTGATCTCCTGCATACATGCAAACGATAATGCTAATGTGCATGAAATGAAACACAAGCTAGGTAAAGAAAAGTTGGGCAAATTTTGGGGTGCAACATATGGCAGCGCTTTGTAAAAGCGCTGCTAAAGGTGGGCTCTAAGACAGCGCTTTGTGAAAGCGCTTCTAAAGGGGGGGATGGTTGGGGGGAATATGCAACGCTTATGAAAGCGCTGCTAAAGGGCTATAAAAGCACTGCTAAAAGTGTTGCTGAAGGGAGCCTTTAGCAGAGCTTTTTCCATAAAAAAAACGCTTCCTTTACCTTTAGCAGTGCCACTTTTGGCAGCGCTTTAAAGCGCTGCTAAAGGTCTTTTTTGGCGTAGTGAATGTTCAGGGTATTTTCATTTATGGAGTGGTCGACGATGAAGTCTGCCACTATTTGACCTTTGACCGCCTTTAATGGTCTATATGTTAGTGAGTACTCAGTTAATGCTAATGCCCATTTACCAATTCGACTATGCAAGATATGCTTGGACAACATATGTTTAATAATATCAAAATGCGACGAGACATAAACATCAACTGGTTTTATATATTGCTTCAACTTCATACATGAGAAATACAAACATAAGCATAATTTCTCTATCTCGCTATACCTAGTTTTTGCGTCATTTAAAACTCTGCTAAGGTAGTAAATGGCTCTTTCGACGCCATTTCCGTCCTCTTGAGCATGCATGCTCCCTAGAGTTTTGTCTGACGCTGCTATGTACAGTCTCATGCTTTTATTTCGACATGGAGGTGAAAGGACTGGAGGATGAGTCAAGTAGTCTTTGATCTTGCTGAAAGCTTCTTGCTGATCTTTCCTCCATTCGAACTTCTCCCTGGTGGCTCGAAGCAATGGTGAGAAGGCCTGCGTTTTTCCACTGAGGTTCAATATGAACCTTCTTAAGAAATTTATTTTGCCCAGCAAGGATTGTAGTTCCTTTTTGTTGGATGGCGCTTTCGCTTCCATTATGGCCTTTGTTTTGTTTTGGTTGATTTCGATCCCATTTTTGTGGACTACGAAACCCATAAAATCTCCTGCTTGTACGCAAAATGCACACTTGAGGGGATTCATTTTGAGGCCAAACTTCCTCATCCTTATGAAGGACTTGCGCAGATGTTCTACATGAGCTTCTCCTGATACAGATTTTATCACAATGTCATCAATAAATATCTGCATAAAGGACTCAATGTAATCATGAAAAATCGAATTCATCGCCCGCTGGTACGTTGCCCCAGCATTCTTCAGGCCAAAAGGCATCACTACCCATTCGTAAGTGCCTAAGGCCCCTGGGCAACGGAATGCCGTTTTAGGGACGTCATCCTCAGAAATGAAAATCTGGTTGTAACCAGAATATCCATCCAGCATGCTAAGGTACTCGTGGCCAGCGGCTGAATCGACTAGCATTTCTGCCACTGGCATCGAATACTCATCTTTAGGGGTTGTTGAATTTAAATTTCTAAAGTCTATGCAAACTCTTAAAGATCCATTTTTCTTAATGGCTGGTATAATGTTTGCTAGCCATTCGACATACCTGGTCGTACGGATGAGCTTGCATCGGAGGAGTCTTTCGATTTCTTCCTTTATCTTTGAGAGGATCTCAGGGGAGAAACGTCTTGGGTTCTGTTTGACTAGTCTTTTTCCAGGCTTGATTGGTAGCCTATGCTCGACTAGATCTCTCTTTAAACCTGAAATTTCGTCGTAGTCCCAAGCAAAACAATCCCTGTACTCTCGCAGCAACTGGATGGTCTCGACCCTGAGTTGGGGGTCGAGATTGTCGTTGATATAAGTTGGCCTTTTTATCATTCCATCTCCTAGATCCACTTCCTCCAATGGATCTTGCGCCAGCATTTTAACATCGTTGGCCAAGGGATCTTTTTTAAAACCCAAAGGCTCATCGTCATAGATGACGTCGAGTCTTTGCCCTTCGTACTGAATCTTGTCAGGAGGCTTGGGGTCGAAACACCCACCTGGGCCTATTTGTTCAGATTCTTTGTTGGCCCTCTCATCCATTTTGTTACTAGCGGCCTCTAAGGCCGTTTGTAGCTTAGTTTCAGCCACGTAGGCCGAAATCCTTTGAAGCGTTATGGCTTCAGTCATCATCACTAAATTCACTTCCCCACCCAGTGGGGTCTATGGGAAGTTCGCCAAGGTATGGTAGCCTCTCACCTGGAACTTCCTTGTCCCATCGGAAACCTTCGACGGGATGCAGATAAAGTGAGCAATACACTTCATCATTTGGTGTAAATTCAAAATCTGCAGGTTTGCATGGGCCTATGCTGGCCAAATGTTTATCGAACTGTCTTCTATCGACATGGTTTATAGTTTCTTTGAAATATCCTTGATCTGCTTCAATGTTTTTGATGATGCCATCAGGTCTCCAGATGGCGATCCTTTGATGCATCGAAGATGGCACTGCCCCCACTCCATGGATCCATTCTCTTCCAAGCAATATATTATAGTTGGCAGTGGTTTCTACCACCATGAAGACAGTTGGGCGGGTAATGGTTCCGACCATGACATTCACTTGTATGACCCTCATGGTCGAACCTACTTTACCTTCATAGTTTGATAATACCACATTGTGCGGCTTGGTATCTGTCTCATCTTTTCCAATTTTGTTCAACAGAAAATGTGGCATTAGGTTCACCGTAGCGCCGCAATCTACCAAGATTTTGTTAACTGGGACCTTCTCTACTTGTGCCGTAATATAAAGAGGCTTCATATGATTCTTCATCGCCTCCGTGGGCCGTTCGAAAAATGCGTTTTGATCCTCGACGCAACCATTATTCATCACATACTAACATACCGGCTTGTGAGCCGCCATCTCCCAGTCCGTATAGGTGTCCAAGTTTTCAACCACGGAGATCCTGTCAAATTCCCTAGGCATCACTAATACTACATTAACCAAAATATCCAGAGTATCATCAGAGTCTTCATCAAAATTATCGCTCATTTTGTCATCAACCCCGACCGGTTTCCTCTACTCTTCGACCTGTGTCGAAAACAAATTTCATCCTACAGGTGACTTCCCGAATGCTTTCATTCGTCCTTCATTTTTGACATGAACGTTGGTACTGGATTCTGGTTGGCTCCTTTGTGCACCTTCCCTGAGTGCTTTTCTTTTTCTCTGTTCTCGTCTCCATTGCGATCGAGACATGAGATTTTTTCCTTTATAATTTTCTGATACATGGGCAGCCTTTGAAGGCTGAAACTCTTTTCGATAGCTTAACGGAGATCCTCGTTGCACTTCGAAGTTCTTCCACCTCTTCTTCCCCTGCTGCCTATTCTCATTGGCCTTCGTCCACTTTCCATCAGTGGCCTCAGCGTTGGGCTTAAAACTAGTGGGTTTGTTTGTAGGAGTCCTTATGCGGGGGTCAGATCTTTTTTGAAGGCCTCTTCGAGGGTCGAATCTAGGCCTTTCGTTATCTTGACTTAGCCTTCGTGTTCCCTCTAGCTTCTGTGCGGCTTTTTTGTCAAATATGGCGTTGCATCGGGGACAAAGCATCACACTAGAACCTCTCTCTTGGCAACGGTGAAGGAAAGCAAAGATTCTTCCTGCTCTGGGTATGCTTCCCTAGTGTGTGTCCCCTGGTAATTCGCCTCACTATCCGCTACATCTTCATGTTGGGTGATCTCTACCATGTTAATTTCAACTTCTCCGACCAGATTAAGCTTCTTCAGGCTTAGCTCCATGCCTTTAGTGGCTTGATCAATTCTGACGAAGTCATCAACAGTTTCTTTGGTCACTATCTCCCAACCTAGATTGCTCTTGTTGTTTGAACTTATGGCTTCATCCCTTTGGTCATAGTCATCAATTTCCATTTCCACATGGTTCTTTTGTCCGAATCTCATGGTAACCTTCGCCATCATAGCCTCGTTTATGGGATTGTCAGTAGTTTCTGTTATGTCGATTGAAAGGTCGCAGCCATCAGTAACTTCGACCATGTTGGCTTCCACTGGTTCTGTATAATGTGCATCTGCCATTTGCAGAGGGTCTGTGTCAACTTTCATCTGGCCGCCAGCTTTCTCTCCAAACTTTAGACGTCCTTCCTGGATTGCATTCTGAACAAGGTCCCTGAAAAGAAAACATTGAGACGTTTTATGACCCAGGAAATTATGGTATTTACAAAACCCTCTTTTCTTCCTTTGTTCTATGGACGACATTTTAGCGCCAGGTGGCACTATCATTTGTCCGTCTTTAACTAGCAAATCAAAGATTTCATCACATTTCGTGATGTCGAAAGTATATGTTTTCTTTGGGAATCTATCGTTTTTTTCGGATTCGACATAACTCTTCCCTTGTGGGGGAGCTAACACTTTACATGAGTAAGTTGGCCCTTGTTTAAGTTCAGCAAGATCCACCTCGCCATCGTCGAAGCTCACGGGATCATCGCACAACCCTTCGACATTCTCATTATATTCGACAAAAGCTACCTTTTTATTTTTATTAAACTTAGCCTTTTCGTCTTTTAGCCTTTCTAACTGTCAAACTTGATCGGCTAGTTGGGCCATGTCCCTTAGATACTGGGTATCCAACTTCTTCCTAATAGAATAGTCGAGACCCCCAGCGGCCATTTCGACCAACTCATGTTCAGGGACCTGTGTGAAGCATTTGGCTTTAAGCAAATGGAATCTATTAAGGTATTCCTCAATTGGCTCAGAAAACTTACGCTTCACACTAGCGAGTTCCTTTAAGCTAATTTTAGTCTGGCCCATATAGAACTGTTCATGGAACAAACACTCTAACTGGATCCAATTACACACCGTATTAGGGGGAAGCATTGTGAACCAGGTGAAGGCATTCTTAGTAAGAGAACTTGGGAAGTATTTTATTCTAAGGCTTTCATCATTCGCTATCTCTCCAGCCTCGATTAGGTAACGAGCCACATGTTCGACGGTAGATTCCATCGTATCTCCTGAAAACTTAGTAAACTTGGGTACTTTCGTCCTAGGGGGTAACTCCGCCTGAAGGATATAGTCTACTATAAGTGAAGTGTAATTTGGCCTGGTGAACCCAGTAGTTAACCCATTTCTGGCCATAATTCTCTCGACCATGGCTGTTAGATTGTTATCGACGGCCATGTTATTTCGTCGAACCTGCTGGACTACATTGTCAGTGTCTTGGTTCCGATTCACGACCACCACTCCTGGGTCTCTTTCTCCCAAGACACGGGGCTGATTTTGCAATGGCTCTTCCCTAAGCACTTCGACTACAGGAGGGGCCATCCTTCCTTGGTTTCCTACGTGGATTTCTGCCATATTTCCCAAGTTTTCTCGTGGGATATCTGCCACTGCAGCCTGATTTCTGGCTAAGGGGGGTACCCCAATGAATTCAGCCAATCTTGTCAGTTGTACCGCCAATTGTTGATTGGTCTGAGTTGTATTTTGGATTAATGGTTGAAAGATTTCACCCATGGTTTATGACAAGGTCTAAACCATTTGTAGGTTACTTTCATCCATCTGTTGTTTCAAACAAGCAATTGAGGTGTTGGTCAAATTGAGGCCTTGCGTCGAATACCCTAAGCTCTGGCTTTGGGGATTTCGACCCATATTCACGCCTGACCCTGACCCTTGTAATGGCGAAGCCATTGCCTGATCTGAGAATATGGGGGTGCACTTTGGAGCCCTTGCATCATGGCGGTGGGCATCCCATATGGGGGATTTCTTGGTGACTATGAAAACCCAGGGGGACCAAACTGCCTGGAAGTCGAACTTCCCCCTAACAAAATCTGAGGATTCGATGTTTGATGGCCAATACATTCCAACACTGGTTGAGTATAAGGTCTTATCACCGTTGGTCCAGTCCCAAGTACGGAGGGTGTCGGTACTGGCCTCACAGGAAGCACCGTTTGTTCTCCAGTCGACGGTATCGGAGGGGGAACTCCATCATCTCTTATTCCCTCACTGGAACCGTCTCCTTGATCGTTGGGGTTATCTGGCTGGTTCATATCCGTAGCCATAATCCTAATGTTTCGTCTTAGTCGTCTTCCTTCGTTTACAGCGGTAACTTTACCACTTCTTAGTAACATAAAATGTACTTCTCACAAAAAGGACCAACACGACTGCAAAATTTCTTGTAAGTTTAGTTTTATAAAAAGATTTTTTAGCACTGTCCCACTGGGCGTGCCATTTTGTTTCCCTTGAAAATCGAAAAACAACTGCTAATCTTCCAAATCTAACTTTGGTGACTCACAGGATCGATCAGATTGATCCTAGGACATGTGCTAAAAGGTTCTTTACTTTGAAAATCTATCTAAGTTTTACATTTAAACAGTATTAGGGTGAAAGAGTCTTAAAGAAACATCTATTCGACTATGGGACAAGTTAAAAGATAAAATAAAGCTTTAATAAAAGAAAGAAAGAAGTTTGTTTGGAGAGGGGAATTAGATTAAGGGCGAAGAGAAAGGAATTGCATAGGAAAAAGAGGAGAAAGAAAGAAAGTAAGGAAGAAAGTTGCAAAGACAATAAAAGACTTTGTAACGTTTAAAGCAAAATAAAGTAAATTTCATTAAGGTAAAAGATGGTGTGTTTACATCACGTACATTCTCTATAATACTCGCTTTCTCTACGCTCGGATACTTGGAGTAATTCTAAGAGTAATTTGTATAATGGTAAATTACAACACCCTTTGCTTATGTCTAAGACATCCTATTTATAGTAGTAAAAAATAACTTCTAATAACCTCCAACATCACCTCCTCTCGGCACTTGTCACAATGCATGAATTCTACTGCTCACAAGGTGCCACGTGTCTTCTTAAGCGTTTGGCAAACAAAACCGTTCCCTCCAACTTTTGAATTTCAAACCCTTCGACGAACCATCCACAATAGCAAACGGTCGAACTCCTAGCTTCTGGGTGAGTTCTTCGACTCTTTCTTTTAGCTACTTTACATCTTTCGCCCAATCTTTCGTTCTCAACTTGCCCTTAGCCTTTTATCTTGAATTCCTTTCTTCTACATGGGGCGTCAAAATTAGGAGCTAACAGGTACGGTGTACTTGAGAGGTGTACTTAAGTGAAATATGGAACATCATATAATATAATAATAAAAGTAGATTGATGAGAGATAGAATAAATAAGAAACATTGTAAGATACGGTGTACTTGAGAGGTGTACTTAAGTGAAATATGGAACATCATATAATATAATAATAAGAGTTATTATTATTATTATTATTATTATTATTATTATTATTATTTTATTATTATTATAGTTATTAAATATAATAATAATAAAATATGTATTATAATATTATTAATAATAATAATAATAATTATTATTATTATTATTATTATTATTATTATTAATATTATTACGGTGCACTTAAGTTGAGCTTTTTAGCTTGCAGCCCTCACAAGTGGTTCTATAAATACAACCCTTGTGTAGAAGTTTTAGAACTTGATGAAATTCAGTTGGTGAAACTCTGGCCGTTTTCTCTCTTTTTCTCTCTTACTCAAAGTCTTCATTCATAGCAGCTAGCACTGAGATTGAAGACACTTTGTTCGTGTGGATTGAGTAGAGGCGTTGTTCTTCATTCAACGCTCGTGATCATTCATTCGGATCTGCATCAAAATTGTTAATTACCACAAGAGGTAACTATTTCTATCACTGATCATGCTCATCCTTAAGGATCACTAAAGGGAATTTTTTTTATTATTTTCCAACGCGTTTTGGATCGCGATTTCCCTTTACATTGTTTGTTTCCACTTAGGTAATTTGAACAGCCGATATCCATATACCACCAGTCTACCGGATATCCACCATCTGATTCAGAAGCCATCAATGGCACAAGTTCATCATCAGACTCTCCTCTGGCTATGTTCGCTTCTTTTGATATCCTTTCCTTATTTAACCAAATTCTGCAACAAAGTGGACAAACTTCTTACAACAGTAATATTAAACATTATTCTTATCAAACTTCTCCTTTCCCTTATGATGTTTCTTCTCATCAGACTTGGAGGCTTCTGACTTCTGATAACCACCACCATATCTCTTCTTGGCCTCTGACCAAGACTTCTTTTGATTCTTCTTACTAGAAGATGCTTTCAGAGTCGACTTTACCTCTCTTTCAGAGGTTCTCTCAATTAGATGCAAGTCTTTTGCCTCTAGACTACTTTGCAGCTCTTCAATTCTCATGGTGCTAAGGTCCTTAGAGTGTTTAATTGCTACAACAATGTAATCAAACTAAGGAGTAAGTACCTTTTCAGTGATTACTTATTCAGAGAGAGTATTTCCATAAGATTTCATCTCACTTGTGATTAGAATCACTCTGGAGATGTAATTAGGTACCTTCTCATTATTCTTCATGCTTAGATTCTCATATTGCTTACGTAGAGATTGAACCTTCACCTTCTTCACTGATGCATCACCATCATAACATCGTATTGGTGTGTCCACACATCCTTCGTTGTAGTTTAATCAATAATATTATCAAACACATTCGTATCTACACATTGATGGCTATATAACAATGCCTTTTGATCCTTCTTCCTCGTTTCTCTTTGTGCCTTTCTCTGCGCTTCTATTGCATCTACTGCAACAACCATGTAACTGTCATTGACGGGATCAATAACATCTTGAGCTCCAAACAACACACGCATCTGAATCATCCATTGATTCCAATTCTTTCCATCAAATATTGGAAGCTTTATGTTCAAGCTACTATTTCCGTCGTTCATCTTTTTTCTTGTGCAAATTCACTCAGATCTCACCAACAGTCATGTTTCCCAATCCCTCAGAATTAAGAAATGTTATTCTGTTTCAATTCAGATCTTCAATTCACTGTGAATTAAATAAGTAGAATCAATCACACACGCCTCACGTACACCCGTGTTTCCCATTCTGAATTTAAACCGAAGCTCTAGATACCAATTAATCGAGCACAAAGTTGAAGATGAAGAAGATGAAAGAGATATAAATTTTGTAACTAATCTTCTTTCACAACAGAAAATGACTACAATGAAATGATTTTACATCAAATTGGTCTGATCTCATTTTATATCCTATCATAGCCACAAAATGAAATTCAAATTAAATCTAAATGCAACTTAAAATAAAATGCTAACTAACTGAATTTGTATTACACTTTAATAAGTGTGAGGGTGTGTGTTGAAAATTCCACCTCCCACATTGCTTTAAGGTTATAAAGTTTGGGCAACCTAAATTCTTAAAAACGGATGTTAGATAGGCTACCATGTAAATAATTATTGTTGAGTCTAACTTAATTCTACAAAACTAACTTGTAAGATGAAGATTGTCTCCAGTTATAATATGTTGAGACCATATTTTTTAATATGGTACTTTTTAGCTTTATCTACCATTTATATTTTATTTTTTTCTCTCATAAAATGAATTAAAATACATAGTTACTAAAAAAAGTAAAATAAGAGTAATATGTATTTGGAGGGTTGTTTGTGGCAATTAGGATTTTGATGGTGTTTAAAACTAGCTAACGTAGAGTGATGAGAAGCTTTGTATGTGTATTTTCAAGGTGAATTATTTTATTCTTCTAAACTATAAGGTTGAAGAGTTTATATAAGCTTCTTTTTCCTAGTCTAGAAAGTGGTTACCTTCGCTCCTCTGTCAAAAATGTATGTGTATTCGTGTGTGTGTGTGTGTGGGGGGGGGGGGGGGGGTAAAAGAGCCATTCTTTCTTAGATTATGGAGATGTAGGTTACTCTATTTAACTTTCTCTTTTAGTCTACAGGCATGCTGTAACACCCCGTTCCCCATTATAAAATAAAACAATTAGATAAACAATCATCAGAGTTTCCACACCAAAAACGGGATGTCACATTTTCACCAAAATTTCACAAGACATTTCTTAAAAATGATTTTCAACAAAATTGCAGCGGAAAATGAATCTGTCATAAACACACACACACACACACACACACACACACACACACACACACACACGCGCGCGCGCGCACACACATTCACACACACACACACACACACACACACACACACACACACACACACATATATATATATATATATATATATATATATATATATATATATATATATATATATATATATATATATATATACAGGTCATCATCCTATACATCAAGTCGGCAGTCTGCCCAAAGTACACAAACTATCCTCATCGAATCCCAAAAAAACAAGATACGCCACAGGGGCACACAAAATCATCAAATAGACACAAATACTCCCAAAAGCCCCGATGTTACGTATCAGAGCATCCCTACGACTCGCCACAATCCAAACTAGCTAAGCACCTAGATTGTCTGTACTTCCGAAGAAGCACATACCACAACAACAACAAGGGGTGAGAAATCACGATCAAATATAACGGTAATAACGTACATGAAATAAAAGGCCGAAACATATAAACATCATTTCATATACATCAAATCCAGACCTACTGTCCCATGCCAACATAGCACACATCATAATGCAACACATGCAACTCGACACAATGATATTCGGTACCGACTCAACTCAGGATAGATCGCATACACTCCATTTGAGCAACGATCTATCCCTACCATGTTCCTCCTGAGCCCATATAATCAAATCTCAGGATAGATCGCATACACTCCATCTGAGCAACGATCTATCCCTATCAACGCTCCCTACTTGGAGCACGGGTGAATCACATACACTCCATCTGAGCAACGATTCAACTCCCGTCCATTCTCCCCATTTGGAGCACGGTTGAATCACATACGCCCCATCTGAGCCATGATTCCATCCCGTCCACATGCTATGCAGACACCATGCACAAATCCACACGCACTCACAGTGCACACGATCCTACTGATCCATTTCATCATATATCACATACACATCAAACATACAAGGTGTATATGATCCTACTGATCCATCGTCATACAACACACAAACCTAAGCACACCAGGTCCACACGATTCTACTGATCACAATTTATCATATATCAAATATGTCTCACCCATCACCACAGTCATACATCACAACATACACCAATTCAAGTATCATAATCACACGGATATCATGGAATCATGTTCCGACACCATACATACACTCACCACAGCTCACTAATAAGTTCATCATCAAACATGACCAACAAGGGTCCAAAACCACAAAGGAAACAACACAAAATAGCAGCAAAACACAAACTATTGTCGGGCTCGCTGGCACATTCGCCTGACAAAACCCCGCAGCGAACACTCGCTGACCATTCGCCTGGCAAATCCAAACAGAGGATACTGGCAGCATTCGCTGCCCAGTTCACCCGGCGAAGCCTGACGAAGGCTCGCCCCCTCATTCGCCCAGCGAATACCTGCGATCTCAGAAAAATAAAGCCACAACTCAGAGTCGGTAACACACTCTAAACTCAGCCGATTCTACTCCAAGCCAAACCCCATCATACCAAACAATTGTTCCACAACCTAACTACAACATCTATCCTCGATTTAACCTGATTAATTGTTAGCTCTACACAATTACTCAGTTCCGGCATAACTTCGAACTACCCGGAAACCCCCAAATCCACCAAAACAGCACATGCAATGATTTCTACACATTATCAACATTCAGAATCACAACACAATCAACAACATTCATCACAACCTAGTGGGGTTAAGGGAAATCCCCTTCTACCTATTATTCATGCATCTATTGAAATTAACTGATCATCTCCCCCCCCCCTTACCTCAAAATGCAGTTCTGATGATGAAGAATCCGTAATTCCAACAACTTTGATCTTCTTTCCTTCCAAGCTTGCTCACTTTGATCATTCTTCCTCTCTACCGTGTTCTTCTCCTTCACATGCGTGTTTCTTTCTCTTTCTCCTTTTCCAAATGCCAAACATGCCCTTCATCCCAAATAATCCTCTTTTTAATTCCAAAACTAATATTCTTATTTTCTTTTAATCCAAAATTAATTCCAATAATATTTTTAAATACAATAATAATAACAATAATATTAATAATAATAGTAACAACACTATTAATCATCATATTATCATTATTATTAATCATATATTTCCAATATTATGGATCTCAATTTCTCAAACAAATTCCACGCAAGCATGCCGAAAATAAATACATTGAAAAACTCGAATAATTAAAATGGGCGTTACAACTCTCCCCCACTTTAATTATTTTCGTCCTCGAAAATACCTGATGGAAACAATTCTGGATACGCTTCCCGCATCCTGCTTTCTAATTCCCAGGTTACACTGCCTCCTGCAGCACCTCCCCAAGCCACTCTCACTAAAGGTGTCTCCTTTCCTATGAGTCGCTTATTCTTGCGATCCTCGATCCTCAACGACATCGTCTTCACAGTTAGATTCTCTCTAACTTGAACTTCATCTCTCTGAATCACATGAGACGGATCTGGTACATGCTTTCGAAGTTGCGACACATGAAACACGTCATGCAAGTTCGAAAGCTCCGACGGCAACGCCACCCTATAAGCCACATCACCAATCCTCTGCAAAATCTGATACGGCCCGATAAACTTCGGATCCAACTTCTTGGACTTCAATGCACGTCCTACACCAGTCACTGGCTTAACCCTCAAAAATACATGATCACCTTCACTGAATTCCAATTCTTTCCTTCGGTTATCATAATAACTCTTCTGCCTATCTTGCGATGCTTTCATCTTCTGACGGATCATCTGCACTGTCTCAGTAGTCTGTTGCACCAACTCTGACCCCAAAATAACATTCTCACCTGACTCGTACCAACACAGAGGAGTCCTGCACCTCCGACCATAAAGAGCCTCAAACGGTGCCATTCCGATACTGGAATGGTAACTATTGTTGTACGTGAACTCTACCAATGGCAAATGAGTATCCCACGTACTACCTTTCTCCAAAACACAATCCCGTAACAAATCCTCTAACGTCTGAATAGTCCTCTCTGACTGTCCATCCGTCTGCGGATGATAGCCTGAACTCAGCTTCAACTTGGTACCCAAAGCTTCTTGCAAACTCTTCCAAAATTCTGAAGTGAACCTCGGATCTCTATCCGACACAATACTCAACGACACACCATGCAGCTTCACAATCACCTGAATATAGATCTCTGCCAGCTTCTCCAACGGAAAAATGATACTAATCGGCACAAAATGTGCAGACTTCGTAAGCCGATCTACAATTACCCAAATCGCATCAAATCCTCTCGCCGTATTCGGCAATCCTGAAACAAAATCCATGGCGATACAATCCCATTTCCAAACCGGAATCTCTAACGGTTGCATCATCCCAAAAGGTCTCTGATGCTCCACTTTCGATTTCTGACATATCAAACAAGCGTAAACAAAACGAGCGATATCTCTTTTCATCCCTGACCACCAAAATAACTTTTTCAAATCCTGATACATCTTCGTAGCTCCTGGATGAACACTCAGGCTACTACGATGTCCTTCGTCCAAAATTGACTTCTTAAGCTCATCATTATCCGGCACACAAATTCTGCCCCGAAACCTCAACACACCAGCACCATCCAACTTGAAATCACTACCGGAGTCACCTTCGGCTCCTCGCATCAAATCCACAAGTTTCACATCCAACTTCTAGTGTTTTCTAATTATATCCAAGAAATCATTCCTCACTTGCAATTTACCCAACATCACACCATCTGCCGTAAACTCACAAACCATGCTCAAATCCCGGAGCTGCTCAATAAGCTCCATCTCTTTCACCACTAAAGCTGACATATGAATCACTTTCCTGCTCAAAGCATCCGCAACAACATTCGCTTTTCCTGGGTGATAACTCAAACTAAAATCATAATCTTTCAAGAATTCCAACCACCTTCTCTGCCTCATATTCAATTCTTTCTGATCAAACAGATACCTCAAGCTCTTGTGATCACTGAACACCTCAAACCTCGAACCATACAAATAGTGTCTCCAGATCTTCAACACAAAAACCACCGCAGCCAATTCAAGGTCATGAGTAGGATAATTCCGCTCATGTACCCTCAATTGCCGCAAAGCATAAGCTACCACCTTCCCATTCTGCATAAGAACTCCGCCTAATCCCATCTTAGACGCATCACAATACACTACAAAAAGCTCACTCGGATTCGGTAACACCAACACCGGCGCTGAAGTCAATCTCTTTTTCAGCTCTTCAAAACTCTCTTCACAAGCAGCATCCCACACAAACGCTTGGTCTTTCCTCGTCAACTGAGTCAATGGTAACGCCAATCTAGAAAATCCTTCAATAAATCTTCGGTAATACCCTGCCAAACCCAAAAAGCTTCTAACCTCAGTTCCCGTCTTTGGTGGTTCCCACTGTAACATCGCACTCACCTTTGATGGGTCTACCGAAACATCATCACCAGAAATAACATGCCCCAAGAAACTCACCATCTTCAACCAGAACTCACACTTTGATAACTTAGCAAACAACTTGTTATCCTTTAACACTTGCAAGGCAATCCTCAAATGTTCTGCATGCTCTTCCTCAGACTTAGAATAAATCAGTATATCGTTAATGAACACGACAATAAACTGATCCAAATAAGAATGGAAGATACGGTTCATATACTCCATGAACACTCCCGGCGCATTAGACACTCCGAAAGGCATTACTGCATACTCGTAATGTCCATATCGAGTCCTAAACGCCGTCTTCTGAATATCACCTTCTCTCACTCTGATCTGATGATAACCCGACCTCAAGTCAATCTTACTAAACACACGAGCCCCCACCAACTGATCCATCAAATCATCAATCCTTGGAAGAGGATATTTGTTCTTGATGGTCACTTTATTCAACTGATAGTAATCGATGCACAACCGAATGCTACCATCCTTCTTCTTCACTAACAACACTGGAGCTCCCCACGGCGACACACTTGGTCTGATAAACTTCCTATCCAACAACTCTCCAATCTGAGACTTCAACTCGGTCAATTCCGTTGCCGACATCCTGTACAGTGCCATAGAAATAGGCCTCGTACCAGGAACAAGGTCAATGCTAAACTCAATTTCTCTCTTCGGAGGCAACTCTGTAATATCATCAGGGAACACCTCCGGAAACTCATTCACCATGGCTAAATCATCCAACAACGCCCTGCTGTCAACCGAAAATGATGCAAATAAAGCAAACACCTTAGCGTCATCTGCCAACAAAGTTCTCAATTCCTTATTGGATAAGGAATCTACCAAAGCTTCCTCTTCTGGAGTCAGAAACAATAACACCTTCCGATAACAATCGATGTAGACTCGGTTGAACTCCAACCAGTTCATACCCAGAATAACATCCAAACCGCCAAGTGGTAAACAAATCAGATCCACTCCGAAATCTCGGCCAAAAATAGTCAGTGGGCACTTAAAACACACCAACTAAGTAGTCACTGAACCAATCGAGGGAGTTTCAATAGTCATCTGCCGCTCAAGAGTAGACGGTACCAAACCTAACCTCTTCACACAATCAACAGAGGTAAACGAGTGGTTCGCACCCGTATCAATCGTAGTAGTCAAAGGAACATTATTGATAAAACAAGTACCTCTGATCGAACGCTCCTCGTCCGCCGACTGAGTCCCCACCACAGCAAACACTTTACCGCTGACCTGAGGCGCTTGAGCCCTCCTCAGTTTCTCACAATGAGTACTAATATGACCTTTCTCATCGCAGTTATAGCAAGTAGGCATATTAGTCCTGCAATCCGTCATCACCTGGCCCAGCTTCCCACACTTAAAGCACTTCTTCGCTTCATGAGGACAATCGCTAACACGATGCCCCACAACACCACACCGATAACATTTCAAATCCATCTATGCTTTCCTCTCTCTGAACTTCTTATCAGCCACAGCCTTCTGCTTTCCCTTATCGGTCGACACACTGTAAGGTTTACCACCGAATCTTTGCTTACCCTTACGGTCATTCACTGCCTTATAGTGTGCAATCCTTGCTCGGTTGTCATTATCATAAATTTGGCTTCTACTCACCAACTCAGGATAACTCCTGATCTTGTGACAAGTTATTCCCATCTTGATCTCCGGTCGCAACCCATTCTCAAACTTCAGACACTTAGAAGTCATGGCCTCTTCAGTATTGTAATGGGGACAATACTGTGCCAACTCTTCAAACTTGGCCGCATACTCGACCACCGACATATTGCCCTGCTTCAGCTCTAGAAATTCAACCTCTTTAGCACTCCTGATATCCTCCGGAAAATATTTTTCCAGAAAACCCGTTCGAACCACCTCCCAAGTGATTGGAGTTCCCGAAGCCTCCAACCTCTGGAGACAGTTGTCCCACCAAGCCTCGGCTTCACCCTCTAACATGTGATTACCGAACCTCACCTTCTGCTCATCACTTTACCCCATGGTTCTGAAGATCTTCTCTATCGCCTTCAGCCACTTCTGTGCAGCTTCCGGATCCAAAATCCCACCTTCAAACTTTGGTGGCTTGTTACTCTGGAACTGCGTCAAGTCTTTGAACTGTGCGCCCACAGCCAGACTCTGATTGGCCACCACCTGTGCCATTGCTTGCTTAGCTGCAGCCAACGCAACATCATTCCTCCCCGCCATACTGCTCAACAACCACAATAACAGATTAACAGAAAAACAACCAAACTCTATCCTACAGATAGGCTCAACTACAACACTGGCCGGACGGACCGACTTGCTCTGATACCAACTTGTAACACCCCGTTCCCCATTATAAAATAAAACAATTAGATAAACAATCATCAGAGTTTCCACACCAAAAACGGGATGTCACATTTTCACCAAAATTTCACAAGACATTTCTTAAAAATGATTTTCAACAAAATTGCAGCGGAAAATGAATCTGTCATAAACATATATATATATATATATATATATATATATATATATATATATATATATATATATATATATATATATATATATATATATATATATATATATATATATATATATATATATATATATATATATATATATATATATATATATATATATATATATATATATATATATATATATATACACACGTCATCATCCTATACATCAAGTCGGTCGTTTGCCCAAAGTACACAAAATATCCTCATCGAATCCCAACAAAACAAGATACGCCACAGGGGCACACAAAATCATCAAATAAACACAAATACTCCCAAAAGCCCCGTTGTTACATATCAGAGCATCCCTACGACTCGCCACAATCCAAGCTAGCTAAGAACCTGGATTGTCTGTACTTCTGAAGAAGCACAGACCACAACAACAACAAGGGGTGAGAAATCACGATCAAATATAACGGTAATAACGTACTTGAAATAAAAGGCAGAAACATATAAACATCATTTCATATACATCAAATCCGGACCTACTGTCCCATGCCAACACAGCACACATCACAATGCAACACATGCAACTCGACACAATGATATGTGATACCGACTCAACTCAGGATAGATCGCATACACTCCATCTGAGCAACGATCTACCCCTACAAACGCTCCCCACTTAGAGCACGGGTGAATCGCATACACTCCATCTGAGCAACGATTCAACTCCCGTCCATGCTCCCCATTTGGAGCACGGGTGAATCACATACGCCCCATCTGAGCCATGATTCCATCCCGTCCACATGCTATGCGGACACCATGCACAAATCCACACGCATTCACGGTGCACACGATCCTACTGATCCATTTCATCATATATCACATTGTTGCACCCCAAAATTTGCCCTCACAATACAAGACTTTGTGTTCTAAGAAGGTTCACAAGGTTCACAAGTTCTCCAACAACTTGCATAACCTTTCATGAAGTTCATAAAGTCCACAAGCTACTTTATGAAGGTTCACAAGGTTCACAAGTCCCACAGTGCTTTCAATACCTTTCATGAGGTTCATGAAGTCCATAGGTTGCTTCTTGAAGGTTCACAAGGTTCACAAACTTCTCAACATCTACAAGACCTTTCATGAGGTTCATGAAGTCCATAGGTTGCTTCTTGAAGGTTCACAAGGTTCACAAGATTCACAATGTTTACAAAGCTTTCCTAAGGGTCATGAGGTCTACAAAACCACTTCATGATGTTCACAAGGTTCACAAGCTTCACAATACCTCCCATGAGTATCACAAGATATCTTATGAAGATTCACAAGGTTCACAAAGTTCACAATTGGTCAGAAGAGTTGACAATTCCCTCAGACAATGCACCTCCTAAGCAGTGCATCCAAAACTAGGGTTTTGACTTTAATCAGGCTAAATGGACTTCCAAGACTTCAAGTGAGCTTCATAACATCTTATATGTGTATAAGAACCCCCATGTCAAGTTTCAAGACTTTTCTCAAAAGTTTGCTCAGTCAGATGATCAGATAAGTCAAAAGCAGTCAATGCAGTTAAAAAGTCAAACTGAGGTCAACTGTGGTCAAACCAAAGTCAAACTTCATGATTTTTTGCCAACATCAAGTATATGAAGTAAAATTCATCATTTTATCAAGGGTTGATCATGATTCATCAAGGAGATTCCAGATCATCAATAATCAGGAGTTTCTAAATTAGGGTTTCCTCAGTAAAAGTCAACTGAACTTTGACCAGGCATAACTTTCACATACTTCATCGCCAAGTCTCCATCCAAAGCTCATTTTGAAGGAAATTGAATTCTCTACAACTTCGATGTTGAAGGTTAAGCCCAAAAATGCTTTATTTGAAATATATGATCTAAGACATTATAGGTCATTTCAAAAGTCAACAAAAAGTCAACAACTTCAAAAGGGCATAACTTGAGATTGGTAAATTATATGGACCTGAAACCAATGGGGTTGTTTAGAGGACTCTTCAAGCTTTCCAAAAAGTCCAGGAACACCATCATACCTTTAAAATTGAGAGAAATGTGCCCTTGCAAAGTTGGGCAATTTTGTGATGGTTTATGTTGAAAATGGAGGCTTAGAAGTATTTCTTTCCAAATGGGCTGCCTAATTTATGACCCAATCCATCTCATAACATGGTGCACGACCCAATTGACCAAAATTCATCATTTTTATTATTTTTTATTTATTTATTATTGATTTAATTCATAAAAATCATTTTAAATAAATAAAAAATATAAAAATCTATTTTTGGGTGAAGATTTTGTTTCTAGAAATTCATAATCATTGATTGAATTAGAATGAGAAGGAAATCATGTGATCTCTCCCAAATTGTTATTTTTTATTTATTTATTATTGATTTAATTCATAAAAATCATTTTAAATAAATAAAAAATATAAAAATCTATTTTTTGGGTGAAGATTTTGTTTCTAGAAATTCATAATCATTGATTGAATTAGAATGAGAAGGAAATCATGTGATCTCTCCCAAATTGTTATTTTTTATTTATTTATTATTGATTTAATTCATAAAAATCATTTTAAATAAATAAAAAATATAAAAATCTATTTTTTGGGTGAAGATTTTGTTTCTAGAAATTCATAATCATTGATTGAATTAGAATGAGAAGGAAATCATGTGATCTCTCCCAAATTATTATTTTTTATTTATTTATTATTGATTTAATTCATAAAAATCATTTTAAATAAATAAAAAATATAAAAATCTATTTTTGGGTGAAGATTTTGTTAGAATAAGAAGGAAATCATGTGATCTCTCCCAAAATAGCAAGCACTCATGATCAAATATTTGAAATTTATACAATGATCTTTTTGAATATTTTTTGGATCAAATATCCACACAACACATCAATGATTCTGACCTAAATCCATCACACATATATATTAAGCACAAACATAACCCTAGGGACGAATTTGCAGCAGCCTAAAGGTAAGATCAAAAGCACAAAAATCTTTCAAAAAGTCATATTCGGGTTCTCAAATTCAGAGCATTGCAAGGTATTTGGAAGACATAGCAAGCTTCCTTGGACTCTTCTGATCATAAATCATCATCCATATGCATCATATACACACCCAATTGCTCAACCCGAGTTCATCTTGACCTTGAATATTTTGTTTTCGAATCCATTGATTTATCATGTTTAAACTGTTTTTGATTGTTGTAGGATGTTTAGAATGAACTCTAGAACGATTCTGGGTGGTTCAATTGGATTTTCATTGCAGGAACAAGAATTCACCATGATTAGGGTTTTCGGCCCTCTTTAGGGTTTCACGATTTTCAAATGATAAATGGATTTGAAAAACATAGGACGATTGAAAAACTCAGTAGCAATACAATGGTGCAATCAATTTTGTGAAATTTTGCCGTTTGGATGAAGTTTGTGTTTCGCAGGGTGGAAGAACTCGTAACAATATTCGTAGGAGAAAACGTTGCAAAATCCGCAGCCTGATGGTTGTTGTGCTTCCTGGAAATCAAGCTGGCCTGGGTTCAAACCTCAGCCAGGTAAGTTTCCGCTTTTTTTTTCTTTCCTTTTATTTGATTTAAATATTATAATATTAAAAATTAAATATATTATGTATATTTCTCAATAATAAATAAATAATAATAAAATATGTCTGTTTTCTTTAATTTTAAAAAATATGTTTTTTTCACAAATTTTGTTTCTATATTTTATGTCTAAATTGTAATATGTATAAATTAGAAAATTTTTGTATATAACTAAATCCTATTTTTTTTATATAAACCCTAAAAATTTATTTCTCATATAAACCCTAATTTCATAAAACTCTAAGAATATTTTTTAATACAGATCTAATCCTATTTTTTTTTAATGTTATTTTCTAATATAATTATTATGTATGTATGTTTACTATAATTCTTACAAATTTTTGTAAATATACTTATAAATATTTTTTTACATAACTTTAGTTTATAAATAATTGTGCTTATAATAATTAGATTTTTTGTAGTAACTTCATGATTAAAATATAATTTAATAATTTGTAAATTAAAACAATTGTTTATTCATATTTGTTTTTTTTAGTTGATTATATTAAAAAATTGTTAATTCCTTATTATTATAATATTTGGATTAATTCTGTTTATTCTTATTTACTAACCCATTTATATTCTAATCATGCTTATTATTTTGTTAAATATTGCTTACTAACCCCCCTTTATTATTTATTATTGCTTATTTATATTTTATTTATCTTTGCTATTTAATTATTTTGCTTATTATTTTGTAATTGTTTCTTGGATGTAAAGTTGTTTAATTATTTAATTATTATTATGGTTAGTAATTAGGGAGTGTAACAACATGTATGTAACATTAAAATAAATTTAGATCACTTTTAAATAAAGATAATTAAAATAAACACGTCACACACGTAAGTCGATTTTAATCGCCGTCTCACTTCCTAAGGATATCCCTCAAGTTGCCTACGAATACTGGTTAAGTGGGGTGTATAAAGCAAGTCCCTCAAATAGAAAAATCATCAAAGTCCCTTATGGTTGCCTTTACGAATCGAGTCCCTTTCGAAAAATGATGATGGTCCCTTATATGTGCTTATTACATCCCACAATGGCCTTCAAAGTCAAATTGTCCCTCACATGTCCCTTAACATCCAAAGTAAGGACTACCTACTCCATTATAGTAGGGATAGTCTTACTAAAGGAAAGAATAAAGAATAAGAAAGACCTTAAAACCTTAGGGTAGGTTACTCCTAGGTGCTTGCTCACTTCAAAACTGTTTCACACTTAAACAAATTTTCAACAAGTTTTCAAACAAGTTCTTAACACATCCTTACATGGATTATTTATTAACTATTCTGAAAATTTTCTATTCACACACTACACTTTCAAAACAATTCAAAAGTGAGCTTAAGTACCTAAGAGCCCATGGATAACCATGGATGAAAAGGATGCTAATACCTTCCCTTTTCATAACCTACCCCCCGGACCCAAAATATTCTCTAAGGTCTTTCCTGTTCTTTTATAACCTTTCCTTATGGATAAAATAAAAGTCGGTGGCGACTCTTGCTATCCGCAACATTGTTTAAAGTCAGTTCACCGGGTTACAGAACTGGCGACTCTGCTGGGGATCTATTTAAGAGGGGTACCCTTAGGAATTAAGATCACTTTAAATTGTTTGCCTTGTTTGCTTTATTATTATATTGTTGGGGTGCTCTTATGTGTGAAAGGTCCTAACCCGGATCTAGTGTACCTTAGGTAAATGGCAATAGACCAAGGAAACTGTACGACGTATATCGATACGGTTGATCTGGTGGCCATAGTTAGTGCGACTTCTTGGTTGGTGCTTATATTCCTTAAGTCAAGTTGAGGATAATATTGAGGCTGCCATATGTTGTCGATGCACTAACTGACTTTTAGAACCCTAGTTAACTCATCTTGGCCTTTAGAAAGTAGTGAGGTAACCGGCTTTGGTGCAGACTGAAGTTGGTTGACACTCGATACTACGCTCATTGAGATCTTAAACTTGGAGGGTTTTGGTTGGCAAGTAAGTTGCCTTCTGATCAACCACCCTTGTGAAGGATCAATGATATTGAGATCCCTTAGAACCCGGTTACTTTTGTAGGACAGGATGAACCATCTAACTTCAGGGGAGGGTACTTACCTTTAAACCTCATGCAAGCCTTTAAACCTAGGGCAATTGTGTGACTTGTTTGTGTGTGCCACATGTTTGTGATTGAACATAACATCATGACATCATCATGCATCATGAGCATATCATTTTCCCTAACCATTTCAAGGACCAAAGGATTTATCTTTGTTCTTTGTTGCAGGTCATGGCTTCTGCTCGTAGAAACACCATCAGGATCAACTTTGTAGGGATACCTGCTAAGCTCAAGGAGTTGGTTTCCCTAGTGCCTGATCATTCCCAGTTCAACAAGAGACATGGTCACTTATTGGATCTAGTTACTTCAGGGTTCAGTGAAGACATGATGAGTGTGTTGTTTCAGTTCTTTGACCCTAAGCACCATTGCTTTACATTTCCTGATTATCAGCTGGTTCCAACCATGGAGGAGTTCTCTAAACTTCTGGGTATACCTGTTCTTGATCAGAAGCCATTCACAGGCTTAGAGAAGGAGCTTAAACCAGAAGTTATTGCTGCAGCTCTACATCTGAAGAAGTCTGACATTGTTCTAGAGACGAGAAGTGGAGTTAAAGGTATTCTTGCCAAGGTATTAGTGGATAAAGCTCAAATGTTCTTGAAGGCTATGAGCTATGATGCTTTTGAGGAGATCTTAGCCTTATTGATTTATGGCTTAGTGTTGTTCCCCAATCCTGATCAGTTCATAGACGTTCATGCCATCAACATATTCCTGAGTCACAATCCAGTGCCTACCTTACTTGGAGACATCCTACATTCTCTTCACACCCGTACTACAAGAGCAAGAGGAACTTTGATGTGCTGCATACCTTTACTTTCTAGGTGGTTTATTTCTCACCTTCCTCGCTCAGTAATGAAGAATGAGCAAGGGTTCAGATGGTCCAAGAGGATCATGTCACTTTCTCACTCAGACATCCATTGGTGCTCCAGATCTACGGAGAATGTCACCATCATTGACCGTTGTGGGGAGTTTCCTAATGTGCCACTTCTAGGCATAAGAGGAGGCATCACCTACAACCCATCTCTAGCTTTACGACAGTTTGGTTACGCCCGGAGCGATGGTCCACATGACATGTTGATTCAGGGCATTGTGTTTGACTACGACAACGATCTTCAGGGTTACCGTCAGAGATTCATACGAGCTTGGGAAAAGGTAAACAGGATTGACAGCAAGACACTGGAGCCTAAGTACACCATTCCTATGGAGGCTTATCTCAGATGGGTACGATTTCGTGCTCAGACACTCATGATGCCATATCCTGCCATCCTACCAGTTACCATGGAACCTGTTGCTGAAGGAGACACAGCTTATACCATCCTTCACCCAGACATGCCTACTGATATGGAAGACTTGCAGAGATCATGGATCCAACTGAAAGAGCAAAGGGATACTTTCGAGGCTCATTACAAAGCAAGCCAAGCAAAGATCCTAGAGCTAACAAAGCTACTTCATAAAGCAAGCATGTCTATGGGTGCCAAAGAAAGCTTTAAGGAGTATGCTCAGAAGTGGAGAGACTTAGCTGGAAGAGTTCAACCCCCTTTGACTGATAGGGAATTGGTTGATATGTTCATGTGTACGCTGAATGGTCCGTTTTACAGTCATCTCATTGGAAGCTCATCATCTGGCTTCACTGAGTTGATCATGACAGGAGAGCGAGTAGAGAATGGCATCAAGAGTGATAAGATCCAAATGGGCACTTCTTTATCAGGTGCTGCAAAGAAGCCTCCCACTGGGAAGAAAGAATCTAATGCTGTGTATGGTCAGCCTGATCGTAACAGAAGGCATCAGTCTGTTAGTGCAGTTCATATTTCAAATCCAACTCCTGCAACAACAGAGCAGCCTCAAGGCAACCAACAGAGGGCTAGAAGACAGTTCACGAAGATCAACATGTCAATGGCTCAGGCATTGCAACACTTGTTGAAAGCTGAACTTATTACCCTGAGGGAGGCCCCTCGGAATCCCAATGTTACCTCTCCCAAGTACAATCCCAATGCACGATGTGCATATCATTCAAACTGTCCAGGACATGATACTAATAACTGCTGGGTCTTGAAGAACAAAATTCAGGATATGATTGATGCTGGAGAAATTGAGTTTGATCCACCAGGTACTCCAAATGTGATTACAGCTCCAATGCCAAATCACGAGAAGACTGTCAACGCCATTGATAAAGATATTGATGAAGATCTGCATGTCTATTCAGTTATGGAGTTGAGCACACCATTGTCTGTTATCAAAAAAGAGGTTAGTACAAGCTGGGATCTTTCCAGGTTGTCATGAAGATTGTCTATATTGTACCTATAAGCCGGATAGTTGCTTCATTTTGAGAGATGGGATTCAACGTCTCATGGATAAATATACTATAGTGTTTGAAAGAAGACCAACATCTGTAGAAAGTATGGTGGATCATCTGACTCAGGGTAAGAAGATTGAAGAGGTTGACATGGTTGACAAAGTACCACCAAGAATCACTTCAAAGGGTCCCATTAAAATCACTCATCAGGGCCCAATCAAGATTACTGCTGAAGGTCCTGTGAAAGTTGTTGCTGAAGCCAGAGTAGCTCCTCTGATCATTACCACTCCTGGTCCTATTCCTTATACATCTGACAAAGCTGTGCCTTGGCACTATGGGTCTGATGTTTACATCCATGGTGTCAAGCAGGAGCCTTTACCTGATATGCCTGTTGACATTGATAATATTGCTGGATCTAGCAAGATCACTCGTAGTGGAAGAGTCTTCCCTCCTCCAGTTGCTTCTAAGAGTGCAGTTACTCCTGCTGTTACTTCCACCACTGATGCTCGGGGCAAGGGTCCTGTTATTGAGCCTGTATCTACTGATGTGCCAGCTGCTGATGACCTCTCTAAGCAGATGGAAGAAGTATTGAAAATCATTCGCAAGAGTGATTATGATATTGTTGATCAGCTGGGGCATACTCCCTCAAAGATTTCTATGCTCTCCCTGTTATTATGTTCTGAGGCTCATGCCAAGTCATTGATCAAGTTTCTAAAGATGGCTCATGTACCCAGTGCAATTTCTGTGGACCAGTTTGAGAATTGTGTTGCTCACCTGACCTATGACAACGGGTTAGGATTTTCTGATGCTGACTTGACCCCTGCCAAGAGGGATCATAACAGGGCCTTGCATATTTCAATTGAATGCAGGGGCACTACCCTGTCTCATGTGCTGATAGACAATGGTTCCTCTCTGAATGTGTTGCCTAAGGAAGTCCTGAACAAGCTGAGTCCTGAAGATACGGTATTGAAGCCCAGTAATATTGTGGTAAAGGCTTTTGGTGGTCCTAGAAGAGTAGTGCATGGGGAAATTGAGCTTCCAATCAAGGTTGGCTCTCAGGTGTTTACTGCTACATTCTATGTGATGGATATTCGTCCTTCGTACTCATGTCTGCTTGGTCGTCCCTGGATCCATGGGGCAGGTGCTGTGACCTCCACATTACATCAAAAGTTGAGATATCCGGTGAATGGAAAAGTTGTTACTGTCTTTGGAGAGGAAGAATACTTTGTCAGCCATGTAAACACTTTCAAGTATCTGGAAGTAGAAGGTGAATACATTGAAACTCCATGTCAGTCATTTGAAGTGGTTCCCTGGGCTGTTAAGGATTGTGTGACTCCTCCTGCTGTGAAGAAGGTTCCTGTGGTCATCAGAAACCCTCCAACAATGGCAATGGCCTCCCTCAATGATGCAAAAGCTGTGGTGGAAGAAGAGTCCCAGAAGGCTGTTCGTCGTGCTCGTGCTGTTCGTATCACCAATCAAGGGGTTATCAATGCTGTGGGAGATCAAGATGAAGACCACAACTTGGAGGCATGGATTTTTCCTACTGTGGGTGCTGGACTCAATAATTGGAAAGCTGAAGATGTTATCCCTATCTCCTTTAGTCAGGAGTAAATACTATTACTGTGTTATGTTTTTTAAATTTGGAACAATTAAAACTTTCAAGCCATGTGCCTTACCCGGGGCACAATGGTGTGCTTGTTACGGGTTGTCATTTCATTTGCATACTTCATTCCATAAAATCAATGGACGTTTCGTTTTCGTAAATATTGTGTTCCTTGTCTTTCTTTTTCTTTTATTTTTGCTTTATCAGCTATGTGTTCTTACACACACCCACGTCACTAAAATGCCGATCCTCATCCACTCTGGATCCAGTTGATAACAGTTCTACTATTGCCAATTACAATTTCGAGAATCCGATCTATCAAACTGAAGACGGAAACGAGGACGATTGTGAAATACCTGTGGAGCTTGCTAGGTTGTTACAACAAGAAGAGAAAGCTATACAGCCACATGAAGAGCCAGTCGAAGTTGTGAATCTGGGAACTGAAGAAAACAGAAAAGAGATCTGAACAAGGCTAGCCCTAAAGATGACTTTCCACTGCCTCATATTGATATTCTGGTAGACAACACTGCTCAGCATAAGGTATTCTCTTTTATGGATGGTTTCTCTGGTTACAATCAAATCAAGATGGCACCTGAAGATATGGAGAAGACTACATTTGTGACACAGTGGGGCACCTTTTGCTATAAGGTAATGCCATTTGGTTTGAAGAATGCAGGGGCAACATATCAGCGTGCTATGGTGGCTTTGTTTCATGATATGATTCATCATGAGATAGAGGTATATGTGGATGATATGATAGCCAGATCTCAGAATGAAGAGCATTATCTTGATCATCTGCACAAGTTGTTTGAGAGGTTGAAGAAATACAGGTTGAGATTAAATCCAAACAAGTGTACTTTTGGAGTTAGATCTGGAAAGCTCCTGGGTTTCATTGTCAGTGGAAAAGGTATTGAAGTGGATCCTGCAAAAGTGAAAGCTATACGAGAGATGCCAGCTCCCCGTACTGAGAAGGAGGTTAGAGGTTTCTTGGGACGATTGAACTACATTGCAAGATTTATTTCCCAATTAACTACCATCTGTGAGCCAATCTTCAAGTTGTTGAAGAAAGATCAGATGATGGAATGGAATGATGAGTGCCAGACTGCCTTTGATGAAATCAAGAGATATTTGCTAGAACCTCCAATTTTAATGCCACCAGTTGATGGAAGACCCTTGATTATGTATTTAACAGTATTAGACAACTCAATGGGGTGTGTATTGGGGCAACATGACGAGTCTGGTTGAAAAGAGCAGGCAATATACTGCCTTAGCAAAAAGTTTACCGACTGTGAAACAAGATACTCACTGCTCGAGAAAACTTGCTGCGCTTTGGCATGGGCTGCTCGCCGACTAAGACAGTATATGTTGACCCATACTACCTTGTTGATTTCGAAGATGCAGTTCAAGATTAAGCATCACAACTCTTCTCCGTATCGTCCAAAGATGAATGGGGCAGTTGAAGCTGCTAATAAGAACATTAAGAAGATTGTACAGAAGATGACTGTTACTTACAAGGATTGGCACGAGAGGTTACCATTTGCTCTGCATGGTTATCGTACTACAATACGTACTTCAACAGGGGCAACCCCATTCTCCTTAGTTTATGGTATGGAAGCAGTTCTGCCTATTGAAGTTCAGATCCCCTCCTTGAGAATTATGAAGGATGCAGGCTTGGATGAAGATGAGTGGATTCAGACTCGACTTGACCAGATAAATTTGATTGATGAGAAAAGGTTAGCAGCAGTTTGTCATGGCCAGATGTACCAGAAACGGATGATCAAAGCTTTTAACAAGAAGGTTAAGCCAAAGGTATATCAGGCTGGTGACTTGGTAATCAAGCGTATCATATTACCACAGGGTGATCCTAGGGGCAAGTGGACTCCAACATATGAGGGACCATTTGTAGTCAAGACAGTGTTCTCAGGAGGTGCCATGATACTGACTACAATGGATGGTGAAGACTTCCCACAACCTGTAAACGCAGACATAGTTAAAAAATACTACGCATAAAAAGAGACCCGCTAGGTTGACAGGCCTAGGCAAAAATAAGGGCATCCCGACAAACCAAAAGGGTTTGGGCAAAAATTAGGGATATATATATAAAAAGATGTACACCCGGCAAGTCGAAAACCTGAAAAGGCGGCTTGGGCAAAAAAGGGTATCCCGGTGGATTGAAAACCTGAAAGGGCAATCCAGGCAAAAGTTAGGGATTAAAGCGTATGACTATGTCTCGTTTGGATCACTCATGAAACTGCAACCAGTTGTACTACTTACTCAAGCTCAAACAGATAAAGCTCAATCCAATCGTTTTCGTCTCAACAGCAAGAAGATGAGATACTTGAGTGGCAATAGTAGAATTGAAACTCAATAGGATTATTTCCCACATAGCTGATTCTTTTTGTAAAACTTCATGACAAAATTCTCTTACTAGGGTTTATGTCTCCTTGTACAAACTTACCCGTGTATGGGTCACTTTCGATATAAATAAACCCCATCTTTTGAATCCAGATTTACTTTTACCCTATTTACATAAGCGAAACGTCCATTGGTTGTGTTTGAATGTATGTATGCCTTTGAATATGATTGATGTTTACCAGAAACGCATGTATGCTTTTAATATGATTGATGTTTACCAGAAATGCATGAAAATGCAGTAATAGTATTTACTAAGGACGAACGAGGGAAGGATTTCAACGAAGCTTCGCCGGTTCATCTTTACAAGGCAGTTACAAACCATCAGTAGGACTAATCCATTTTCACAAAGTCTAATCTCCCCTGGAATTTATATCCATTTCTTTTATCCTCATACGGATATACGGGAAATTACTTTCCAATAAGGGCACGATGAATGAAGACGGGATGTTATACTTATCCTACTATCAAACGAAAACGAAGGTTATCTATACCTTGTTATCCCCAACAACGGGAGGTTATCTATACCTTGTTATCCCCAACAACGGGAGGTTATCTATACCTTGTTATCCCCAGCAGACGGAGGGTTATATATTCTTCAACAACGAATCGGGATTTATTTTCCTTGGCCAGCAGTTGTTATACAAGGATATCCAGACACTTCCAGCAGTGTCATATCATACATACATCATTTACATCATACCATAACATATATGTCTATAGTACATTACCAAAGTGCATCATGTCATACATGCATACATAAAGCATAAACTAATGTTGTTATACAGAATGCTACCTTGTTTTCAGGTTAATTATCCAACAAACAATCTTATGATCTTTGGGACTGCTTTATTGTAACCTCAGGATTACTTTATCCTCCTGATGAGATTCTTATTACTTTGGGACTGCTTTATTGTAACCTCAGGGTTATTTTATCCTCCTGATAGCCTCTCATGACTTCAAGACTGCTTTAGAGCTACTGATTGCTCTATCCTCCTGAAATCATTACTTCAAGACTGCTTTAGAGCTATTGATTGCTCTATCCTCCTGAAGACATATCACATTATTATTTCAAGACTGCTTTAGAGCTATCCATTGCTCTATCCTCCTGAAATCATTACTTCAAGACTGCTTTAGGGCTATTGATTGCTCTATCCTCCTGAAGACATATCAAATTATTACTTCAAGACTGCTTTAGAGCTATTGATTGCTCTATCCTCCTGAAGATATATCACATTATTATTTCAAGACTGCTTTAGAGCTATTCATTGCTCTATCCTCATGAGGTCATATTACTACTTCAAGACTGCTTTAGAGCTATTCATTGCTCTATCCTCCTGAAGCCATCTAATTATTTCAAGACTGCTTTAGAGTTATCCATTGCTCTATCCTCCTGAAATTACATTATTATTTCAAGACTGCTTTAGAGTTACTGATTGCTCTATCCTCCTGAAATCATCCTATTACTTCAAGACTGCTTTAGAGCTATTCATTGCTCTATCCTCATGAGGTCATATTACTACTTCAAGACTGCTTTAGAGCTATTCATTGCTCTATCCTCCTGAAGCCATCTAATTATTTCAAGACTGCTTTAGAGCTATCCATTGCTCTATCCTCCTAAAATCATTACTTCAAGACTGCTTTAGAGCTATTGATTGCTCTATCCTCCTGAAGACATATCACATTATTATTTCAAGACTGCTTTAGAGCCATTCATTGTTCTATCCTCCTGAAATCATATCATTGCTTCAAGACTGCTTTAGGGTTATCACTATTGATTGCTCTATCCTCATGAAGACATGCTGCTACATCATTATTATTCCAGACTCCTGACAGCTTTCATCATACACCCATATTTTGAACTGCTCCCCCCCTAGTGGCATCTTTAAGCCCACTCAATCATATTCAACTAGCCATCTGTACCACTCTAGTGCACTGGTGAGTGCAAATTTTTGGGCTTTTGTGTTCAATCCCCTTCAACCTTCCAGGTTACGACTGGCAAATATACCAATCTAACCCCTCAGGTTTCAGAAAATTGAACAGGGGCAGCTGTTGCACCCCAAAATTTGCCCTCACAATACAAGACTTTGTGTTCTAAGAAGGTTCACAAGGTTCACAAGTTCTCCAACAACTTGCATAACCTTTCATGAAGTTCATAAAGTCCACAAGCTACTTTATGAAGGTTCACAAGGTTCACAAGTCCCACAGTGCTTTCAATACCTTTCATGAGGTTCATGAAGTCCATAGGTTGCTTCTTGAAGGTTCACAAGGTTCACAAACTTCTCAACATCTACAAGACCTTTCATGAGGTTCATGAAGTCCATAGGTTGCTTCTTGAAGGTTCACAAGGTTCACAAGATTCACAATGTTTACAAAGCTTTCCTAAGGGTCATGAGGTCTACAAAACCACTTCATGATGTTCACAAGGTTCACAAGCTTCACAATACCTCCCATGAGTATCACAAGATATCTTATGAAGATTCACAAGGTTCACAAAGTTCACAATTGGTCAGAAGAGTTGACAATTCCCTCAGACAATGCACCTCCTAAGCAGTGCATCCAAAACTAGGGTTTTGACTTTAATCAGGCTAAATGGACTTCCAAGACTTCAAGTGAGCTTCATAACATCTTATATGTGTATAAGAACCCCCATGTCAAGTTTCAAGACTTTTCTCAAAAGTTTGCTCAGTCAGATGATCAGATAAGTCAAAAGCAGTCAATGCAGTTAAAAAGTCAAACTGAGGTCAACTGTGGTCAAACCAAAGTCAAACTTCATGATTTTTTGCCAACATCAAGTATATGAAGTAAAATTCATCATTTTATCAAGGGTTGATCATGATTCATCAAGGAGATTCCAGATCATCAATAATCAGGAGTTTCTAAATTAGGGTTTCCTCAGTAAAAGTCAACTGAACTTTGACCAGGCATAACTTTCACATACTTCATCACCAAGTCTCCATCCAAAGCTCATTTTGAAGGAAATTGAATTCTCTACAACTTCGATGTTGAAGGTTAAGCCCAAAAATGCTTTATTTGAAATATATGATCTAAGACATTATAGGTCATTTCAAAAGTCAACAAAAAGTCAACAACTTCAAAAGGGCATAACTTGAGATTGGTAAATGATATGGACCTGAAACCAATGGGGTTGTTTAGAGGACTCTTCAAGCTTTCCAAAAAGTCCAAGAACACCATCATACCTTTAAAATTGAGAGAAATGTGCCCTTGCAAAGTTGGGCAATTTTGTGATGGTTTATGTTGAAAATGGAGGCTTAGAAGTATTTCTTTCCAAATGGGCTGCCTAATTTATGACCCAATCCATCTCATAACATGGTGCACGACCCAATTGACCAAAATTCATCATTTTTATTATTTTTTATTTATTTATTATTGATTTAATTCATAAAAATCATTTTAAATAAATAAAAAATATAAAAATCTATTTTTGGGTGAAGATTTTGTTTCTAGAAATTCATAATCATTGATTGAATTAGAATGAGAAGGAAATCATGTGATCTCTCCCAAATTGTTATTTTTTATTTATTTATTATTGATTTAATTCATAAAAATCATTTTAAATAAATAAAAAATATAAAAATCTATTTTTTGGGTGAAGATTTTGTTTCTAGAAATTCATAATCATTGATTGAATTAGAATGAGAAGGAAATCATGTGATCTCTCCCAAATTGTTATTTTTTATTTATTTATTATTGATTTAATTCATAAAAATCATTTTAAATAAATAAAAAATATAAAAATCTATTTTTTGGGTGAAGATTTTGTTTCTAGAAATTCATAATCATTGATTGAATTAGAATGAGAAGGAAATCATGTGATCTCTCCCAAATTATTATTTTTTATTTATTTATTATTGATTTAATTCATAAAAATCATTTTAAATAAATAAAAAATATAAAAATCTATTTTTGGGTGAAGATTTTGTTAGAATAAGAAGGAAATCATGTGATCTCTCCCAAAATAGCAAGCACTCATGATCAAATATTTGAAATTTATACAATGATCTTTTTGAATATTTTTTGGATCAAATATCCACACAACACATCAATGATTCTGACCTAAATCCATCACACATATATATTAAGCACAAACATAACCCTAGGGACGAATTTGCAGCAGCCTAAAGGTAAGATCAAAAGCACAAAAATCTTTCAAAAAGTCATATTCGGGTTCTCAAATTCAGAGCATTGCAAGGTATTTGGAAGACATAGCAAGCTTCCTTGGACTCTTCTGATCATAAATCATCATCCATATGCATCATATACACACCCAATTGCTCAACCCGAGTTCATCTTGACCTTGAATATTTTGTTTTCGAATCCATTGATTTATCATGTTTAAACTGTTTTTGATTGTTGTAGGATGTTTAGAATGAACTCTAGAACGATTCTGGGTGGTTCAATTGGATTTTCATTGCAGGAACAAGAATTCACCATGATTAGGGTTTTCGGCCCTCTTTAGGGTTTCACGATTTTCAAATGATAAATGGATTTGAAAAACATAGGACGATTGAAAAACTCAGTAGCAATACAATGGTGCAATCAATTTTGTGAAATTTTGCCGTTTGGATGAAGTTTGTGTTTCGCAGGGTGGAAGAACTCGTAACAATATTCGTAGGAGAAAACGTTGCAAAATCCGCAGCCTGATGGTTGTTGTGCTTCCTGGAAATCAAGCTGGCCTGGGTTCAAACCTCAGCCAGGTAAGTTTCCGCTTTTTTTTTCTTTCCTTTTATTTGATTTAAATATTATAATATTAAAAATTAAATATATTATGTATATTTCTCAATAATAAATAAATAATAATAAAATATGTCTGTTTTCTTTAATTTTAAAAAATATGTTTTTTTTCACAAATTTTGTTTCTATATTTTATGTCTAAATTGTAATATGTATAAATTAGAAAATTTTTGTATATAACTAAATCCTATTTTTTTTATATAAACCCTAAAAATTTATTTCTCATATAAACCCTAATTTCATAAAACTCTAAGAATATTTTTTAATACAGATCTAATCCTATTTTTTTTTAATGTTATTTTCTAATATAATTATTATGTATATATGTTTACTATAATTCTTACAAATTTTTGTAAATATACTTATAAATATTTTTTTACATAACTTTAGTTTATAAATAATTGTGCTTATAATAATTAGATTTTTTGTAGTAACTTCATGATTAAAATATAATTTAATAATTTATAAATTAAAACAATTGTTTATTCATATTTGTTTTTTTTAGTTGATTATATTAAAAAATTGTTAATTCCTTATTATTATAATATTTGGATTAATTCTGTTTATTCTTATTTACTAACCCATTTATATTCTAATCATGCTTATTATTTTGTTAAATATTGCTTACTAACCCCCCTTTATTATTTATTATTGCTTATTTATATTTTATTTATCTTTGCTATTTAATTATTTTGCTTATTATTTTGTAATTGTTTCTTGGATGTAAAGTTGTTTAATTATTTAATTATTATTATGGTTAGTAATTAGGGAGTGTAACAACATGTATGTAACATTAAAATAAATTTAGATCACTTTTAAATAAAGATAATTAAAATAAACACGTCACACACGTAAGTCGATTTTAATCGCCGTCTCACTTCCTAAGGATATCCCTCAAGTTGCCTACGAATACTGGTTAAGTGGGGTGTATAAAGCAAGTCCCTCAAATAGAAAAATCATCAAAGTCCCTTATGGTTGCCTTTACGAATCGAGTCCCTTTCGAAAAATGATGATGGTCCCTTATATGTGCTTATTACATCCCACAATGGCCTTCAAAGTCAAATTGTCCCTCACATGTCCCTTAACATCCAAAGTAAGGACTACCTACTCCATTATAGTAGGGATAGTCTTACTAAAGGAAAGAATAAAGAATAAGAAAGACCTTAAAACCTTAGGGTAGGTTACTCCTAGGTGCTTGCTCACTTCAAAACTGTTTCACACTTAAACAAATTTTCAACAAGTTTTCAAACAAGTTCTTAACACATCCTTACATGGATTATTTATTAACTATTCTGAAAATTTTCTATTCACACACTACACTTTCAAAACAATTCAAAAGTGAGCTTAAGTACCTAAGAGCCCATGGATAACCATGGATGAAAAGGATGCTAATACCTTCCCTTTTCATAACCTACCCCCCGGACCCAAAATATTCTCTAAGGTCTTTCCTGTTCTTTTATAACCTTTCCTTATGGATAAAATAAAAGTCGGTGGCGACTCTTGCTATCCGCAACATTGTTTAAAGTCAGTTCACCGGGTTACACACATACACATCAAACACACAAGGTGCATACGATCCTACTGATCCATCGTCATACAACATACAAACCTAAGCACACCAGGTGCACACGATCCTACTGATCATAATTTATCATATATCAAATATGTCTCACCCATCACCACAGTCATACATCACAACATACACCAATTCAAGTATCATAATCACACGGATATCACGGAATCATGTTCCGACACCATACATACACTCACCGCAACTCACTAATAAGTTCATCATCAAACATGACCAACAAGGGTCCAAAACCACAAAGGAAACAACACAAAATAGCAGCAAAACACAAACTGTTGTCGGGCTCGCTGGCACATTCGCCTGGCGAAACCCCGCAGTGAACACTCGCTGACCATTCGCCTGGCGAAGCCCCTGGCAAATCCAAACAGAGGATACTGGCAGCATTCGCTGCCCAGTTCGCCCGGCGAAGCCTGGTGAAGGCTCGCCCCCTCATTTGCCCAACGAATACCTGCGATCTTAGAAAAATAAAGCCACAGCTCAGAGTCGGCAACACGCTCCGAACTCAGCCGATTCTACTCCAAGCCAAACCCCATCATACCATAAAATTGTTCCACAACCTTACTACAACATCTATCCTCGATTTAACCCGATTAATTGTTAGCTCTACACAATTACTCAGTTCTGGCATAACTTCGAACTACCCGGAAACCCCCAAATCCATCAAAATAGCACATGCAATAATTTCTACACATTATCAACATTCAGAATCAAAACACAATCAACAACATTCATCACAACCTAGTGGGGTTAAGGGAAATCCCCTTCTACCTATTATTCATGCATCTACCGAAATTAACCGATCATTCCCCCCTCCCCTTACCTCAAAATGCAGTTCTGATGATGAAGAATCCGCAATTCCAACAGCTGTGATCGTCTTTCCTTCCAAGCTTGCTCACTTTGATCGTTCTTCCTCTCTACCGTGTTCTTCTCCTTCACATGCGTGTTTCTTTCTCTTTCTCCTTTTCCAAATGCCAAACATGCCCTTCATCCTAAATAATCCTCTTTTTAATTGCAAAACTAATATTCTTATTTTCTTTTAATCCAAAATAATTCCAATAATATTTTTAAATACAATAATAATAACAATAATATTAATAATAATAGTAACAACACTATTAATCATCATATTGTCATTATTATTAATCATATTTTTTCAATATTATGGATCTTAATTTCTCAAACAAATTTCACGCAAGCATGCCGAAAATAAATACATTGAAAAACTCGAATAATTAAAATGGGCGTTACACATGCCATTTCACAAGTCCACTAGGCTAGTGGGCATTGGAAACAAATTCAAGTGGACTAAGCTCAATCTGATTGGCTGCTACTAAGATCCAGGTGGCCTCATGGCTTATTTCGTGTGGCATATGACTTTATAGGACACTTGTCTCTTGTCAGTATGTTTTATGTTATTTACATGGACTGTCTCTTCTTATGACCTAATACAGTTATATTGGTATACAATCCCTTAAGTGCGAGGGCTTGTAAAGGACAAAGTGATTTAGTTTGGTCATTTTTGGCCTTCATATTTGGACTAGCCCCAAAGAGATTTTCCCGTTATCCCTAAGGTGAGTGCTATAAGCAGATTTTAAGGTAAGCCCCTCAAGTAGAGCTTGGGGAAAGTTCGTCAAGTGGAGCTTGGGGTGAGTCCCTCAATTGTCACAGACAAACGCACATGCAACATTAAATGCAACTAATGATGAGTTTGTCTCAAGAAGCCAAACTAGTCTGAGTTCCTTGCAGTTGTCCGAGGCATGGGGAATCTTTTAGCAACTGTTGGCTTGCCTAGCGAGAAGTTAATCATTACCTAATAGGCCTAGATTTCAAATATCTATAAAGAGGGTTTAACCTCAACTCCATTACATTTTAGATACTTTCTCCTTCAAGCTTGCATTTGAAACTTTAACAAGCTTAGATTTAACTCACCTTTGAACCAAGTTATGTGGATCTATGTGTTTGCTGGTATAAAGTTGATAATCCCATAAAAGATCTTAAGCCTCATCTCTCAAAAGATTCAATCAAATTCTTATATGATTGGATTATTTGTCAATTCTTGAAGCTACACACAATCACACGCATACACACACACACGAACGCACACACCACAAACATGCATTCACGCACACGTGCGAACACATGCATGCATCACACGCAAGCATGCATACGCGTGCACACACACACACACACTTAAGTCTTTTTAATCTCTTAAAAATATTTTCAAGGCTGAACCAAGTAATTAAGAAACTCTCTACTCCCTTTCAAAGTCTTTTTTAAACTACCTAATCGATTAGGGCCTTAAGCAAATCGACTGGAAATAGTTTTTAAAACTTGCCAATCTATTGGGGTGTTAAGCCAATTGGTTGGAGAATGCCTAGCCAATTAACCAATCATTTATAACATCTTAATGACTTGTAACTACTCTCTATTTGATCTTTTCATATTGGACAAAGGTAATCGATTAAAATTGATCCAATCAAATGGGACAAGGAAACAATCGATTGGAAATTTAGTTTCGCACATGGAGTTTTTCCTTTTTTTTTTGAAATACAAGAATAAAATTGAAAGATACATTGTTTGCTCTTCATCTTAATTCTCACAATTGCATTCATCAATAATCACACATAATCCTCTTTATTGATTGAGCTTTGCCAAGAGTGGTAACATCCAAACGTAGAATTTGTAAATCAAGTTTGGGTAGAGATTCAGCAGGATTTTCTTTAAATAAAACCATTAGGGTGTTGTCCTCCAAGATCTTGAAAGAATTGGGGGTTTTTACACAAGTCTTCGCATCACAGATTCAGCTGAGTGAAAGCCTTGAAGAACAATGGGTTTGGTTAAGGGAGTAACGGTAACCAGAGGATTATTTTGGAAGATTTGGGGTCAAACATCTTGCGATCGAAATCAGTAGAGTGAAAGACATGAAGAACGGAAGGTTCGGTCAAGTAAGTAGCAGTAACCGAATGTTTATTTGAAGTGTTTGATGCATTTGATTCAGCTGGAATCAAATGGAGAGAAATGGTTTAGATTCAACCTCGACAATTGGGTTAGATTGTTGGTTAGCTAAAACTTCTCTTGTATTGAATATTGCACACGGATATTATACATATCTCAATTTTATTTTAGAATTAAGGGCAGACGTACCTTAAGCGAGGACGAAAGTGGAACTGCCTAAACAAATCGGGTGTCGTTATCTCTCTCTCTCTCTCTCTCTCTCTCTCTCTCTCTCTCTCTCTCTATATATATATATATATATATATATATATATATATATATATATATATATATATATATATATATATATATATATATATATATATATATATATATATATATATATATATATATATATATATATATATATATATATATATATATATATATATATATATATATATATATATATATATATATATATATATATATATATATATATATATATATATATATATATATATATATATATATATATATATATATATATATATATATATATATATATATATATATATATATATATATATATATATATATATATATATATATATATATATATATATATATATATATATATATATATATATATCTTTAATTTTATATCGTTGAAGTTTGTATTAAATCAATTGTTGGCAATATTTCTATTGATTTGTAGTGTTTTAAACAATTGTGTGTAGTGTTTTAAACAATTGTGTAAAACCATTGCAATCACTTTGATTGCAAGTGAGAAAAATTATGCACTACAAACTCAAAGGAAATTTGACTTGGAGTGTTTCACAAGTGTTTGACATATTGATAACACACCAACTATTTGATATATTGTCAATTCAAATTTTATCCTCAATTAAGCATTGGAAACTGGTTCACCTTAAGTGGCGTTAATTGATTGGGAAACTTATTGATTCTACTATTTTATCAAGTTCATTCCATTCAGTTTCACATATCCGATCTTTCCAATAAAGGTTTGTTTAGACAATTTTTGGTTTGAGTTCGTTTTCGCATATTTTAGAACAATTTTTAAAAGCGCAAATTATTAAAAAAATAGTGATCTATTCAACCCCCCCCCCTTCTAGATCAGTATCGTCGTCTAACAAGTGGTATCATGAGTACCGGTTCATCTAGTACTTCACATATAGCTTATTAGAAAATGGCTAACGACCTAAAGGGGCGTATAATAGAGCGTCAGTTTTTAATGGCGAAAATTACAGTAATTGGAAAGATTGTATGCGGGTGCATATCAATTCTATTGATAGAAAGGTATGGAACATTATTCAAAATGGTCCTATTGAAATAACCATGACAAATGCGAATAATGTTGTTGTACCTAAACCAAAAGCACAATGGAACGAAGATGATGAGAAAATGTATAATTATGAATGGAATGCCAGAAATATTCTCATATCCTCTTTGGGAGTTGATGAATACTATAGGGTTTCTCCTTGTACGACCGCTAAGGCTATGTGGGACACATTACAAGTTTCCCATGAGGGAACAAATGATGTCAAACTAGCTAGAATCAATATTTTAACTCAAGATTTTGATCTCTTTCACATGAAGCATGGTGAAACCATTGCGAAAATGCAAAAGAGATTCACTTACCTAATCAATCGTTTAAATTCACTTGGTAGACCCGTTTCCAATGATGTTTCTACTAACAAAATTTTCGCAACTGCGAAAAACAACCGGTGGAAAACAGAAGAGTCGCCACCTTTCGTTATTTATCCCAAAGAGAGGGAAAGGAAACGATCGGAAAAACCTAGCGAAAAAAGGGAAAGACGAGGTCATTGCAACCAAGTCCTGGGTTCGGGAGTCGGTTATGCAAGGGGAAGGTATTAGCACCCCTCACGTCCGTCGTACTCGACGGGATCCACGCTTGTTTGCTATCTAAAAGGATTGTTTATCTATCTACACTACAGGCTTGCGGGACGAAAAGAAAAAAAGAAAGAGAAGTGACTCGGCAGAGCATCACAGCTCTGTGCCTACGTACTTTCATCTGACATGAAAGATCAGAGTCAGCGTAGTTCGGCTAACTACGGGAGAGAAGGGGGAGGTTGCTCGCCAAGATATCGCATCTTGTGCCTACGTACTTTCATCTGGTATGAAAGATTGGGCGGACACGAAACCACAGGTTGATTAAGTGTTTTATCCGAGTAGGGTTAAACATCCATTCCAGCAGTTAGGGACAAAGCCTGTTTGCGGTGGAACCGAAGTTTAACAACACTCTTTTCTGAAAAAAAGAAGTTTGATTAATACTGTAGCGGTAAAAAATCGTGAGTGTAAGCTATTGATTAGCTTAACTCAAAAGAACAAGAGTCACCGCCGCACTTTTATTTCATCCAAATAAAGGAAAGGAAAAAGAGCGAACAAAACCAAAGAGTTCTAAAACAAGAACAAGAAACAGAGATCGGGGTAAGGGGGTTGGTTACGCAATGGAAAGGTGTTAGCATCCAAAACGTCTATAGTACTCTATAGGAGCCCTTTGAAATATTTACGTTTTTTGGTTTGAAAATGGTTTGTTTGAAAAGAGATTGGGAAGATGAGAAGAGAATTATTTTTTTAGATTTTTGTGTTTGGAGAGACTTATCGCCTCATGCCTACGTACCCACAAAGTGCAATATAGGATCAAAACCCCGTAGTTCGTGGTACAAATGAAAAAAATTTGTTGGTTTTGATTGATTTTAGATGTAAAGACAAGTCGTCATTTTAAGGAGAAAACTGCGACTAGTCACTCACAAGTATTAAGACAACATTTGCGTCACATAAAGATGGAGGATTTGCTTGGATTATCAACAAGACTATCACTCAACATCAATGTGGAAAATGTCAAAGTCTTAATAATATGGGGAATAGGAGAATTACATCTCAAGTATAAAAATGAATCATGTCTAAACTTTATGAAAAGTTTTTAAAGTGAAAAAGTGCATAAAGGCACAAAAAGAGTTGATGAGTTTTTGTATTTTTTATGTCTTTTGAAATTGGTCAAAGCATGATTAACATTGATTGACTTTTATTAAGAAGAAAAAAGTTTGAAAATCACTTGACGAAAGTCAAGGTTTTATTGCGAAAGCGGTTTTGAAGTTTGAAACCAAGAAGGTTTTGAAAGAGGGAGAAAGTTTTGAAAATTTAAGAAGGGGAGGAGATGAAGTGACTATCCTAGAAACCAAAATAAAAGCTAGAGGTAAGAAAGATCTAACCGACTTGTAGCACACTCCATAGCAAGCAAAAAGAATTTCATCCGATTTAAAGCATAAGCTAATGAGCGAGCCAAATAAAGGCTAAGATCCACAATACTCCAAGCATAGGAATAAGAGTCCTAATTCTAAGTCCAAAGGTCCATGAAGTCCAAGGTCTAAGAGTAGTCCAAGAGCATAACCACAAAGTTAATAGCACCAAGTTTTTTTAGAGATTTTTTATCCTTTATTAATGTTTTGAACAAGGTATGGTCCAAGTGGACAAAAGAGAAATGTCATAAACATAAACAAAGATATGATATGAAATGATAATATGGAAGCATAAAAGTAAGAAATAAGGAGTAAGAAGAGAATATAAACAAAATTAAACAAGGATATTGTTAGTGAATTAGTAATTAGTGGTTAGAACATATGATCAATGATGGTTAATTCTTGCACTTAGACCAAGGTTAACGAAAATTCATTAGAGGATTGATAGAATCAAAGCCTCCTAACAATGACTTTCATAGGTAGTGGACTTAAGACAAGCAACTAATCATACTTGGACTTTCAAACATAAGTTTGAGTCACGAATGATCATTTTTCGATTAAGGGACACTTTAGTGCTATGTTAAGCAATTGTAATCGGGTTTATGTAGAAACCATGACTATCTGAGGCCGGTCAATAAAATGTTAGTGTTAACACATGTTAGAGAAGTGATATGTAAATCACTCTCCTAAAACATGCCACACAAAAAGAAAAGAGGTAGTGATCTCATCATAATCAAGATTTTTAATCAATTAATCAAAGGTAATCTATCACTATTCTAAAGTACGGAGAATTATCTCAATGATTATTCGTCCATAGATTTGAAATAATGAAGATTAAACAACATTGATAATCAATAATCCATGATCCATAGATTTCATCGATCAAAATAAAAAAAGAAGAAGAAAGAGAATTAAAATGAAAAGAAACCTCAATTTGAATCTTAAATCGATTAAATCATCATCAATATCAATCACCTCTCTTGGTGGATAAAATCGACACCCAAAGTCCATTGATATTGATGAGATTTTATCAAAATCCAAGATCCAAAATAACCAACAATTAATCCAAATTCAAAATATTTTCAAATAATTTTTTAAGAGCTTTTCTTTCAAAAATGAAATTAAAATACAAATTGATTAAAATAAAAATAAAAAGAAAGAAAGTGGAAAAGTCCACGCTTACAAAAAAATAGAGAGAAAAAATGAAATAAAGAAAAAAATTAAAAAGGAAAAAGAGAAAGGAAAAAAAACAAACAGAAACAACTTCTTCTTCAAACTTTCACGCGACACTATTCACACCATAGCCACGAGTTCAAAGCTTGCTCAAATCAAAGCGGCGGGACGCGAAACCAACACGGTTATGATCGGAATCAAGAGCTCTTCACAACAGTATAAATAATTTAAGGAAATATGCAATGACGAACTTGAATCGAGAAAACAAGATCCATTGAACTACTTTCAAAGTCACAGGTAAGAAATCAATCCAAACTTCCTCTTGCTTCTCTTCTTCTGAATGAATGAATTCTGGTTCGAAATTGGTCTCTGTTTGAGGTTAATTGAAGTTAATTTGGTGGAAGGAAGTAGGAGAAGAAAATGTGAGCAAAAGATTTCGTAGTGAGGAATTGAAGAAGAAAATTAGCAGAGATTTTTTGGCTTGAAAAGCTTCAGAAAATGAGTGAGAGGTGGATTGTATTTATAGATGAGAGTGAGTGAAAAATGGTTGCCGTTTGTGTATTTTTCTGTGCGTTTTGTGATGCAAGTTGAACGTGACTTGTTGTGATATTTTTTCATGTCGTTTTGATATATTTTTTTTTTAGCTTTTGTTGTAATTTGAATGTGACATGGATTTCTGCTTTTGATTTCAGCTCACTTTCAAATATATGACGTGGATTATTTTTCAGCTGGCTCATGTGCTATCCATTTTTGCTGCAGCTTGTGAATATGGCTTGGTTGATGGCTTGAATATGTGAAAATAGTCTGGCTAGAAACAAAGCTTCTGTTTCCTGCCGCTTCTTGATGCCACCGTTGCTTCAGCTTCAGCTAGCTGACAAATAACAACCCAAAATAATGACATCAATGCACACGCCCGAGCCTTATCTTAACAATTGCACCCAAAACTTCAAACGGTTCAGATTAGAAGGGATTGTTGATCTTTTGCAGTGAAAATGTGAGAGTGCGTTGACGACGACAATCATTTTCTTGTTCTGCAGATAGTTTATTAAGTCTAACTCAACGTGAGAGATGCGCCACTTAAGTACTTGTCTCGATGCATTAATTTCACCCGCAGGACATGTTGCCGCAGCAGTATGGCGAAGAGCTGCACTTTAAGTGTATGGTTAATCTTTTGAGTTTATCAAACAGAAACGATAGCAGCAGCAAGTTCTTTATCACCAGCACCATCATCATCAATCGAAGTTCATTCAGAGTTCAATTAACTGCTGATCTCGTTGTCCATTTTCATTTTCTTTGAACTTCACTTCATTTTGTGCTTCAATTCTGTCTTTCACTAATTCGTCAACTTTACTGGTGTACTCGCGAATAAACTGCAAGAGGTATGGGAAGGCAAAGTCGATCATATTGTGCATCCAAGCTAGTTCAAGAACAATGTCTGCTCGTATTAAATCATAGCAAACAAATAGACACGAGGCAAAGCATTCTTTCTTTCCCTGATCAATGAAATAAACAAGCAACTCCTCAGCCAGTTCACGCTCGCCAGATTGTGAAGCTGTCTCCATGGCATCTTTGTAAAGGTTATTCTTATTTGACAAAGCAATGGATTGCTTCCATCTTCCTGCCTTTTTGTAAACATAAGCAGCAACCTGTCTCATCTCAACAAGCTCATACTTTTCAATCTTTTGTGCAAGACCTATTTGATCAAAGTTATCATGCAAATCAATTGATTCACGCAATCTATCATAATCTTCTTCCTCAACATATATCTCGTTCAGGGATTCATTAACAGCAGACACATTATTGCTCTGAACTGCAACCATGTATGGCTTCACAAGACGGAGGTGACCAGCCTTACGCATTATGTCAATAACATGTGCGTGGTCCACAGGAAGTGCAAGGACATTCAGAATATTATTGAGGAGATTTGGATTCTCTTCCAAATAGAAGTGAACAACCTTGTAATACAATTCAACATTAGCAACTTTGACAACAACATCTTTGAATTGCATGTGATCCCATGCTTCAGGTGAATGGTTCATGATGGTAGTTACGTAATCTTCTTCCATACACCAACAAAGAAGTGTAGGATGCAATATGTCAAACAAACTTTCTTGTGACCTATCAAATCTGAGAGCATGCCAAGGAACGGAGCAACAAAAAGAGAAGGAACTCAACCCAAAAAAGTGAAGAAAAAGTGTTGTTTTCAATTGTCATCTTTGGATCCAGTAACAAAGGTCGCGGATTTATTTGTAGCTACAACATCAACTGGTATCACTCCCTTGTAAGCTCACTTGCGTCAATACCTTCATGGGACAACCCTCGAGGATGCTAACAGTTTCAACTTGATTGGATGGAAGAGGAAACTGATGGTCAGTATTGCTGCCAGAACTATGACATTGCATATCTCTACCTCTTTGAAAATCATAATTAGAGGGAAATCATCTTGGCTAACTACTTTTTCACATGGAGCAGTAGCAGCGTTTTTCATCATCAACACCGTCATCATCTTTTGCAGCAGTTGAAAAAGTAGAGACTAATATCTTCATCTGAAACATTCAGCTGCAAGTCAGCAACTCTGTGATCAACAGGAACACTCCACACCTCAGCAGATAAATACTCGTGTAAGATCCCACTGATGCAATCAACTAAATAACTCTTCACAGTTGTGTCTTTTGGCATCTTCCAGAAAGATTCATGATCAACATAATCAAGTTTGTATAATTGAACCAGAACTTCTTTGCTTAAAGGAGACCATATGAAATATTCTAGCAAAATCATTAATTGCTTTATCTGATAGGCCAAATATCATCTCATTTATCATACATGGAGCTGTGCTTGCTTTCCGCAATAATTGTCCAGAACCAGTCCTTTAATAAGATGCTTTTCTCCTTTTAGATGAATAGGCAATAATTTAGATGTGTCAATTTTCACAGATGAGCTCCCAAAGAAAATACATGAGTCGATAAAATTAAATTCGTGTATGCCGGGCAATTCAACACATATATGCTGGGAACCTTTCTGAATCTTCAAATTTACAATTGACCCGTCTGGTTGAGTTATGTAACCATTAACAGCATGAGAGGAGATCACATTGACTCAGTAGCCTTTTTGAACAAAAACAAATCCATCCAAGTCCTCAGCTCCAATATTTACATCTATGAAGTTCTTCTCCCAGCACCAATTATCTTCCTTGGTCACTGATTCAGGGGAACTATGTTTCACCTCAAGTCTGTACTTTCCAGGAATAACATCAGAAAACAGGAATTCACTACTATCGGAGGTCAAGCTAATTGTCTTTCTTGCTTCATTATGTTTAGCAGCCTGCCTCACAAGAGTCACAGATACATATGGATCACATTCTTCCTTGCAGACCACAGCACCACGGACATTGACCAGAGCCTGCGAAAATTCAACATTCAACAATGGACTTTTGATCGCAACATCAATATAAGATGGAGCAAATATGCGTCCAACAGCATTATCGGGAGTAGCAGCAATATCTGATAAGCGATATTCACCAGGAATAACCTCAAAGCAGAAATTTCCATTTCCATCAGTTTGTTTCTTTTGTGGTTTCACATTATCAGGTCCGTGAGTCAAAGCCACCGTTGCTTTCTGACTGCTACTAACCATCCTAACCAAACCACAAATATCATATGAAACAACAACAATGTCTTCTATTGTAGCCATATTTGGCAATACCATATAATTCTCCAACTTCTTGAATCTGTAATGCTCCTTTCGGGCTTCTATGGTATAGTGTGTTGATGCAACCTGGTCAAGCTTGTAATATCCTTGATTGTCAGTAATAGACCTTTCATGACCATCCATTGACTTGATTAAATCTGACCCAAAATCCACACTTGAGATTTCTTCATCAATCTTTGATAAAATGAATGAACCAATCTTGGAGCATTGAAAAGCTTACAACTAAAGAACCTGTCATTTGAATCCATTTGAACTTTTCATAATTTTCTGAATCTCATAAATCACTTCTTGATAGCAGGATGAATTCTAGCACGAGACAACATGGCCTTGAACATTCACATTTCTTGAGAAAATAGCCCACTGATACATATACTTGCAAATGAATTAATCTCTTGATAGTTTGACCTTAACTACACATGAATAGCCACACTTGATTCCAAGTCATTCCCTTGCCATAAATCATCCTGCAAAACCTTAATCACACAGAGAAGACGAAACAAACAAAAGATTGCAAAATATTTTTGGTATTTTGGTTAGAGGTTAGTAAATAGAAACAAACATAAAGCAAGTAAGAAACAACAGGGGTGTGAGAACCATAAAGTATGATCTTGTTTGCGTATGTAATGATGTAAATGAAAAGGAGGATCTTAGGAGTAAAAATTAGGGTATTACAAATACCGAAGGAAAAAGGTTTGAGTTTTTTTTGTGTTTTTTAGGGAAGAAGTGTTTTGATTTTGAGTGTATATAATGTATGTTGTACTAAAGTCTAGAACCTAGGATCGAATGCGTCGCATATCGTCATAAGGACGTATACTAAACACTCTAGGTAATTAAGGAGAAGCCCTTCAATCACCATTTCCTAAGTATAAGGCTCATGGCACAATATCCATTATCTTTATTACATGTGTTAGCATTGTATGAATATGAGAAGAGAAGACGCACGAAAGGTCTAAGGGAAACTCGGCCCTAACGTTGTCATGCAAAGTGATCCTAAAGTTTGGATTGAAAGGGGAAACATCTATCCTAATGTTAGCATACTTGGATTGAACGCCTAATGTCTCGCCTACTCCCATCATAAACGGAGGGACTAGGAATCCTATGGGGATCATGGCAAGAAAGCACAAGAAGAACAAAGGAAGAATCAATCACAAGTAGAGAAAGGCAAACACGAAAATGCACAATTAGAATGGTGGGAGGGAGGAAAAATGTGTGGGGCAGCAGCCGCCACAAGCGCGTTTCGACCTCAATAGTGATGCAAGAATGATGCAAACACGTGGAGACAAGCGAGATAGAAAAGCAATTAAACATGCAAACGAATGATCGATTCAAACCACATACAAGCATGCAAATAATTGAAAAATGATCATACATATCAACAACATCATGATTAATCAACCACAAACAGTGGCAAACAGCCAAAACAATTCAATCATAACGCATCACATTGATCTATGATGATTCAGATTGAACCGGTATGCGAACATGCAAACAAAACAGCAAACATGGCATTCTGGTGCAGTGTTAATCGGTTAACCCCTAGGGTTAATCGGTTAACACCTTGAAATGTTTGAAAAAATATGAAGTTTTGAACAGGTTAATCGGTTAACCCTATGCGTTAACCGGTTAACACTGTTAACGTTTAGAAAAATTTGAAAGTTTGAATTGGTTAACCGGTTAACCATATAGGTTAACTGATTAACACTGCATCAGAAGTGAAAAACAGCAACAGAAAAAGCACTTAATGCACAAAATCACTTAATCAAGTGATCCAATAGATCAGCTTATCAAATAAGCACGAAATTACACCTACAAACAGAAAACCAATAGACATGCAAACATGTATATACAGCACAATCGCAATTCACACGAATCGAAATCACAAATCCAATCGAATATGAAAATCATCATGGAAATGCAAATAAGCTCAAAAACAGTTATGGATCTAGAATCTCCAACCTTCGAAGCGGAGATTTGCTCCGGTTAGTGTTGATATTGTTGTAATTGAGTAGTTCAAACAATAGAAACCCGGAAAACTTCAAGATCCAAGCCAATTGTAGTTGTACGAACGAAGATCCGTCAAATTCGAGTCGAAACGCTTCGAATAATCACTTCCAACTCAAGCTCCAAAATCAAATCTCACTTTGCACGAAAATTGATGATGAAAATTGATCCAAAGATGAAGATGGATGAAGGTTTATGCTCAAGCATCCATTGATTTCAATGAAAAATCAATGAATCCTAATGAAAAAGAGCTTTGAGTGTGGGTTTTGGAAATGGAGAAGTTGAGAGAATTTGAAAGAAGTCTTTGATCAATTCTGAAAAATGAATGTGAGAAAATGAGAATTGGCCCTTTTGGTTTGAAGTAGATAATTTAAATATGATCTAGGTTTGGATCCCAAAGGTGGGGTTTGGACTTTGGATTGGAAAGTTGGTTTGGAGCTAGGCATGGGAATTTCGAGGGAAAATTGAAATAACCCACTTCCAAGAACATTCTAGATCCTTCTTTTGGTAAAAATGAGTTTCAAGGTGATCAAATTCGGACCCCCAAGTGCAAATTGCTTGCAAAATCACGTACAGGGCAAAATCTGCTATGGTTAACCGGTTAACCATATGCGTTAACCGGTTAACACTGTTAACACTTCAAATTTGAGCTGATTTTCCAATGGTTAATCAGTTAACCATATGTGTTAACCGATTAACACCTTCAAAATTTTGAATTTGGCGCCTTTTAGAGGGAAACCTGCCCGTTTTCCTGTTTCTCGCCATTTTGAGCTCTGCTAAGCTTTTGACACTTGCTCTTGAATACTGTGACTGTGATAATGTTGGATATAGACTGAATGTTGTCTCCTGATCTGAGCATAACCTGCAAAATAAAATCGGCCGCTCGACCGCTGGGCAAAATAAATGTCGTTTCTTCTGATGCTCGCTGCTCAGTTGCTTGCATGGGAATGAAACTTGAGCCACGAGAACTTTTGATCCCCTGCCTCGAGAATCACTGCTATGCAAAATGCGGATGCAATATGAAATGCAGTGAAACATAAGCTAGGTACAGAAAATAGGTTGGCAAGTTTTGGGGTGCAAAAGTTGCCCCTATTCAAACGACTTGGACCTGACTGGGTGTGAAGCGAACGACTCTTAACCAATCAAGGTAAAAGATGGTTGAATACCAAAGAAACCCAGAAATTTTCCAACCACAGAATTGAGCATGATGAACGTCTCAAACACTCTGTTGGGGAAGAGAGACCTAATCAAGTAACTCTGCTGAGGAACCCCGTAATAACTGATATCACGGTCCGACTAACACGTGGGTTGAAGGGTAGCATGTCGAAGTTGTCAGAATCTGGATATTCGATGAACCTAATGAATCAGTGGAACCTGCCAGAGCCTAGATACTCAATGAAACGAGGAATACATCATCAATTGGAACTGGCCGGAGTATGGACACTCAACACGATAAACTGGAACAAACTGGAGCCCAAACGCTCAACGCGAGGACGAGCGAAACAAACCGGAGCCAAGAAACTCACGCGAGAAACGAACGAACAAACCGGAGCCAAGACACTCACGCAATAAACGAACGAACAAACCGGAGCCATGATACTCACGCAAGGAACAAACAAACAAACTGGAGCCCAGACGCTCAACGCGATACACGAACGAACCAACCGGAGCCATGATACTCACGCGATAAACGAACGAAAGAACCGAAGACAAGACGCTCAACGAGAGATAAATGAACGAACCAACCAGAGCCATGATACTCACACGATAAATGAACAAAAGAACCGGAGCCAAGACGCTCAACGAGAGATAAACGAACGAACAAACCGGAGCCATGATACTCACGCGATAAACGAACGAAAGAACCGGAGCCAAGATGCTCAATAAGAGATAAACGAATGAACCAACCGGAGCCATGATACTCACGCGATAAACGAACGAAAGAACCGGAGCCAAGACGCTCAACGAGAGATAAACGAACGAACCAACCAGAGCCATGATACTCACGCGAGGAATGAACAAACAAACCAAAGCCCGGACGCTCAACGCGATACACGAACGAACCAACCGGAGCCATGATACTCACACGAGGAACGAACAAACAAATCGGAGCTAAGACACTCAACACGATACATCAGAGTCGGGGTACTTAATTAAGGACATCAGAGGCAGAATACTCAATGAAACAAACCAGAGGCAGAACCCTCAATGAACCAAAGTCAGAGGCAGAACCCTCAATGAAAAAAGATCAGAGGCGGAATCCTTACTGGGGATTCACCGGAGTCTGGATAATCAACGGATACACGGATACGCCATGAACTAAACACTCACCGGAATCTAACCATTCAACGGAGCAGAAGTACCATCATAGAGTTTATCAGGATTATTTTAACCAATCGGAGTCTAGGCACTACACGGGTGGAACAACGTCTCAAATTGAAAATTCACCGGAATTCGTACATTCATCGGAGAAGGCGGGGCCTGAACGCTCAACGGAAAAGACGGAGCTTAGAGATCACCTGTAGGAGATAACAATTACCAAAAAAGGTAACAATCTAGCTCATGTTTCAAGATGCAGATGTTTGAAAATCGGGTAATGCTCCATATGAAATGGAAATGCTACGCATTTAGGTAGATGCTATGCACGATGTAAAATGCAAAGGAACCACTCCAGCAAAATAAATGCTGGAGAGACGACACCAACTCCGATGGAGGAAGAAACGATCCTGCTGGGAATAGCTTACACGTGCCAACGACGATTAGACTTATGCTGAGGATCGAAATCTGAAGGGCTAACTCAGTTGGGGAAAGTGCCATGAACGACTTTCCAAAATACGAACCCTTCTGGGAACATGGACGACTCCACCGGGGAGACAAAACAGCTTGCCAAACAGTCACTCTTACCTGCTGAAGAGAAATAATGCCATGACTGGCCCTCCGGGATACGACCCTCTTGGGGAACTGTAAACTTCGGCTGAGGCTAGACAACCAAACGCTGGAGTTGATCTTACCTGCCGGGATGGATAACTCTGCGGGGAATCAACTCTGTCGGAGACCTCGGTCCGAACTGCTGAGAGTTGAATGCTTACAAACAATTGGCTGGAGAAAAGTACAGGCTAACTCACTGCTAGGGAAAATGCCACACCTGGTAGACGGAACCCTGATCTCGACTTGCTGTGGAGTAAGTATATACCTGCAACCTGTGGGGATTAGCTGTGTACCGACCAACTGTTGGGGACAAAGGGTACATACTTGACGGCTCTCGTCATCTTGCACATAACTCTACTGGGGATAGAGATGCAAACTCCCACTGTTGGGGAGTGGACTCTGGATGGGGAGGATCGACCCCTGCTTAGGGAGACAAGTCAGTGCTAACAGTCCAACACTTAGACTCTGTGGGGGAACACAACTGAATCTACTGAGGAGATTCCACTTCTGCTCGGAAAGGAATCCTATCTTGATTGGTCGGGGAGCGGGTCTTACACCTGCCACTGGTGACTTCGCTGGGGAAGTGACGAGGATACATCTCTAACAACGTGCCCCGAGGATCACAATCCTGCAACAAAATGAACAAACAGACAAGATACCCTTCACAAAGGGACCCCCTGAGGTTATCATCTGTGACAATGTTCAGACAATTCAAAGTTTTAACAATTATTGGCCTAGGCCAACAAGTTTATGTATGCGTATTTTATCAAAACATCGGGCGTTTTTTCGCAAACAAAATAGATAAAAGCTAAAACAAACACGAGGTGAACAAAGTACTTAATAGCATGTTCATTGATAAAATGGGCCTGTAAATAGGCAAAATGTTTTACAACGGATGCAAGCTCCTGGAATGAGGAAGTTGCGCAGATATGTACAAAAATATACAACAAATATGTACAAATGTCGACGATGTGGTGTAGACGAACACCATGAGCTGATCCCTCTATGACTCATTCGACTTCGATACATTCCCGAAGTTTCATCTTCAGAAGAGATTGATTCAGATAAACAACCCTCAGGTCTCCCCAAACCACTAAGCAATGAAAGTTCACACGTGGGCCGCAGTCATTTGCTTTTTTTTTAATCCCTAACTTTTGCCTGAACCGCCCTTTTGGGTTTTCGATTCACCAGGATACCCCTTTTTTCCAAAGCCGCCCTTTCAGGTTTTCGACTTTGCAGGTTTACATCTTTCATTTATATCCCTAACTTTTGCCCGAACCTTTTCCTTTTTCTGGTTCGTCGGGATGCCCCATTTTTGCCTGGATATTCTTTTTTCTTCCAGCGGGTCATTTTAAGCAAAGTATTTTTTGACTTCGTCCGCGTTCACAGGGGATGTGAAATCTTCACCATCCATCATGGATAACAGTAAGGCTCCTCCCGAGAAGACCTTTCTAACGACATATGGACCTTCGTAGTTAGGTGTCCATTTGCCCCTGTCATCGGAATGTGGTGGGAGAATCTTTTTCAGCACAAGACCGCCCGTCTGAAAGCTTCGAGGGCGCACCTTCTTATCATAAGCTTTCTTCATCCGCTTTGGTACAATCGACCGTATGCGATGGACGCTAACCTCTTCTCATCCATCAGGCTGAGTTGATTCAATTTGTTCTTTATACATTCTGCCTCATCGAGCTTCATGTCAACCAGAACTCTTAGAGAAGGAATCTCAACTTCTAGCGGTAGGTCAACTTCCATACCATACACTAGTGAGAAAGGAGTTGCCTCGGTTGATGTGCGTACCATCGTACGATAACCATGCAAGGCAGAGGGAAACATCTCATTCCAATCTTTGTAGGTGACAACCATCTTTTGCACTATCTTTTTGATGTTTTTGTTGGCCGCTTCGACGGTGCCATTCATCTTTAACCGATAGGGAGATGAGTCGTGGTGTTCAATCTTGAAGTTTTGGCATAACTCCTTCATCATCTTATTGTTCAAATTCGAACCATTGTCAGTAATGACCCACTCGGGAATTCCATATCTGCAGATGATGTCCTTCTTTATGAACTGTGCTACCACTTGCTTGGTAACGTTAGCGTACGAGGCTGCCTCTACCCACTTGGTGAAGCAGTCGATGGCCACCAGGATGAATCGGTGTCCGTTAGATGCAGTGAGCTTGATCTTGCTGATCATATCGATGCCCCGAATGGAGAACGGCCACAGGGACGACATAACATTCAACGGGCACGGCGGCACATGGATTTTGTCTGCATAAATCTGGCATTTGTGACATCTCTTCGCGAATTTGAAATAATCCGACTCCATGGTCAGCCAGTAATACCCTGCTCGTAATATCTTTCGAGTCATGGCATGTCCGCTGGCGTGCGTACCAAATGTGCCTTCATGGACCTCTTCCATAAGTAAGCTTGCTTCTTTTTTGTCCACACATATGAGTAGCACTAGATCATGATTCCTCCTGTAGAGAACCCCATTCGAGTTGAGGTAGAAATTGTCAGACAACCTCCTAAGAGTCTTCTTATCCTGGGTCGACGCTCCCACCGGATACTCTTTGGTCTTGAGGAAGTTTTGGATATCATAGAACCACAGCTTGCCATCGGTGGCTTCCTCAATTGCAAATACAAATGCAGGTCTGTCGAGATGGGAGATGATAATTCTGGGAGCTTCATTCTAGAAATTAACCTTGTACATTGAGGACAAGGTTGCTAGAGCGTCAGCCATTTGATTCTCTGCTCTTGGTACATGGTGGAACTCCACACGATCGAAGAATGGCAGCAGCCTTCTCGCGTAATTCATGTAAGGGACCAAGTTTGATTGCCTGGTCTCCCACTCTCCTTTGATTTGGTTAACAACGAGTGATGAGTCACCGTATACATTCAGGTTTTTGATTCTCAAATCAATGGCTTCTTCTAAACCCATGATGCATGCCTCATATTTTACTTCGTTGTTGGTGCCCGGAAAAGTTAATCTGGCAGTGAATGGAATATGAGATCCCTCGGGAGTCGTGATGATTGCCCCAATCCCACTTCCATAGGAATTAATAGCATCGTCGAGCAGTGGTTCATCACAGTCCTTCATCTTGAGGAATATAATGTCTTCATCGGGAAACTCGAATTTCATCGGCTGATAGTCTTTGATAGGTTGTTCGGCAAGGTACTCTGGCAGAACACTTCCTTTGATGGCCTTTTGGGATACGTACTGGATACTGTACTCTGTCAGTACCATCTGCCACCTGGAAATCCTCCCTGAAAGGGCTTGCTTCTCGAAGACATACTTGATCGGATCCATCTTCAAAATTATCTTGGTTGTGTGATTGAGAATATACTGTCTTAAACGCTTGGCATCCCACGCGAGTGCGCACCACGTTTTCTCCAGCATTGAGTAACGGGACTCACAATCTGTGAACTTTTTACTCAAATAATAAATGGCATGCTCCTTTCTGCCAGTCTCATCGTGCTGACTGAGAATGCAACCCATGCTATTCTCAAGAACCGTCAAATACATGATTATAGGCCTTCCAGCGACTGGGGGTATCAAAATTGGAGGCTCCTGCAAATACTGTTTTATTTTGTCGAATGCCCTCTGGCAATCCTCATTCCAGACAACTGCCTGATCTTTTTTCAATAGCTTGAACATTGGTTTGCATGTGGCTGTGAGCTGAGATATGAACCAAGCAATGTAGTTCAATCTTCCCAGGAAACTGCGAATTTCTTTTTCAGTTTTCGGCGTTGGCATATCTTGAATGTCCTTGATCTTTGCAGGATCAACCTCGATGCCTTTTTCGCTTACGATAAACCCCAAAAGTTTTCCAGACCGCACCCCGAAAGTGCATTTGTTAGGATTCAGCCTCAACCTGAATTTCCTAAGCCTCTCAAACAGCTTCAGCAAGTTGACCAGATGTCCCTCCTCCATTTGGGACTTTTCTATCATGTCATCAACATATACTTCAATCTCATGATGAATCATGTCATGTAACAAAGTGACCATTGCCCGCTGGTAAGTGGCCCCTGCATTTTTCAACCCAAAAGGCATTACTTTATAGCAAAACCTCCCCCATGGTGTAATGAATGTAGTTTTCTCCATGTCTTCCGGTGCCATCTTAATCTGATTATAGCCGGAGAATTCATCCATGAATGAAAATACAGAAAATTGAGCAGTATTGTCGACCAATATGTCAATATGAGGGAGCGGGAAATCGTCTTTAGGGCTCGCCTTGTTCAAATCCCGATAATCCACGCACATCCGCACCTTACCGTCTTTCTTCGGTACAGGTACTATGTTGGCGACCCACGGAGGGTAAGTAGTCACGGCCAAGAATTCGGCATCCAACTGCTTTTGGACCTCTTCTTTGATTTTAACAGCCATGTCTGGTCGTGTCCTTCTAAGCTTCTGCTTAACTGGAGGACAATCTTCGCGTAATGGTAAGTGATGAACCGCTATGTCAGTGTCAAGTCCGGGCATATCTTCATAGGACCAAGCAAAGATGTCACTATACTCTCAAGCATCTCGATCAGTCATTGCTTGATGTCGCTCTGTAATGCAGTCCTTACTCTGACATTTCTGACCACTTCTTCAGACCCCAGATTAACAATCTCGATAACTTCCTCATGAGGCAGAATGATCTTATTTTCTTATTTCAATAGTCGAACCAACTCTTCCGGAAGGTCTTCATCCTCATCAACCTCTTTTTCAGCTTGATATATCGGGAAATCAAAGTCGAAGTGAGTCATGGAAGGTTCTGGATCGGTGTCATCTGTAGTGCAATTCCTGCAAGGAAAATGGTTAATCATAAAAACAATGTGCAAGGCAGCACAAACCACTTCGCCATTTTATTGTTTTAAAACAAAACAAGAATAACAGAGATCACAAAATTTGAATGCAACGAAAACGCCCTTTGATTATTGATAAAATGCACATGAATAAGCAAACAAGGCCCTGAGAATAGAACCTTTATGTCCCGGGTAGGACATAAGGTTGTACAATAATTGGAAAAAGCAAATCATTACTCTTTATTGGTCACTTGGATGAAATCCTGGATGGACCAATTGCTGAGGCTCTGCCCTGGCTTGCACGGCTGGATCCATGCATCCATATCACAATCAATGTCTCCTTCCCCGTAGGATGCAACATTGAATTGTTTGAATATGGCTCCATCCTTAGTGAGTTGAATTGTCCCCCTGTAATGCGGCGCATTCTGAGAGGATGAAGCAGCAGAAGGATGATACCCCAAGCCAAACTTATCTTGCTTGTTGGGGATGCTCAGCAACTGCCCCCAGCCTTGAGCTGAACCAGTCTGTACCACAACTTGAGCCTCCTTGAAAGAAGAGAGAGCCACTTCATGTGCTTTGCTTGAGGTTGGAACCCGATCCTTAACTTTGACAACTTTGAATGCTTTGCACAACGTCTCGTGTATCTCGCCGTCCACTTCCACATACTTAAAAGACGACAGATGGTTGACCATAATGTCTTCTTCCCCGCAGACTGTAACGATGCTGCCACCCACAGTGTACTTCAATTTCTGATGCAGCGTAGAGGTCACAGCTCCCGCTGAATGGATCCAGGGTATGCCTAGCAAGCAGTTGTAGGCGGGCTGGATATCCATGATATAAAATACTGCATCAAAGGTTTATGGCCCCACCTGAATGGGCATGGTCACTTCACCGAACACGGACCGCTTGGTCCCATCAAAGGCCTTCACCACCAGATCACTAGGTGTACACAACAACCCACGAGTGTCCAGCTTCATAAGCGCTTTCTTTGGCAATACATTTAAGGAAGACCCGGTATCCACAAGCACGTGTGACATAACAGTTCCCCGACATTCTAGCGATATGTGCAGCGCATTGTTATGGTTCCTGCCCTTAGGTGTCAAGTCACGATCAGTGAAGCCCAAACCATTACAGGCATTGACATGTGCAACCACTCCTTCGAGATGGTTGAAAGAAATTTCTTGAGGTACATATAATGCGTTTAAGATCTTCAATAAGGCGTTGTGATGTGCTTCGGAACAAAGCAACAAACTCAGTATGGAAATCTTTGAAGGCGTTTGTTGTAGGTGGTCAACTATCTTATAGTCGCTCTTCTTGATTAACCTCACGAACTCTTCAGCATCCTTTACCAGCAAGTCTCTTTCTACCTCCCGAGAGGTTTCTTCAACGACTGCTTTGTCTTTACCCTTGTCCATTCAGTCGGCACCGACTTCAGGCGGCGAGAACACCCTCCTACTGCGGGTGATTCCCCCTGATCCAACTAAGTTATCCACAGACCCTACCAGTGGGTACTTCAGGTCCATCTTCTGTCCGTTGCAGTAAACCTCTGCTCCATAATTCCATGGGACATCATTGGTATTTTCGAACGGTATGGGGCCATCTTTAGTTATAGTAATCGTGGGTGGCCTGGGAGCAGAAATGGTGACGGTCTTATAGGGGATGGTGATTGTGGCAATTTCATCGTTCTGCTTGGTCAATACTTCTCCGGACTTGTTCTCAACCTTCCGATCAAATTGTAAGACCCCTTCGTCGATCAGACTCTGAATACCGGTCTTCAACTGATCACAACTGTCCAGATGCTTCGCACATTCAATATAGAATTCCCCGCAGCCCGGGAATACGTCCTTTTTCAACAACTTGGCTTTGACAAAACTCAGGGGTGTCTCGAGATCATCGACCTTCTTCACTAAATTCAAGTCCTCATCTTCGATAATTGCTGTTGTACCCCAAATTTTGACCCCTTAGATTCTTATTATCATTTTAGAAGCATGATCATGAATTATCTAACCCTAAATCAGTGCAAGTTCATTATTGTCAAGTTACAGACGAATCAGGGTTTTCGCGCCGACAAATTCAAAACAACCAAGGAATGATCAACCAATGATTTGGGCCAATTCAATCATGGAATGAAATCAAAGATAATATCAAAGTCAAATGAGAAGTCAATTTGAAGAAATCATTTCAGAATCAAGAATAGTGCAGTCAGGAGGCCCCGATTAGGGTTTTTAACTAGTGAAAAGTCAACTGTGGTTTGACTTTGATGTTGGAAGATGTTGTAATGGTGGGATTGAGGTCCATGAAGTTCATATAGCTTATTAAAGACCATTCAAGAAGTATCAAAGTCTCAGGATGTCCAGAATGTCAACAGGCGACTCAATCGGCACCGATCGATCGTACGGTTGACCGAAAAGTCAACTCCTCAAATTTTGAGAATTGGAATCCAAGTTGTGAATCAAAGTTGTTCCTTATCTCATAATGGACTTGCATATCAATTTTCATGATCATTGGATCAAGGATGAGAGAGTAATCGAAAAATCGGGAAATTAGGGTTTCAAAAGGGGCTAAACCCTAACTCCTTAACCACACACTCAATTGAGTTGGTTCCAAGCTCATTGGAAAGCTCTTGACAAGTCCTATAAAAGTCCCATACTAGTCCACAACCATAAAATGCATACTTTTTGAGATAGAAGCAAAAACATTCCTAGAAGGGAAAATAACTTAGAAAAATTCTAAGTTATTTTCACCTTAAAAGCTTGTGTGCAGCCAACTTTGAGAGGATTTTTCACCTAGTTCCAATTGGAGTTTCATTTCTTGGCAAACATGAATGTTTTAGAGCTATGTGAGGGCTTTCTAAATTGTACTAGAACATCTCAAGAGGAGTTATGAGCAGAAAGTTACATGTATTCAAAATCAAGGGTTTCACACTTTAGTCCCACATTGGCTGAATTTTCAAGATTGATTTCTTTCACCAATTTTGCCAAATATTCTTGATCCAACTTGTTGTATCTGATGTATGAGATGTATGTAGCATGAAACAAAAGAGAATTATGCAGAATAGCCCAAAATCAAAGCTTGAAGTCCATTGCCTTGCAAGTGGGGCAAGTTGCCAAATTGAACTTCACCAAGCATGAGGTGGAAAGGTAAAGCTGTACCAGCCCCTTCCCTATGGTTTCTAGGCTGAAAATCATCTCAGAAATTCATTAGAAATGTTGACAAAAGGGGTCTTGCATCAGAACAAGTGGAAAACCCTCCAAGGGAGGTTTGCTCCAAAATATCCAAAGTTTACTTCATGGTGAAGAAAGGTCCCTAGCAAGCACCTCAATCCATTTCTATATAAAAGGAGGACTCATTCACCTCATTCTACACACAATTCATCTGATAGAAACTACAAAGAAGCTTTGTTACCACAATTCCTTGACCTTGCTTCAAATTCTACAAAACACCAAAGTTCATAAAAACACTCAAAATGGCCATGAAGTGAAATCTGCCCAGATTCATTTCTACCCTTTCCACCACTCCCACAACCATCCATACACCTTCTAAATAACATATATAAGGTGTATAATCCATTAAACCACCAAGGAACCTCAAAAATCAAAAAGTCAACTTGTTCACCAAGTTACTTTGACCAAAAGCTACCAAATTCACCAATTCTTGTTCCAAGAACTTTCTTGAGGTTTTGATCATCCATACACCTCATAAATAACATATCTCAACTGTCCAAACACTCATCAACCATTATAAACTCACATCTCTTCATTTGGCATTGAAAGTGCATTGTTGCTTAAAGTTGAAGAAAAGTTCAAAGGCCAAAAAGTGAAATCAAGGATCTCTGGTTTTCTCAACTGTTCTAGCATATTCAAAAAGATCATCAAGAGGTATGTACATGTTTCTTATTGGCTTTAGCATCATTCTTCATGAAATCATACTTTTAAGTGCTTTGATAGAGTTTGAGTTATGTATACCATGTTGATGTTCACAATGTATGTTTGATTGGATGATAGAATTTCTCATAAGTGTTAGCATACATGTTTGGATATGCTTGTCATGGTAGTATGTTAATTTGATCATTATGCTGTCTCAAAACATTTGAAGAATGTGGACTAAGTTTTCATGATTTACTGCAATACCAACTTGTTAATATATTGCTGTTAGTATGCTTTTGCTTGCTGTATTGAAAATCATGGGGCTGGTGGGTTAAGTTCATTCAAAGTCTGGTGATACTTGAGGTGTGTAGCTATGCATACTATGTTCTTGATCTATCATGCCAAGGGTTTACCAATTCATGACTAAGGAATTCAGAGAGTATTTCAAAAAAGGCTAGCACTGTTACTTGTGAAGGCTGTACCAAATGACCCTTCTATGTGCAATCTAGAATGAAGGTTAGTTGTGATGCAAACCAATAGGTAGATCATACCTATGGAAATATGCTGGCTCATGTTTACAATTTGTTAGAATTCTGCTCAGTGGACAGAAACCTAGGGTAGTGATCAAGGCATGGATTTGTGTTGCTTTTTAAAACCTGACATGTGCTGCCAATATCTGTGAGGTTCTGTTTTAAGTCTCCAAGGTAACAGTTTGTGACATTGATTTAATTCTTGAAGAAACAGTTGAAAAGTGGCAGCTATGTGTGGCTATGTTGTTGGATACCAGTTATCTTGATGCTCATTTTAGGGCCTGAATTATCAACTCAGTGAGGCTTACTAAGCTTCCTTGGCATTCATGATTTTTGGTTTGTGTTGATTCAGTTCAAATTGGTTCTGAGCAGTTTCATTTAGTTGCTAGGATGACAGTAACATGATGTGCATAGTGTAGATTCATTATCATCAAATTATAGCCATCAACAACATCATTAGGCTGTGATAGATTAGAACTTGTGCTGGTTGGTTTTTGGTGATGCTGTCATGAACAAGAGCCATAGCAGTTTGACATTCACATTTTGTATAAAACATGACAAACCTGTTTTCATCATTCCAACATGTTTTTATGTGCATTCTAGATATGCTTGTGTGCTTATTTTGCTGCCTGTGCATAGAACCAAGATTCCACATTTTGACACAAATACTTCATATACGCAAGTCACTCAAATGGTACTTTTTGCACCAACTTGCTTTTTCACTAAAAACCATTGTACATACACCTCATATTGGTCATTTATAAGATGCTAGCATGATCACTTGACACCAAAACCAACTGTCATGAAAATTCACTTTTCAAAATGCATTTTTCTCCACATCAAGCCACCAATACTTGCATCTGCTTGCTTTGAACTGAAATGTGTGTTCTAACATCTCATGTTTGTTATTTATGATATGTTTGCATTGTCATTTGAAGTTTAAAATGATTGGAACCAAGAATCACACTTTGAAATGCATTTTTCTTCACAAAGTAACACACCATACACTAATTCTTGCACCAGTTTATTTTTCACAAAAATGCTTGATCTAACACTCTATACTCATCAATTGTAAATTGCTTGCATGATCACATGACATAAAAAACTGGCTAAACATAAATCACGCACTCATGATGCATTCTCACATACACGAAGTACACTTTGAACACCAAAACTTTATACTGTCATTACAGCCCCTGGTTTTTCATGTGAGCTCAGTTCTTAACTCATTTTAGAGGTGTGTGTAAGATTAGAATGAACAATACTTGTCTGAAACAGAAATACCAACTTTCATGCATAATTTATGTTATCTTTGCATTTTGTATGTGACATTTCAATACAGTTCAGTTTCATCCCCAAGGAGGATTTAAGCTCTTTCATTACCAGTTATCTATGATGTGTGCATGATTAGTAGGCTTGGAGCATGAGTGTGTAAGGCTGCCCTTGAGAAAATGCAATTCTTGAGCCTAAAAGAAGGTACTATCGAGTTTTGAAGAGGAATAAGAATTTTCAAAAACCATCACCACCATCATGATCCTCAGATGATTCTACCCCAAATCCATATAAATTTTGTGCCGATCCGATTAACGGTTAGGAAGTTACGATACAAAACGTAAATCCATTTGTTGTGTGTTTTTGCCCAGCCAGAAAATTGTCACTTTTTATACTAAACTTCCACCAGTGGAAGTTACTTGTAAAACTTGTCATTTTTCACTCCAAATTCAAAAATTCATAACTCGCTCGTTTTTTATCGTTTTTCTCCCGTTCTTTTTCTGCTGTGTTCGTATTAATGTCTATTTTCATATTGTATTTTTATTTGTCATGTATGTACAAGTATGCGTGTTTACGCGACCGTTTGTATAGTTGCAGATGAATGTTTATGTGCTTCTTTTAGATTTTTTTTCTTGAAACTTGTTGGAATCCATGTATATACATGTTAGTTAACATGCTAGGGTTTATTTCTTGATGTTTAACCATTTTTCATCTGTTGTTTTTCTTCAAAGTGTGAACCGCTGTTGCAGTATCGTTTATTTCATCTGTTACCTTCATGTTTCATTCTCACCATCTCTTATTATTTAATTGGTTGTAACCATGATTATGCTTCACCTTGATTATCATCTTGTCTAGCATTTTATTTTCTCTTATCCCCAAGCGACGAAACTCGTTAGTTCTCGTCCAAGTCGTTTCCCCAGTCTCCCTCCAAAGGAAGGTCCGCCCACTTGACCCTCAATGTCATGAATAATTTATTCACCCTCTCTTGACTTTATTAAGTCACTTTACCCCTAGCTTAGAAGCCTTTATACTTTGCTTTGAGTCTAAGAAACCCACCTGTACTAGGAGCTTTCTTCAACTAGAACCCTAGGAAAGAGTTCGTCAACTCTGTGTAAGAATCATCGTCATGATCTCTTACTTTCCCCTTTTATTACAACTTAAGAATAGGGAGTTTTGTCAAACTCCACACAAACATTGTCATGTTGTTCCCCCCTTTTGAACCTTGATCATCGTCAAGTGTTCTTTTCCCTCGTGAGATGAACTACGATTGCTCTGATTCTATCCTAGTCAGGATACGTAGGCAGAAGGTGTGATGCCTTTGCGAGCAAACTTAGAAAACCACTTAGGCCTTTTTATTTATTTTATCTCAATTCCCAATCCTTAAACCATAGTGCACAATTCACAAACTTAGCAAGTAATTAAACAAAAGGTTCCTGTAGAGTACTACAGATATTTAGGGTGCTAATACCTTCCCTAGATATAACTAACCCCCAATCCCCGAATCTCTTAAGCGTTGTCGTTACATCGCGAAAAAGGTTTTTCTTTCTTGAGACCTTTCCTTTGGATAAATTAAAGATCGGTTGTAAAAGAAATAAGATTCAAGTTAATTAATAGCTTGATATCAAATTTTCACTGCAACAATTGCGCTAACCCCAGCCTGTCTATGGTTAGGCATTGGGTTCTAAATGACATTCGACACGTTGTCGGAGAAATTGATCGCTTTACTGTCCAACAGGTCCTGGACCTTGTGCTTGAAAGCTTTACAATCTTCAATGGTGTGACCGGGTGCCCCGAAATGGAACTCGCAGTGAGCGTTCGTATCGTAACCGGGTGGAGGTGGTCCAGTTAGTGGAGCCAACATCCTCTTCTGAACAAGTTGCAATTGCAGTAGCGCTTGAAGTAGCTGAGAGTATGGCATTGGCGGCGTCTCAATTCGTCTATTCGCTGGTCGGACTGGATACTTCCTATACCCTTGCTGATTTTGGTTTTGCGGTTGCTGCTACTGCTGTGGAGCTGTAGGGATAGTAATACTAGCGACCCTTTGTTGCTGATGATTCTGTGTCGGCTTTCTGTTCCTTCGGGACCCGGATATAGAGTTGGCGTCACCCTCTCTTCTTTCCTCCAAGCACTTTCTTTCCTCCAACTGAGGAACCTTCACCGGCCTGGATCTTTCCCAGCTTAATCCCGTTCTCAACTCGCTCACCAGTAATGATTAGGTCAGAGAAGCTCCCTGACATGCTGCTGATTAGCTTTTCATAATAAACTTCCAGCAAGGTAGCCACAAACATATCTACCAGTTCACGCTCAACCATCGGCGGCTGTACCCTGGCTTCCAATTCACGCCAGCGTTGCGCGTATTATTTGAAGCACTCCCCACTCTTTTGTGACAGATTTTGCAGTTGGACCCGGTTGGGCGCCAGGTCACTATTGTACTGGTAATGTCTAACGAACACTTCTACAAGATCCTTCCAGCTACGCACACTCACAGGCTCCAAGCCCATGTACCATTCCAGTGAAGGTCTTAACAGACTATCTTGAAAGAAGTGCATCAGCAGCTTTTCGTCGTCGGAGTACGCCGACATCTTCCTATAATAAGATCTCAAGTGGACACGAGGACAGGTGGTGCCCTTGTATTTATCAAAGTCTGGCACTTTGAATTTCGGTGGTACCTTGAGGTCAGGGATCAGCCCCAAGTTGGCCATATCGAGCCCCATAAAATTCAGATTCTCAAGGCTTTTCATCTTATCCTCAAGCATTTTGAATCTTCGACTGGCCTCAGAAGGTAGCTCAGCCTCATCACCTCTCATTGAGAATACGTCAGCTTGACGATCCTCGTTCCAAGGTTGATGAACATTTCCATGGACTATTCCCACAGCTTCGGGTCCATGGAAGTTTCCATTTCCAGCAATGCCAGCATTAACTCCAGCGTTGTTACCACTTGTACCAATGTTACCAATAGCAGCTCCGATGTTGCCATTACCAGCCTCAGCATTGCCAGTACCTAATCCAGCGTTCCTATTGCCTCCAGCGTTGGGAATGATCATGGTCGGTCCAGAATTGTCAGCCCGGGGAGTCTCCACATGAGGAGGGTTGGTAGTTTCACCTCCGTGCAAAACCCCATTGGTGTAACGCGTGCAATCAAGGGCTGCATGAGGGTTCTGAGTTGCTCTTGTCCACTGGCAACCACCTACATGATGTCCATGAACTGGGACATCCTCTCCTTGAATTCTTGCATTTCATCCTGAACTTGCTCCATAGCTCTGAGTTGATTGGCTCGGGTGGAGTAGTGGTGAATCAGTCTGCAGTCAATCCTAAAACACACCTTCGAAAGAAAACACAGGGGTCAGATAAACACGTCCAAGGTACCTGTTATACAAGATGATATGCAAATGCAAACATGTGTCTGTGCTTTAGGAGAGATTCCCCTGATTCTAGTTCCAGAATAACAGCGAGACACATAAGGCGCCAATCACGGAGACGAATCAACATTTGATATATAAAGAGCCCACATAGGTAGCATACAGGAGTGACTGAATACAACTAAATCAACGGTAACAGATTGACCCCAGCCAAACAAGCCTGGCGGTGGTCTACAATACAGCAGTGAATGAAAGCTACAAAAGAATACAAAAGAAATCAAGTGCGGCAGCGGGCACGGAAATCCTCCAATAGTTCCTTTGTCTCGGGATGATCAGGTCTGGTGAGCAATCCTCGAATAAGCAGCTCTCTTTGTATGACGGTGCTCTGGATATCTTCAACAAAGTCTTCCCAGGCTCCCTCTCCGAAGCAATCTTCCAATCTGCGTCTCTTGGAATCATCCCTCAGTTTGCACTCCTTCAGGTTCGCCATAGCTTCTTTCAACTTGCACTCAACGCTACGCCTGAGATATGCTTCAGCTTCCATCTTCTAATTCTTGGCCTCAAGCTTAATCGTCAGCTTGGCGATCTGCTGCTTTAGCTTCTCTTCTCGCTCTTTGTGATTGGTCAGAGTAATGTTCCACAATGCCTTGAATTTGGAGATCTTCATATATGCCCTGTCCAAGTCTTGCTTCTTGGTGGCGAGGACACTGTTAACAGCCTTGAAGTCTAACCTCAGACGCTCTCGAGCATCAGTCTCTTTGGTTAAGCTGGTACCCAGATGGTTTATCAACTCGGTTTACCTCTTGCAGGAGTACACGGCTTCACTCTTCTCACTTCGGAGTTGAGCAATTTCTTTCTCTAGCTCTTCGTTGGCTTTCCTTAACTCTTACTTTTCTTGCATCACTTGGTTGTATCTCTGAATGTCAACCGTAGTGGGCTTCTCAATCTCAGGAGGATATAACAGTCTAGCAGCGGGATAAGGCATTAGAAACTTCACGGCTCGCTCACGGATCTAAACCAGGTATGGCTCAAAGGCTTTGTTGTTGCTCTTCCCCAACATTGCTTTACCTTTCCTGTGAAGGTTTTTCCAAGCATGCTCAAGCTTAACCAATGCATCACCATCCAACAGCCCGGTGAGATACAGAGATTCATGTATCTCGTCTTCTCTGGGAGCCTCCTTCAATGCATAACCGAACTGCCTGATCAACAATGACAGGTTGTAATTGACACACCCCTTTCTCCCAATCAGAGGAACATTAGGAAAACCACTACAACTGTAGACGAGTTCTGTACCCAACATATCCCTGTCGAACCAAGTGATATTCTCTGCAGTTAAACCCATTAAACGCTCGAACCAATCTAAGGTGCCCACAGAAGAGACAAAGGACCTGCTTTAGGCATGTGGTTGGCAAACCATTTGTATAGCAAGGGAACACAACAAGACACCATCTTCCCTCTCCGATTCTCATTCTTATAATGGATAGAGTGGTAAACATCTCCAAGAAGAGTGGGTACCGGGTTCTCTGAGGCGAGAATGTGGAAAGCGTCTACATCCACGAAATCTGGCAAGTTAGGAAATAGTATGGTACCATATATGCAAAGAGCTAAAATGGCGTTGAACATGATCCAACAACCCTCCTTGGCAAACTTCTGAGCCTTCTCCACTAGGAAAGATAGAGGAAAACCATACATTTTATTCCTTTGAGTTAAACCTCCTTTCAACTCAGACTCATCCAAGTGTAAAGCAGCGGCAAGACTGGCCAGATTAGGCTTAGTGTCAACATGACGATAAAGCATTTGATCCTTGATGGGAATGCCTAGAAATTATGAGTATTCTTCTAGAGTGGGTGCTAGAACATAATCTGGAAACACAAAGCATCTTAGCGGAGCATCATAGAACTACAGCAGGGCATACAGGCCACTGATCTCGTGTGCGGTAGGCTTGCAAACAAATTTCAACAACCTCCCATATGATTTCTGAAAGTCTTCTATTACTGAACCATCAGCCAAGGCAATCAACTTCAGTATGGGACCAATGTCTGGAGTGGGAAATCTTTATGCTATTGGCCTCTTCAAAGCCTCCATATCAGAAATACAGAACAAGACCACTAGAATCGGGGAGAGATACGCACCTGTAACACAGACACACGTTAATGAAATGCAACATGAAAATGCAAGGATGCAATGCTAAGGATGCAGGAAAGAGATCAAGGTTGTTGTGTTGTTGGTTGAGAAGGACCAAGATTCTGCTTCAACAAGAACATTGCACTGCTCTGATAGGAACCAACTAACTAGTAAATCGGATTCAAACTGTAAAGAAAGCCGGGTAGTCTGAAGGTAAAGGTTTCCTGCATAACCCCAGTCCCGCTCACAGGTATGGACCTAATCCACTGATAAAGGTACGACATCCTATGCGTTCCTTAGCGTCACAGACTTTTAGGAAATGATGATACGTTCACCATTTCTGGTTTAGCATCATCACCCCTTGAAGAGGCCTCACTTAGCTGAGTCATAAATGATCGGTTCCCAGAGTCGACAATCCTCAGATCCAAAATCAATTCTGATCCTAAGGACCAGAAAAGAAATCATCAAAGAGAATCTCGTCTGAGTGTGAATTTCATGGGAACTGGTGTTTGCTAAGCAAACAGGTCCTCCACTAATCTTCACTCTAATGCTACGTTTGCTCTCAAGTCTAGGTCTGGCTTTTCGCTCATCAGAACTTCTCTCCCCACAACAGCATAATAATGATAATATATGCTGAAACTAAAATACGGAAAAGTAAAGTGCAGAAGTAAATAAAGTACAACACGAATGTACAAAACCCGAAAAGATAAACAAACAAGAGCTAGGATTGACTCGCATAAGGAACCAGATTCCCCAGCAGAGTTACCAGCTGTCGCAACTGCGAAAAACAACCGGCGGAAAATAGAAGAGTCGCCACCTTTCGTTATTTATCCCAAAGAGAGGGAAAGGAAACGATCGGAAAAACCTAGCGAAAAAAGGGAAAGACGAGGTCATCGCAACCAAGTCCTGGGTTCGGGAGTCGGTTTCGCAAGAGGAAGGTATTAGCACCCCTCACGTCCGTCATACTCGCTACAGGCTTGCGGCAAGAAAAGAAAAAAAGAAAGAGAAGTAACTCGACAGAGCGTCGCAGCTCTGTGCCTACGTACTTTCATCTGGCATGAAAGATCAGAGTCAGTGTAGTTCGGCTAACTATGGGAGAGAAGGGGGAGGTTGCTCGCCAAGATATCGCATCTTGTACCTACGTACTTTCATCTGGTATGAAAGATCAGCGCGAACATAGTTCGGGCGTACACGAAACCATAGTTTGATTAAGTGTTTTATCCGAGTAGGGTTAAACATCCGTTCCAGCAGTTAGGGACAAAGCCTGTTTGCGGTGGAACCGAAGTTTAATAACACTCTTTTATGAAAAAAGAAGTTTGATTAATCCCGAAGGAAAAAGGTTTGAATTTGTTTTGTGTTTTTTATGGAAGAAGTGTTTTGATTTTGAGTGTTTATAATGTATGTTGTACTAAAGTTTAGAACCTAGGATCGAATGTGTCGCATATCGTCCTAAGGACGTATACTAAACCCTCTAGGTAATTGAGGAGAAGCCCTTCAATCACCATTTCCTAAGTATAAGGCTCATGTCATAATATCCATTATCTTTATTACGTGTGTTAGCATTGTATGAATATGAGAAGAGAAGACGCACGGAAGGTCTAAGGGAAACTTGGCCCTAACGTTGTCATGCAAAGTGATCCTAAAGTTTGGATTGAAAGGGGAAACATCTACCCTAATGTTAGCATACTTGGATTGAACGCCTAATGTCTCGCCTACTCCCATCCTAAACGGAGGGACTAGGAATCCTATGGGGATCATGGCAAGAAAGCACAAGAAGAACAAAGGAAGAATCAATCACAAGTAGAGAAAGGCAAACACGAAAATGCACAATTAGAATGGTGGAAGGGAGAAAAAAATGTGTGGGGCAGCAGCCGCCACAAGCGCGTCTCGACCTTAACAGCGATGCAAGAATGATGCAAACACGTGGAGATAAGCGAGATAGGAAAGCAATTAAACATGCGAACAAATGATCAATTCGAACCACATACAAGCATGCAAATAATTGAAAAATGATCATACATATCAACAACATCATGATTAATCAACCACAAACAGTGGCAAACAGCCAAAACAATTCAATCATAATGCATCACATTGATCTATGATGATTCGGATTGAACCGGTATGCGAACATGCAAACAAAACAGCAAACATGGCATTCTGGTGCAGTGTTAATCGGTTAACCCCTGGGGTTAATCGGTTAACGCCGTGAAATGTTTGAAAAAATATGAAGTTTTGAACAGGTTAATCGGTTAACCCTATGCGTTAACTGGTTAACTCTGTTAACGTTTAGAAAAATTTGAAAGTTTGAATTGGTTAACCAGTTAACCATATAGGTTAAACCGATTAACACTGCACCAGAAGTGAAAAACAGCAACAAAAAAAGCACTTAATGCACAAATCACTTAATCAAGTGATCCAATAGATCAGCTTATCAAATAAGCACGAAATTACACCTGCAAACAGAAAACCAATAGACATGGAAACATGTCTATACAACACAATTGCAATTCACACGAATCGAAATCACAAATTCAATCGAATATGAAAATCATCATGGAAATGCAAATAAGCTCAAAAACAGTTATGGATCTAGAATCTCCAACCTTCGAAGCGGAGATTTTCTCCGGTTAGTGTTGATATTGCTGTAATTGAGTAGTTCAAACAATAGAAATCCGAAAAACTTCGAGATCCAAGCCAATTGTAGTTGTACGAACGAAGATCCGTCAAATTCGAGTCGAAACGCTTCGAATAATCACTTCCAACTCAAGCTCCAAAATCAGATCTTACTTTGCACGAAAATTGATGATGAAAATTGATCCAAAGATGAAGATGGATGAAGGTTTATGCTCAAGCATCCATTGATTTTAATGAAAAATCAATGAATCCTAATGAAAAAGAGCTTTGAGTGTGGGTTTTGGAATGGAGAAGTTGAGATAATTTGAGAGAAGTCTTTGATCAATTCTGAAAAATGAATGTGAGAAAATGAGAATTGGCCCTTTAGGTTTGGAGTAGATCATTTAAATATGATCTAGGTTTGGATCCCAAAGGTGGGGTTTGGACTTTGGATTGGAAAGTTGGTTTGGAGCTAGGCATGGGAATTTCGAGGGAAAATTGAAATAACCCACTTCCAAGAACATTCTAGATCCTTCTTTTGGTAAAAATGAGTTTCAAGGTGATCAAATTCGGACCCCAAGTGCAAATTGCTTGCAAAATCACGTACAGGGCAAAATCTGATATGGTTAACCATATGCGTTAACCGGTTAACACTGTTAACACTTCAAATATGAGCTGATTTTCCAATGGTTAATCAGTTAACCATATGTGTTAACCGATTAACACCTTCAAAATTTTGAATTTGGCACCTTTTAGAGGGAAACCTGCCCGTTTTCCTGTTTCTCGCCATTTTGAGCTCTGCTAAGGTTTTGACACTTGCTCTTGAATACTGTGACTGTGATAATGCTGGATATAGACTGAATGTTGTCTCCTGATCTGAGCATAACTTGCAAAATAAAATCGGCCGCTCGACTGCTGGGCAAAATAAATGTCGTTTCTTCTGATGCTCGCTGCTCAGTTGCTTGCACGGGAATGAAACTTGAGCCACGGGAACTTTTGATCCCCTGCCTCTAGAATCACTGCTATGCAAAATGCGGATGCAATATGAAATGCAGTGAAACATAAGCTAGGTAAAGAAAATAGGTTGGCAAATTTTGGGGTGCAACAAATGGCAACCTAAGGTTACGATGATCAAGGAAGCTAACGATCTCATGACATTGGACATCACAACATTGTTTGGTAAGCTTGAAGAACATGAGTAAGAGCTCATAAGTCATGAGAAACATGAAAATAAAGAGAAATCAAAAGACACTGACAAGAAGTCTGTTACTCTAAAGGCTTCCAGCTCAAAGTCCTCCACCAAAGAGCTTAGTGAAAGTGAGTTAAGTGATGATAATGAAGATTGGAATGATGATATGGGGCTGTTCGTAAGAAGGTATAATAGATACATCAGGAAGAATGGAATACAACATTCAGACAAAAATCGCATTAACTTTAGACATCAATCAAAATCCTCGAAGCAAGAAGGAAATAAGAATACAAAGTCAAAGGGTTCATGCTATAATTGCGGAAAGGTCGGTCACTACAAGCCAGATTGTCCCTTGATAAAGAAAGACAAAGGAAAAGACAAACATCGTCAACAAAAGAAATCGAGTAAGCCTAGAAGGGCATACATCACATGGGAGAGTGATAGTGAGTCCTCAAGTGAAAGTGACTCAAGTGATGAAGAAGAATCGGTCAATCTTTATCTCATAGCTCATCAAAAGAAGAAAAAGAGTGTAAGTCATTCTAAATATGAACATATTGATAAAATGTCTTATTCTGATTTGCAAAATGCTTTTGAAGCTCTACACCATGAGGCTAAAGATGCTTTCAAACGCTTAACCTCAAATAAGAAAAATTTCTTACATTTAGAAAAAAAGATTTCAGATTCTGAAAGGGAATTAGGAGCTCTTAAGAAATCAATGGTAGATGCTACAAAAGCTATAACTGAGGATGACAAGTTTTCTTGGTTTAAGTAGTACGTTATGTTATGTGTTGAATAGGGTACTTATACGCCCTATTCTCAACAAAACTCCCTATGAACTTTTAAAAGTTAGGAAGCCAAATGTATCACATCTTCATGTTTTCGGGTGTAAGTGTTTTATTTTAATTAATGGAAAAGAAAATCTTGGAAAATTTGACTCAAAAGCCGATGAAGGTATCCTTCTCGGATACTCTCAATTGAGCAAAGCATATAGAGTGTACAACAAAAGATTACTTATTGTGAAAGAATCTGTACATATTACTTTTGATGAATCTTGTCCGAAAATGGTCGGGAAAGGTATTTCTTTTCATGGTGCATGTGTTTCTTCGAAAGACATACTTAAAGACTTTGAAGAAGGGATTGATCAACCTGAATCAGAGAAAGTTGAGGAGGAGGAAGATCACAACTATGAAAAGATTGAGGGGGATCATCCAATTAACAATGATGGCCTTCCTTTGGCATGGAAATCCTCTAAGGATCATCCAATCGACAATATTCTCGGAGATATCACAAAAGGGGTAACTACACGGTCTAAGATAAGTAACTTTTGTTATCACTTTGCTTTCGTCTCCAAAATTGAGCCTAAAAACTCCAAAGAGGTCTTACTTGATGAAAATTGGTTTTTGGAATTGCAAGAGGAATTAAATCAACTCAAGAGAAATGAGGTATGGGACCTTGTCCCCCGTCCGCGAGACCATCGAGTAATTGGTACAAAATGGGTGTTTAGGAACAAACTAGACGAAAATGGAGTAATAACTCGTAACAAAGCCTGGCTAGTGGCTCAAGGTTATAACCAAGAGGAGGGCATTGATTATGAGGAGACTTATGCTCCTGTTGCCCGCCTTAAGGCTATATGCCTTTTGTTAGCCTACGCTTGTACAAAAGATTTCAAACTGTATCAAATGGATGTGAATAGTGCTTTCTTAAACGAATATATTAATAAAGAAGTTTATGTATCTCAACCTCCCGATTTTGAAAGTCATGAGTATCCAAATTCCGTTTATAAACTTAAATGAGCTTTGTATAGTCTTAAGCAAACCCCTATGGCTTGGTATGAGCGGCTTAGAAAGTTTTTACTTGATCAAGGATACATAAGATGGAAGGTTGATACTAACTCTTTATTAGGCGTCAAAGAAATCACTCTATTCTAGTTCAATTTTATGTAGATGACATTATTTTTGGATCTACTAATATGCACTTGGCCAAGGAATTTTCAAAGCTAATGTAGGGTGAGTTTGAGATGAGTATGATAGGGGAGCTAACCTACTTCCTTGGACTTCAAATCAAACAATTTGAAGAAGGAACTTTTTTGAGCCAAACAAAGTATTGCTATGATCTACTCAAGCGCTTTGATATGTCAAACGCAAAAACTATTGACACTCTAATGCTTACAAATGTGAATTTAGATAGAGATGAAAATGGTAAGACCGTTGATGTGAAGAAGTTTAGAGGTATGATAGGTTCCCTTCTATATCTCACTGCATCTCGACCGGATATCATGTTTAGTCTTTGTATGTGTGCTAGATATCAATCATGTCCCTAGGAATCAAACTTGAAATCGGTAAAACGCATACTTAGATACCTTTGCGGTACATCCAAGTTTGGGCGTTGGTTTTCCAAGGAAAATGATTGTAATTGGTTGGATATTCTGATTCCAATTTTGACGGTTGCAAATAGGATAGGAAGATCACTAGTGGAACATGTTATTTCTTTTCAAACTCCTAAGTAAGTTGGCATAGCAAAATCAAGTTTCCATTGCTTTATCAACTGCTGAGGCGGAATACATCGCAGTCGATAGTTGTTGTGCCCAAATTTTGTGGTTTAAACAATAACTACTCGATTTTGATATTAAACTTTAACACATTCTTATTCTTTGTGATAACATGAGCGCCATCAATCTAACCAAGAATCCAGTGCTGGATTCTCGCACTAAACACATTGAGATTCTTCACCACTTTCTTAGGGATTATGTTGAAAAAGAAGATGTTGAATTTGAGCATGTTGATAGTAAAAACCAATTTGCCGATATTTTTACTAAACCTCTCGCGGCAAAACCTTTCTTTAAAATCTGTAGGGAACTTGGTGTTCTCGATATCTCGGATTGTGCCTAATGAATTGTTGCATGCTCTCTATCTATACATGTTTATATATTTCTTAACCATGTTTGAAAGTTTAAGCTATGTGAGAGGTAATATTGTTCCTATCTAATTGCTTTTACTCTTTATCTTGGCTAAATAGATGTTCTCTATTATGCGTGGCGTGTAATTTTGATGCTTAAATGATAGTTGTAGTTTTCACTCTTCTTCCATATTGATGTTTGAAATGATGCAGGCTTGTTATTTATCTTTTGATGCATCATTCATATCATTTTTTTAGTTTTTAACTACATGCGTCAAACTGTCTGTCTATAGGTCGACCTATGATCATCAAAACTCAAGCTTGAAAGTCACTGCCTGTCATATGTCGACCTGAGGGTTCCCCTTGCATCAACTCATATTGGAACTCTAAAAGTTTTGAAAAATTAATACTCATGTGTCGACACACCGCACCTGGAGGTCGACTCATCGCTCGTGTTTTATGATTTTTTTAAACATAAAACCTTTCATGCTTGTGGTGTTGTCTTGCATCTTTACATTTGTGTCTCTTGTGGTCTTCAACTCTCTAAACTCTTCCAAAACCCTAAAAAACCCTTCAAAAATTCTAAAAAATTAGGGTTTCAAACCTGAATTGGTGAAGATTTTCGCCTTTCTACATTCACTTCTATTGCTGCAACTGTGTATCTTCATCAACAAAGGAGTTTTTTTCAAATGGCTACTTCAAGAGTGACTAGTAAAAGGTCTGATAGGGCATCATCCCCTCAAACTTCGGTAACTGCTTTATCATTACTCTCTCCTGAACTTGTTGATGTATATGAGAAATGTTTTAGAAAAGATTTATTGTTAAGCAGCATGTATATTACCTTAAGGTAGTGGACATGATGAATATTCCTGAGATTGTAAATGTTCTGAACCACCAAAAGATTAATGTCTTTTTGGAATGCAGTACAAACTATAATGAAGATATGGTTAGAATGTTTTATGCGGGTTTGATGGATAAATTTACTAGGTATGAGTTTGCTTTCAAGATGGGGGGCAAAAGCTACAATGTTGGTAGCACTATATGGCGAGACTTGTTTGACATGTTGTCATACCCCAAATTTTTCCTATCTGTATATTTTTCATTTATACATCCATTCGCTTAATCTTTATTAGAAAACCAAAATTTTTGTGTGGCTTATGCTTAGGGGATCACAAGGTTGATTTGAATTGAATTGAGCTCCAATTAGGGGATGTCTGGATAGGGAATGCTCCATTCATGTGATATGGGTGAGCTTTAGACTAGGGTTATAGCTATTCATGTCATATGTGTGAGTATTAGAATGTTAAGGTGGGTTGAGTGTTAAATGTTTCATGAAAAAAAAACATGTGGAGTCTGTTTTTCTCAATCAAGGTTTTTGGAGCGGTTGTAGTGCAGTGCAATATTTCTTGATCTCAAGGCATCTGTTGATCATTTAGTTCATGGTAGAAGATGTGGTTTATTAAGATATAAGTGGCAAAGTCCAAGGATTGATTCAGCAGTGGATTCATTTCGACTTAGAATTTCGATTCTTTTCAAATCCAAGATAGACTCATGTATTATTTCAAGGGTCAATTTAAGCCTTAGTTCATTTCAAGGAGAAAAGTCGAGAATATTGAATTTTGGTTCTAGTGTAATCTAGAGTTTTAATGATCATGATTTTAATCAAGTCATTGGCAAGATCAAAGGATGGTTCAAACTTAGAAGCATGAATTCAAAATTCAAAGCAAACTCAAAGTCCATTCATTATTCAAAAAAACAAATTCTACAAGTACCATGGATCAAGAACCATAAGACATTTCACTACAAATTTAGCAAAGAAGAGTTTTATTTCATAGGCCCGTGAACTAATTTTTGCTTGCTTCACACAATTGATTACAAAGATTAGAAATAAATTACAAGCCCAAGTGCATAAAGCAACAAAAATTTCCAACAAAAAAAAAAAGGAAAAGGCTACACGACCTACCTCAAAGTTTTTTTTAGAAATCTCACAAGTTTTTACAAAGTGGCCCACAGGGCCAAATCATTGCCATACAATCAATGGATAACATGTAGGTATCACGACGACACAAAGGGGCTTCAAGAATGTCTTGGCAGCATGAGCAACAAACCTGTTTTTAAAAGACCCGCCATTTTCACCACACTGCATTCACAAATTTCATGAGCCACGAATCCACTTGCTTACACACCACCTGCAACATATTATCAATAGGCCACGATTCACGGAGGACCCTCAGAAAATGAATTTCATCCGCTAACACAACACAAAGGAAAGGGGAGAAAAATTCCCAGATACGACAAAATGGATCCAACTTTTTATAATATGACCTTTTTTCCATACAACACAACAAAAACCTCACGCAACACTACGAACCGTACATCACATGAAAACACAGCAAATTGCACCATCCACAATCTGTACGAAGCCGCAAAAAACACCAAGCGAATCGTTACGCATCAATTTGTACCTGTAACAAAACGACAACCATAAACAGCCTTTTCTTCACCTCTTCTGCGGATCTTCTTTCTCATTGATATCCATAAACCTCACGATAACAACAAAACCAGAAAAAGACCCCCCTCCTTCAAGCGCCAAAAAATCTCCTTCTCCCTCAGCTCAAAGCGAAAACCAAACCTTCCCTCCGTAAACACTCATTCAAAATCACCTTCAATAAAACCCAAAAACTTCTTAAGTCTTCCATAGCCAAACACACAGAATAAGAGAGAAAAGAGATAAGGAAGTTTAGGAAAAAATCAAACCTGAAGAACCCTACTCGAACAATTGAAGTAGAACGAAGAGGATACAAGTAGTTTGCTTTGCTGTTTTTCTTTTTCTTTTTCAAGCTCCTGACTTAATTTTGTTCTTAAAGTGAAAAGCGACCTTCTTCATGTTTCGATGAATTGGATTGAACGTGTAGCTAGGTTTCTCTTTTATTTTTCATTTTCGATGGACACGGTGGGTTTAGAGTGATCTATGGGTATGACCCATGTGATTAGGCAGCGCCCCGTCTCAATTTGTTTGGTTTCTGAATAATTGTCTCCTTTTGGTAGATGAATGGGCTTCAAAGCCCATATGCTGTGCACACCCCCCAATCCAATTTCACACCACCCCCTCAATCTTTTCATTCTATATATTTCAAATCTTTTTTTTATTACTATTAATTTTGGTTTAGTTATTTTATTTTTTATGTTTTGATCTTTTTTTTTTTTTGGATTCTCTTTAAAGAATTTTGGTCCATGATTTTGGTTAAATATTTTTCTAAAACATTTTGTTAATTATTATTTGACCCGTTTAATTTATATCCTGATTATATTTTGGTCACCACTTGGTATTTTTCCATGAATCTCATTTTTTATTTTATTTCGTTTTCGGTCGATGATGAGACCTCTGAAAATCATTACTAGTCAAACTATTGACAAATAATGATGGATCTGAGACCACCTTATTTTCTCTTTCAATTTCTTCTTCATTTTCGATTTTATTCAATTTTTTGATCTATGAAGTCTTTGGATTCACGAATGTTAATTTTCGAGGTTGTTAACCTTCATTATTGCAAATCTGTAGAAAATGATCATTTGGATCATTTTTCTATGCTTTGAGATCGTGAGAGGTTTCCCTCGATTAATTAACGCGAGTTTGTGATTAAGATGAGATCCCACCCTTCTTCTGTCTGTGCGACACGACTAAATCGGAGAATGATCCTCAATATCATTTCTCTATCTTGTCCATAACACGGATATCAATTTACGCGATCTCCTATAGTTCGACTTTCATCATAAGTCGAGCTACGACGGTTTAGCGTTACATTTTGTCCCGATTCAATTCACTAACAAACTAACGACTAACTTTACTTTCCGTTAATATACAACTGCTTTATTTCCATTCAAAAATACACTGCTTTATTTTTCAGTCGATATTATCTTGATTTATGTTATCTTTTTCATATACTCATTGACATTTATCTTGATATATTATTGTGAATATTCTTGTGTATATTGTTATATATCTTGTATATTATTTATATTCTGTATATATTCATATTCATTTCTTCTCTTATTCACATTCTTTCATAAACACCTAATAACTATCGAAACCATAAAATCCTAAATTGGTGGACTGTTGGTTGTTTGTCCGAGAGACGAATCTTTGGACTTTGTTAGAAACCCTAGCTTGGAGTTGTGTTCAACTTTTTCTCAAAGCATAGCTTATGACACATTTCACAGACACGGCTTCCTCTTGGGATACCTGACAATGAGGCCTTTTATTCCGTGTAATCTCGTGTAATTTGCATGTACCCCTCTCCCATTTCCGATGTACGTATTTCATATTTCTTTGACTATGGTTTATCTTCTAGGAGCATCCCCAGGGACTAGCATAATTGTTTTCAAACTAATTCTCGATTCGTCATCGAGCCATTTTTAAACACCCCTCTGTAAGTCGAGTGCTCGTTTTCATTCGCCATCAACCTATCACACACACTGTCACACATCATTGTGGACTCGATATTAGAAGCACCCCTAGGGACTAGTATCGTTTCTCACACCTTAACCCTTGATTCGTCGTCAATTCAGTTCTGTTTTCAATCAAAACCCTCGACTCATCGCCGAGCCATTTTCAAACCCACTTCCGTTCCACCACGATTTTGCATGCAAATATAAGTCAAACCCTTGATCCAACGTCAAATGGATTTTCTCAAAAAACTGTTAAACCAATTCACCTCCCTTTTCTTTTCAAAAGTTTTATCTATTCTTTTTGTCTCCTTGAGCCTAAAAACCTTGGTCTCGTACCAAGTGCATTTTTCAAAACTCTTTTCCCAATAAAACTTGAATGATTATGGAGTGGTTAGGCATAGGCCTTCTCCTATCCTGAATGCTTGACATTACCTTTAGGGTTCACTATCGTAAAACACTTACCATTTAAAATCAAAACATCTTTAATAAGATAATGAAGTTCTCTTTGTATTGAATTAAAGAGAGAGGATATAGTGCAGACTTCTTCCTCTCCGAGTATAAGGATACTCACTATAGAGTGTGTGGTTTCGACACTCGTCTTTCAATATGAATACGTGACTATATTCGCCACACCTTTTCATAATAAAACCTTTGAGATAAAGAATTGGGTACTACCCGCAAGGGGTTATTATCCGAGGACCTATTTCACCCTTAAAAATAACTTTCACAAATCAAATGTGACATCTTGCCTCAATGGCGAAAACTTATCTTTTCAAAAGGATATGTTACGCCCGTTCTACAGCAAACAGGTAACGCCTAAAACTCCACAAGCGAGCTGCAATACACCTAACTACTAGAATGTGCACGTTAGCATCATCCACAAAAACACCAGTTAACCATAGGCCTAATTACGGCTACTCTGATTTCTCATGCCTGTTGAGAATACGTAGGCATAGGATTATGACAATCCTAGCGAGCACTCTTCTTTCCTTTCCACCTTCAGTCCCTGATCTCCCTCAGAGAATGACATGCTACGTCCTTTCTACCGCAAACAGGTAACACCTAAGACTCCACAAGTGAGCTGCAATACACCTAACTGCTAGAATGTGTATGTTAGCATCGTCTACCAGAAATTTCCAGTTAACCGTAGGCCGAACTAAGGATGCTCTGATTCTTAACTTCTTTTAAGTGAACATACGTCGGCACAAGGGCCCCAATCCTTGTCGAGCACACTTCCATATTTTTATCCATAGTCCTCTGAACTACGTTGACTCTAACTTTCTCATGCCTGTTGAGAATACGTAGGCATAGGACCGCGAAGTTCTACCGAGTCTCTTTTCCCCTTTTATCTCTCTTTTCCCTGTTTCTAGCCCTTCTCTTTATCCCTTGGAACACTTTTAGAAAGCAATACTCGTTAGGAGATATCTTCACACATAGACAAACAAATGGTTCCCATCAAGTACGATAGATGCGAGGGGTGATAATACCTTCCCTTCGTATAACCGACTTCCGAACCCTTTCTCTTGGTTGCAAGACCATCTTTTCCGTTTCTTTCTTAGGGTTTTCTCGATGTTTACCTTCCCCTTATGGGATAAATAAAGTTCGATGGCAACTCTTCTGCCCTTCCATTTTTGTTTCTCCGTCGTTGCATTTTCGAGTAGCGACACATGTGTCCTCTCCTTTCTCCTGATCTTCATATAACTGATACCAAGTTAGCTCCACATTATGATTTTAAGATCGGGTTGAACTCCATGCTTAAGGATCCTTATCCGAAGGAAGTAGTCACAAGTGATTTCTTTCATAAGTCTGTTACAACGGGTCTGTTGAAACGGGAGGATCGCATTCTACAATGCATTATCTCCCATATTTTACGTCCTAAGAAAGGTGATTACTCAAGGGTTGATCAAGCTGAAGTTAAATTGGTTTATCTCCTCAAGAACAAGAAGAAGCTAAACTGGCCATTCTATTTCGTAAGTCGCTTTTATGCATTGAAAGAAAGCGATAGAGGTTCAGTATTATACTACAGATCATTGATCCAAACCATATTAGATCATGCCAGAAAGGAGGAGTTTGGTTCTGAGGAGGAGTTGGTTAACATGGTTGTCCCCTTGACTTACCACATCATTTATGCTATCCACACCTTCTCCATTGTTAAAGATTTAGGTGTTATGTTTATTTTTATCATGTTTAAAGCGAGGTTTTCGTGATTGTTCATGTTGCTTCCTCACATATGTTACCGAATGATTGGGCCTTCATTAAGGCCTTCGAGATCACGTGTTTGTGTTTGGGTGCCAACTCTACCCTATGAATTTTCATTTCCTTGTATGACTCTATAATCTATATTTGAGAGGATATTATTCAAGCCTCATTCCAAACACTACAAGGATTGGAAGGAAGAGTTTGTCAGAGTAAGGGACAATATCTCGTCTCCATGGTCACAATGTGGGAGGATTACACACCTTTTTCCCTTGACTTGAATAGAAGACCAATGGCAATAATTGGTTTTAATTTTAATCATTTGACTCCCATTGAGAGGTAGGTGGTTTATTTTCTAGATATGTTTAAGGTTATGAGCTTCTGGATATGTTTAAGGTCATGAGCTCCTGAAGATCACGTGTTTGTGTAAGTTTGTGACTGTTGTTATTCCCATTTTTTAGGATTATTTACTTTCCTCTTTATGCATAGTTTTCTCTTCTTCTTTTTTTGTTGCAAAAAAGATGTTGTCTATCCCGGTAGCTGAGAGAAAAGCTCATTTTTCCAGGAATAAGGAGGAACTCTAAGAGCAATAGACATATAGTACAAAAAGTTACCAAGTTGACTTCATCATAAAGGGGCGCCGAAGGGAACACCCTAAACGAGACCCGCCCTTGAAAAACATTGAATTTAAACGCGCATGGAAGGAGTACTTTCTCGACCCCAAAGGAGAAAGTCATTGTAATCCTTGAAGAGGATTAAATGAGGAAACAAAACACTAGTTCGCACATTCGAGCTGACTCACCCTAACATTTTTCTACTTTGTTGTGGAGTGATGCATCATTAGATTTGAGGAAGTATACCATCTCTCGCTTCCCCTTCCATGAAGATTTCCCCAACAACTTCAAAGCCATTAGTCAGAATGGAGCTAAGAATCTAACTAACTTGATGGATATTGTTGGGTGAAAACTATATAACACGCAACTATACACGGTCTATAGTAGCAAGTGATAAAAAGTAAGAATATTGTTCCCACAAGGAGTGTAATAACTTAGATTGATTTGAAAGTCTATCTTTTATGAATGAGCATGAGAAAAATAACAATAATTGATGGTTTCCACAACTTCAATTTTTTTATTAAACAATGTTAGAACTGAGTTTAGTTTTGATAAGTGAAATCAGTAAATGAGAATATGTTAGGAAATAATCCATTAATATAACTTATCTATTGTGTTTATATCATGTGATATGTCATATTAGATATGGTCGAAACATGATCTTAAAGTGTATTCCTACCAAATCAGAAACATATGCAAGAAAGCACGAGGACAAATTTCTAAGCCTCATATTTAACTTTACTGCATGTCTGTTTTTATTCCAAATTTCTTCTATGATTGTAAATCTTTATGCCTAGCTAATCTAGTGAATATGAATACCCTACTATTTTTAATCATATTTATCATGATTTCTACTTGTTGATGGATTCCTCACATCAACAAGCTTTTACCTTTTCCTAAGATGATCAACAAAAGAATCATATTTATAATAGTAAAATGCATTATAAAATAAGCCACTAACATCACATCAAATGACATTAAAGGTTACTTCATATTAATTTCACATTGCTCAACATAAAATAGTTTATCTCATAGTTAGCTAAGTACATACGTCCGCATTGGTTCTTAAGTTAAACATTCTTAAACAAATAATGAAAAAGAAATGAAACCCTAAGAGTAACTTCTTCGTCTTCTTGCAATCTTCAATCAACAAGAGACGAACTTTGTCATGCCAAATACCGGTGCCTAATACTTGAGGAGACGAGAAGAGAAATTATCCAACTTGATTTAACTTACTTTCACATGGATTTCTCTCAGGTGTTTCTCTTTCTCTCTCTCTCTCTCTCTCTCTCTCTCTCTCTCTCTCTCTCAGTCTGAACTTTTTTTTCATTTTTTCTAAGGAATCCTTTTATGGACATCCTCATATAGGGTTTCTTGAGGTGTTGGATCACGGTCTTCTTAATTATCCATCATTTTTGGGCCCATGTGAATCAGCAGATTCCCTTCATTTATTCTCCTTTGTACTAGTACTAGGAGAGGTACACAATGCATGCAGGTGAAAAAGCATCTAGTTGCAGACCTGCTGTGTAGAAGGGACAAGTCAGGCTCTGCATCGACTGTACTATTTTGCAGTCTTTTGTTTCTAGAGTTTTGATCTTATACCTTTACTTTCTAGCTCAGACTCCTTCTTTTACGCTAATTTTATTTCTATTTTATCCTTCCTCTTGATGCTTTCCATTCCATTCAACATCCTCTGGCCCTAAAGCCTGCTTAACATGAAATTCCTTCATGTCTCGACAAGAATCCTCACTACAATGACTCTTACACATGAAAAAACACATAAAATTCACAAGATGAAGCACTTAGCGTGCTCTTCATTAATCTAGCTAAATACATCAAACCTCCATTAAATACTCAAATTAAAATAAAATAAAGCAGTAAAAGTTCAAATTTTAAGGGTTTAAATATCTCACAACACATGAGTCATCACACTCAAAACTCTAATCATTACATGTCCTCAAGTGATGCGACAAATAATATTAAAAAAGAAAAAAATTACTACCTTATATCTCTTACTTTAGCAACACATTTCCCATAACCCAAAATTTCTCTAAGAGGATCACATTCAAAAACTGGCACAACTTAGTCTTTCTGCATTTTAATCCTGTGTGTGTGTGTGTGTGTGTGTGTGTGTGTGTGTGTGTGTGTGTGTGTGTGTGTGTGTGTGTTTGTGTTTGTTGTGTGTGTGTGTGTGTGTGTGTGTGTGTGTATGTGTGTGTGTGTGTGTTTCATCATGCTTCCTGTCATGTCAATATAGTTATCCTAAATACTAGTTTTGTTATTCCTTCCTATGGTCCAAGATTTCATTTTTTAAGTTTCAGTAAGGGGATCAACTAACTTTCTCTGTTTTGGGTGTTTAGTTCATTTTGAACTTGAGGCTTCTACTTACATTCATTTATTAATAAGTTTTTCTAGATGATCCAACTTTTTACTTGGAGGATCTCACTTAGTGATTCCAACCTATTACTAATGGTGAAGACGTCCAATGTTTCTCCAGTTTCAGGTACAAGAATTTTATTTGTAATTCTCTTTGGCAATTTTCATTATTTTTGCACAAGTTTGTGTGTTTCTTTGTAAATGCAATAGATCATTGTGTTGGCCTTATTTATTACTGTTTTTTTTCCATTAAATTAAATCCTATAATGATTCGTTTTCCATACTTTAGAAGAATTCAAACTCCTTAAAAGGCTATCTAATTTTTTGACTTCTTCTAGCACGACAAGGTTTATTATAAAGTCACAAGTAGGCATATTGATTCTTATTAAGACCTTGTTTCTAGTATTTTCAGCAATCCAGTTAGAAATTTTCTAAGTTTTTAGAAATTATGATATTTTTAAGATGAAAATGGGTATTTTCTTCTCTCTCTTTTTTATAAAAAAATTAAAATTAAAAACACATAATAAAGCAAACATAAACATTTAATTTCATTAACTTAAGCACTTGAAACAAAAAGAATATATATTAAAAGTTGATAGAAACTGAAATATAACTAAGTCACGACGGGAGTTGTCGTACCCCCAAACATAGAGTAAGGACAAGGTCCTCACTGCCATTTGATGAGTTCACACATGCCATGACTTAGACACTATAGAAAATGGTAGATGATGATGATTAGAAAATACCATGTAGACTTGAAGCCTTCTTCTTTTCCTAGTGGCCTTCTCCTTTTCTGCCATCTTTCTCTTTTTGACCTCTTCTTTCTTTTTCAGCCTTTTTGTGCTTTGCATGTATTATGATATTCACATTAGCAATTGTTGCAGGCGAAAAATACCACGGGCGCTCACATGCTCGAGATGATAATAGAGTCTCCACTGAGCTTTATTTATTCCAAAAGGAAAGGGAAAATATCGATAGAACTCTTAAAGAAAAAGAAAATGTTCGTCGCAATCAAATTCAGGATCGAGAGTCGGTTATGAAAGGAGAAGGTATTAACAACATCTACATCCGTTTTACTCAAAGGTACCATTTAGTTAGATTTGCGAGTGAAATGTTAGCTTTCGTTTTTTTTCTTCAAGTTATTAATAGTTCAAAAGGAAAAGAGGAAGAACTAAAAATAAGTTTTTTATTAGGGTGTTTAACAAGATTGCGAGTCTTGCTCCTACTTATCCTTAGATGCGATGAGGAATTCAAAGCTACGTAGTTCTGGAAAGAAAAATGATATTTTTTGGTTTTTTATTATAGTTCCTGGCGAGAAGTTAAATCTCACTCCTACATATTCCCAGTTGCAATGGGGAACTCAAGGCTACGTAGTTCAGAGTAAAAAATGATTATGGGTTGGTAAATTTTAGCAAAAGATAATTAGTCACATTCGAGCGAAAAATATTTTCTTGCTAACCAAAACACGAAGAAGTGAACAATGGAATCACATCAGAATGAAAAATATAACTTGGAATCTCACAAAGTTATATTCTCATCGCATTCGAGTGAAAAACATTCTTACTTCCCGCGCATGGTAGGAATAAAGCTTTGTTTTCATCGTCTCGGAATGAACAAAACATCTTTCACTTGTAAAAAAAATTTGACATCAAGCTAAGGCGGAAAATGAGTTTGATTGGTTGAAATCATTTTTGGTTAGACGATAAATACTCGAACGGGAAGCTAAGTATGACAATCATCTAAATACTCGGGGCTTGGAAGGACATGTACGTTCGACTAATCTTATTCATCCAAGTTATTTATGAAATTTGTGTGGCAAATTAAGTCATGTTTCTTCAACGAATGATGGGTATTCGCACACGCAGCTCAATCTGCTACTACCATCGACCTACGACGTGGCTCTGGCCGCCGCGCGGTCCCCCGCTTAAAATTTAATTTTTTTCTTATGATTTTTTATTTTTCTAAAAAAGGTCCAATATTTCGATTTTCGTGAAAAATCTAGTTTTAGAAAAATTAGGTATCTGACTATTTGGAAAAGTTTAAGGAAAAATACATATCCTAAAAGTTTATAGGAATTGAGAAAATAAACCAAAGTCACAAACATCAAAATTATCTCAATTTTCACATTAACACCTCACAATTTTATCACAATACATCTCAGGTTAACACATGTAATAACAATGTACTACATCAATATACATTCACATAAATCACAAGCCTTTTACGTACCTGTAGGGATTTTATCCCAAATTCCCTTTGGTAACCTAGAGTAACATAAAGAAACTAAGTTATTTATCTATCGATGTCAATAAGGTTTTGCCCAAATCTTATTTGGCCAAAATACATTATTGAAAGAAAAACAGAGCATTAACCCTGACACTGATGGGAGGGTAATGATCCTTCACCACCCTGACTTCCTATGATCCCCCATCAGTTAAGAAACCCCCCTTATCTCAAAATTGCAACTTGTCCTCTTCCTTTTGAAATATATAATAACCTATTTTATTCTAAATCCCAATTGGGCTTACACCTTCACATTCACACCCGCAAATAAATCCAACGCTCACATTTTATTCCCAAAAAATTTATCTTCTAAATAAAATGTAACACTTTATTTTATTTAAATAGAAATTTCAATTAAAAAAGATATTTAATAAAAATTCTCAAAAATATGAATTATTCCTAATAATTGTATTTTCTCCAATTATTATTAAATAATTAAAATTATCTAATTATCTCAAATAATTTAAATAAATCTTATTTTTATTTTTCTATTCCCAACTCTATAATCCCAATAATTATTAAATTACTAAAATACTTCAAAATCCCATAAAACACCAAAATAGCACAAATAACACACACACAAACACTCATATAATTAAATAAAATATAAATTTAAAAATCGGGGTGTTACATAATAAGTCAGTTATGTTGGACCTCTGACCATTTCTTCTTACCACAACTATGTTTCCTCTTCCCTCTGATGTGGCATGCTTACCATTTGCAAACTTGATCGCTTTCTTGATTGATTCATCTAATTTGGTAAACTAGTTTTTATTACCAGTCATGTGGTTGTTGCATCTTGAATCCATATACCACATATTGATTTGTTAATTATTCGATTGAGTATTTGTCATGAGTAGCATATCATCATAGTCACTTTCTCCAACATGTGCATATTGCACTTTGTCATCATCTCTTGCTCTTGACTCCTTCTTTCTTCGACAATCTCAAGCATAATAACCAAATCCTTGACAACACTGCACCTCCTTCATGTCAAATTTCTTCCTCAAATACTTATTGCCCATGACTCTCTTGATTGAATAAGAATAATTTTTTGAAATCTTTCATGACTTCTCATCATTTGCAACAAAAAAAATCTTTGTTTTGTCTTTTCTTTTCCAGACTTCTTGATGAATCTTGCTTATAGTGTCTGTTCCGCCATTTTCTCCCTTTCTTAGTTCCTTTGCTTTAGTATCATTTCATGAGCCTCCAATGAAGTTTAAAGTTCTTACATCTTCATCTCAGATAGGTTCTTGGACTCTTCAATAGACACGACGATATAATCAAATTTTTCTATCAGAGATCTCAACATTTTCTCAATCTTCTGCAAATTAGTGATTGATTCACCGTATGCCTTCACCTGGTTCGTCAACAACACCACACGCGAGAAGAGTTTTGAGACTGATTCATCTTCCTTCATTTGAGTCATCTCAAATTGCTTTCTCAGCGTCTACAACTTCAACCTATTCATTTTCTCCTCTCCATCATATAAGTTATTTAACTTGTCTCACGCTCCTTTAGACAATTCTTCTTCAATCATTTTCTCGAACACATTAGGATCCATACATTGATGGATCAAGAATAGAGATTTTCCACCTTTCTTCCTTTGTTCCTTGTGTGCAGGCTTCTTAACATCGTTCACATTATCTTCCTACGCCGGTACTCCATCACTCACGATTTCAGCCACATCTTGAAATCTAAAGATCGCCTTCATTTACGCAACCCACCTCTCGTAGTTCTCCCATTTGAAAACCGATAAATTCGCTGAAAGTTGCGTTGATGTTGTATTACCGTTTGCCCTTTCAAATTATCTCTAAATCGCAACCGAACTCGTTAATACTAATTTGTTGGAACAATTAGTGTTTCAAGAAGAAGAAGAAGAGAGATACAGAAAGAGTAGAGAAAAACTATATGTGAAAAGGGAATTTGATAAAAAATGAATTGTTGTATTGAAAAAACTACTAAGTGTTAATATTGTCACCTCTTTATATAGGCAATCAAAATACTAATTGTTTAATTCAAATCAGTCGAATACATGCTTTGCTCAATCTAACAATCACATATTATATTCAACTTTTTCGAATACAACTTACTCTTACTTGACTCACTACTTTGACTAAATTAAACATACCTATGTCGAATACAGTCTTTTCTATAAAATAATGAATAGTAATTTTAATAAGAACTAGTGTGATACTCGTGCCTTTGTACGGGTACTGGTCGGTGACGCGTATTTGTTTAAATTTAAAATTTGAAAAAAAAAATAGGATTAATAAAAGTTAGTAAATAATAAAAATATAATTTATATTGAAAAAAAAGATAGAATCAATACCTGCGCACATCGGTTGGTGACACGTATATGTTTTAAAAAAAGTAAAAAAGAAGACAAAATTATTTTACCAAAAAAGTTTTTTATTTTTGAAAGAAGAACATATTTTTAATTATATTTGGAGCATAAATTAATTTTTTCATATATACAAATATTTGAACCAAACGTGTATTTTCTGATATGTAAATATTAATTTTGTTTTGATATTTTTTTATAAAAATATTTATGCATCGATTTAGTTTTATAAATATCAAATGATAACATAGTATTTGTAAATATTATTTTAATTGTATAAATAAATATTGGTAACATAAACAAATATACTTTTCCCGTGTTTGGATTCATATTTTATTTTAAATATATTTAACTTTATTTTCTTTAGTTGAACCATAATTGTAATAACCAGTGTGTTCGCACATATTTTAGTCTGGATACCCATGCGTTCACACGGGTACTAGTGAGTTATGCACATTTATTTTTGAAATGTAATAAAAATGGATAGAAAGAAAAATAAATACATCAATAAAGACAAAATTATTTATCTAAGAAAGTTTATTATTTTTAAAAGAAAAACAAATTTTTATTTATTTTTCGATCATAAATATAGTTTTTTCATATATATAAATATTTGGATCAACTTTATATTTTTCGTATTTAAATAAGAATTTTGTTTGGATATTATTTATAAAAATATTTTGATGAATAAAAAACTTGTTCTCATTTATAAAACTATTTGAATCATCAATACATTTTTTCTCATATATAAAAATAAAATTCAATATAAAGTATTTAAATTTTTCCCGTGTATAAAAATATCTGTGTCATATACTTTGTCATATTATCAAAGACTTTATTTCTCATGTTTAAGTAATTCACTTATTTCCATAGTTATTACAAATATCATAATTTATGTAGGTATTATTACAAATATCTTTTTCGTGAGATATTCATAAAGATCAAATATCTCTGTAAAAAAAATAAAATTTTAAATATTTAACGATTTATGAAAATAAATTTGAAATCTCAAGTATTGATATTTATTTTTTATAGTTAGTATACACATTTGGTTCCAAAATGCAGTGTTTTAAAAACCGGACCGGTCATCGAACCGGTGAGGATACTGGGTCACTGGTTTATCGGTTGAACCACTGGGTCACTGGTCGAACCGCATGACTAAACCGGATTAAATCGGATAACTTGGTTGAATAGACCTGTCATTATATAGATATAAAACCGGTCGAACCGGATGATTCAGTTTCTAAAAAAATATAACTAGTACTTAAATTTTTTGAAAATATTATATCATAAATTCACAAGTTCATAATTTAAATTTAAATTTTAAACAAATGTATCACACATAACAAAATAATACAAAATTACAAAATAATTGCAGCATAATCTAATTTTAAACAATTTTTTTTATTTTTATAACTTTTGCATTTAAATTTTAATTAAAAAATAAAAAATGCATTAGAACCGGTCCAACCCTAAACCCGGTTTTTCTGGTCTAACCCGATTTTTCTCGGTTTTTTCCGGTTTGATGACACAGACGATCGAACTAGTAAACCAGACCGGTTACTAGGCCGGTTCCCGGTCCAATCGGTCCGGTCCGGTTTTTAAAACACTGCCAAAATGTAATAAAGTTATTTTCGTTTATAACAATAATATTTTTTTTATTAAATCTTTTTACATATTTGTAAAAATGATCAATAAATTTATATTATTTAATATTTAAAACAAATTAAAGATGTTCTCATTTATAACAATAATATTTTTTTCGGTATCTAAAAATAGTTTATTCAACAATGTTATTTTTCGTAAATAATATTTTTATGTTTTGACATCACTTACATAAATATTTTAATAATTAATAGGCTTAATTGCAATTTAGTCTCTCTATTTTACGTTTTTTTTTTAGTTTTGATCCCACCATTTTAAAAACCACGATTTTTGTCCCTTTTTTAGGTTTCAAGATTAATATTAGTCCCCTTTTTTAAGTCATGTTTTTAATGAGGTGGCGCGTTGAATGCTGATGTGGCATTTCCATGTCAGTTAAAATGGTATTTTTAATTTTAATATAATTTTCATATCATTAACTTAAATATTATTTCATTTTCACAAATTTAATAAAATAAAACTTAAATAAAAAACCCCATTAACTTAAATATTATTTCATTTTCATCTTCAACCCATTGTAACCATTTCTTCACGAACGAATCAAACCGCAGCTCGCATTTCTTCTTCCCATTGTAACCCATTTTCATCTTCCCATTCTTCAAACCCAGTTCTATATCAAACCGCAACTCGCTTCAAATTAAACCGCAGCTCGCTTCCCATCGTCTCTGAAATGGCAAACCGAAGTTACGTGTCGAGATATGTTTCGTAACTCACCTCTGAATACAAAAACCCTAAACATGCAAATGGTGTTTATGTTCTGTCATAGCATATGATTTGTTAATACCAAATCCCGGTTTTATCTATGGTTTAATTCAGAAACTTTCGTTTGTGTTTTGTAGGCCCTCTGATACCCAAGCTGTCAGATTTAGAGTACACCATAGGGGACATTTAATTCAGAATCCAGTTTTGTTGTATGTTGATGGGCTTGTAACTGAAATGAATTGGGATTGGGATGTGAACTTGATGTCCTACATGCAAATTGAAGATTTGATCAAGAGTGAGGGGTATCGTAATATAAAGTGTTTATGGTATTGGAATCCTAATTTTTCCTTTTCTCGTGGACTTCGGCCTCTTAACAATGATAATGATGTCTTAAGGTTAATGGAGGATGTTAGAGGATTTAAGGTAGTTGATCTTTATGTTGAACACAAAGTTGAAGAAATAAGTATTGAGGATGTTATTTTTGAGGAGGAAATGGTGAAAAAGGCAATGGTGAAGGAGAAAATGATGAAGTTAATGTCGAGGGAGCAAATGATGAAGTTAATGTCGAGGGAGCAAACGATGAAGTTAATGTCGAGGGAGCAAATGATGAAGTTAATGTTGAGGGAGCAAATGATAAAGTTAATGTTGAGGGAGCAAACAATAAAGTTAATGTCGAGGGAGCAAACGATGAAGAGGTTAGTGTTGATGTAGTAGATGAAGAGGTTATTGTTGATGAAGTAGATGAAGAGCTTAGCGTTAATGTTGATGACGTAGATGACGAGAGTGAAACAGGTCCAGATTATAGCATGGGTAGTGAGGATGACGAGGAAGAGGATGAAGATTTGGAAGATGAAATTGATGTGATGAATTTAGGCGTTGATGCTAGTATAAATTGGAAGACCGTTTTACCTAATGCTACAGCAGAAAAACCTTCAAAGTTGGATGATAATTCCGATAATGGTAGTGATTCATATGTGCTTCAAACTCCACCCGGTAGTGATGTTGAAGGTGATACGACAAAGTTTCCAATCTTTAGGGAACCCACAAAATTTGAAGTAGGGATGATATTCAAGGATAAACAACAAATCAAAGATGCCATAAAGAAGTATGCAATGGAGAACAAGAAGAATCTTGTATTCAATAAAAATGACAAGAAGAGAATGGTTGTCAAGTGTGTAGATGGTTGTCCATTTCATATTATGTTTAGCATGAGGACTACCAATCAATATTGGCAACTTGTTAGCTTGACTGATCGTCATGGCTGTCATAGGACAGCCAAAAATAGACAAGCAAAAACGGATTGGTTGGGTCACCAATTTGTGTACACCATAAGACACACTCCTTAAATAAAAACCAAAGGGCTTATTGCAGAAGCTATTAAGAAGTGGGGGGTGAAGTTGTCAAAAGATCAAGCTTATATAGCCAAGAAAAAGGCAATGGAATTGATTCAAGGTGCTGGTCGTGAACAATTCACACATCTTAGAAGCTATGGTGAGGAGTTATTAAAGTCAAATCCAAACTCCACTGTTAAAATTAAGTGTGCTGATTCAGATGGTGGTCCTGTCTTTGAAAGAATATATGTATGCTTAGAAGCTTGTAAGGCAGCATTTGCAACAACGTGTAGGCATCTAATAGGACTGGATGCTTGTTTTCTTAAAGGGGACTTTGGAGGTCAGTTAATAGGTGTTGTTGGTAAGGATGGAAATAACAAGATTTATCCAATCGCTTATGCCGTAGTGGAAGCTGAAACGAAAGACTCATGGAAATGGTTCCTTAATTTGTTATTAGAAGACTTGCAATCTATACAAGACAACAAATATGGATTTATATCAGATCAACAGAAGGTTAGTTTTACAATGCTGCTATTTGTTACAATGTTGTTTGATATGGGATGCTTTTCTGTGTTGACATGTTGTTTGTTGTACAGTACTGATATGTGATGTTGTTGTTTGTTGTGTTGATATGTTGTTTGGTGTATAATACTGATATGTTGATTTGTTTGTTGTACATTACTCATATGTTGATATGTTGATTTGTTTGTTGTACAATACTGATATGTGATGCTTAAAATTTGTACCATTGAACTAGTTATTATTCATTTGGTAACCATGAGCAGCATTGTATATAATTTGTACCATTGAACTAGTTATTATTCATTTGATAATTACATATAACTTGTACTTATAATTGGTACTTATAATTTGTACTTATAATTGGTAGTTAAGAATGTGTTGCTCATGGTTGATAATTACATAAGAATGTGTTGCTCATTGAACTGTTATATACTACTATATACAATGCTAATTATAACTGCTAATTATATACAATGCTGCTCATGGTTAACAGATTGAAGTTATAACTGCTATATATTTTGGTGAAACTTTATGTTATTACGTTTGGTACTTATAATTTGTACCATTGAACTAGTTATTATTCATTTGATAATTACATATAATTTGTACTTATAATTGGTACTTATAATTTGTACTTATAATTGGTACTTAAGAATGTGTTGCTCATGGTTGATAATTACTTAAGAATGTGTTGCTCATTGAACTGCTATATACTACTATATACAATGCTAATTATAACTGCTAATTATATACAATGTTGCTCATGGTTAACAGATTGAAGTTATAACTGCTATATACTGCTATAACAGATTGAAGTTACATGCTGCTCATGGTTGATTATTCATTTGTTTTCTAAATTACTGTTCATACTGCTATATACAATGCTTAGAAGTTATATACAATGCTGTTGTTATATACAATGCTGCTGTTATATATAATGCTTAGAAGCTATATACAATGTTGCTGTTGTTATATACTGATATGTGTTGTTATTTTAGGGATTGGTATCGACTATTCTTGAGACAAGCCAACATGTCGAACACAAACTATGTGTTAAACACTTGTATGACAATTGGAGAAAGAAATATCCTGGGATATTTATGAAGGAGGCTTTATCGCGGGCAGCTAGAGCCACAACAATTCCTGCATGGGAAAGAGCAATGAATCATATGAAAGAGCTCAATATCAATGCTTGGAAAGACATGATGGATGTCCCAGCTGCATGTTGGACTCAGTCTCATTTCAAAACAGACACACAATGTGATTTGCAAGTCAACAATATATGTGAGGCTTTTAATCGTGCAATCTTGGAGTATAGAGATAAGCCGGTCATTTCACTACTTGAAGGAATCAAAATAACAGTGAGAATATCTGCTCAAAAGGAGAAATTAAGTAGGTATACAGGTGTTACAAGTCCTTGCATTCAAAAAGTCTTGGAAAAAACAAAGAGGGCAGCAGAAGGATGGATTGCAACATGGCATGCAGATGATGACTTTGCTATATTCGAAGTTTCAAACGGTGTTGAGACATATGCTGTGAATTTGCTTCAACAGAAATGTGATTGTAGGAAGTGGGATTTAAGTGGATGATGACCAAAAAACTCAATGTCTTTTTGTTAAAATATGTTGTCTTTAATGTTGTTGTCAATGTAATGATACATCAGACTTGATACATCAGCCTTCAATGTTATGTTATGTAGTGCTGTTATAAAATGTTGTTGTTTGATACATCAGTCTACCAACAGGTTTTTGATCCATTAATTCCTTAGTAGGTTTTTCTATTGCAAGAGCCAAAGCACCTAATGTATCCATAATCAAATTGACCCATGATAATTGAACTGCTGTTAATGGAACTTCACCTGCTGAAACTGCTGCTACAAAATTGATAACAAGTGCAGCTACATTCACTATTAATTGAAAATGAATGAATTTTTTAATGTAGTTATAAAGCATAAAAAACAATACAGTATGTAGTAATATGTACCAATATTTTCAGAACAGTTAAAAGCATAATTCTAATCATATATCATCATTTTCAGAACATGAACTTACACCAGAGTTAGATTCCAATGTGTTGATTTGTTAGAATGAGTTAACTTCCAATGAGTTAACTTCCACTAAAGATTGAATAACACCAACTTTTAGTATTTTTGTTTGGGATGAAATTGATCCAGTTAGTTGAGTATGATTATTCTGATGCAAACATGTTATTAAAGTGTAGCAGGTATGAGTGCTTTAAACTGCAAAACATGAGATTGTGTATTTTTTCAACTGCCACCAAGTTTTATAGTTCAATACTAACATACTTTAATAACTATATGTGTTGTTTTTTGTGTAAAATAACATGAAATACTTTCAATATGCATAGAGGAGTCATAACATTACACAATCGATCATAGCATCTCCATGAACAGATGGTTTAGCAGCTTGATGGTTCATACAATCTGTTTCCAACACAAATCTGTTCCCATAACATTACGCAATCTGTTCTCATAACATTTCAATATGTTCTCATAACATCATTTGAAGACAATCGAAGTAACTACAACATAACTCTTCAGTAACACAGACAATCATAACTCTTCATTTGAAATTAGTTCATTTGAAAACTACATAAACATCAAAGTAACTACAACATTTGATATTACATCAATTGAGTACATGTGTTGCAACTAATGCAAACACAACTAAAAAGACAAACATCAAAGATAACCCCACAAAATAATACATAAACCTAATTTTCATCTTCAACAAATCTTCATTTTTCTTGATGTCCTTAATCACATCCATGAGCTCCTCATTCTTGTCTTTCAAAGATCTTATCACATCTTTAGCACGACTGCTCATGTCTTCATCAACCCACTGAAAGTAATTACATCCTTTTTTCCTCATCACCTTAAAATTACCACACCCATGAAATCTTCTTCCGGGATTATCGTATGTCCATGACGTCATCAACGGTGACTCAAGCTCACACCAACATCTATTACTTCTTCTTCTTATACCAGACCCAGACTGGTTTGTTGAGGAAAAAGAAAAATTCGTTTCGGACATGTTGGTAAATAAGAGAGTTGGTATGGGTTTGTTGAGGAAAGAAGGACTGGGTTTGAAGAAATGGCTACAGAAATGGCTGAAGAAATGAGTTGTTCTTCGTGAAAAAATAGGGGTTGATGAATGGTTGAAGAAATGAGTTTGAAGAAATGGGTTGAAGATGAAAGACCTGAGATTTTTTATTTAAGTTTTATTTTATTAAATTTGTGAAAATGAAATAATATTTAAGTTAATGACATGGAAATTATATTAAAATTAAAAAGATCATTTTAACTGACATAGTGACATGGAAATGCCACATCAATATTCAACGCGCCACCTCATTAAAAACATGACTTAAAATGACAAGGGGACTAATATTAATCTTGAAATCTAAAAAAGGGACCAAAATCGTGGTTTTTAAAATGGGGGGATCAAAACTCAAAAAAACACAAAATAGGAGGACCAAAGTTGCAATTAAACCTAAATAATAAATATATTTAATGAGAGTAATTATTTATTATTTTATAAATATCGCTCCTAATTATTTATGAAAAGAAAGAAATAAATGTAATCAAATTATGAAAAATTAATTATATTAACAAAGATAATGAATGTCATAAAAAAATAATAAAATTTATTAATATTGTAAAAAAAAAATTATGGTATAAATGAAACAAAATAATAGTAAGATAAACTTTAAATAAATAAATAAAAGGATAAAAATATATTAATAAATTACCATTAATTAATTATTGTTTTAATGTCTCTAAATAACTTATGGTTTTAATGTCCCGTACTAGTCATAAAGTTACATAAATTATATTAAAAATTGGAAACAGAGTATACAAAAGCAAAACGAAAGGTCTACAAAACATAAATTGAAAATCAGAAAATAGAAATGAATATTTAGTATATTTTAATTGAATTTATTAAATTTATTTTGTGAAAAAAATTCAAAGAATACATATAGATATTAACGGTTTCAACTTTGTATATATATAAAAAAGAAAAATATATAAAAGGAAAAAATAAGTAAATTATAAAAAAAAAAGTAATCTATTAAAGTATTAATGGTTATATTTTTACTAATTTTGATATTTATTTTTATTATTTTTTTAAAACAAAAAAGATATTTATTCTTATTCATTGCCATGAAATAATTTTGATTTTTTTTTTACAATAACCAACTATTTTATTTAATTTACCATAATAATTAAATATTCAAAAAATTGTCGAAAGTGGCCAATAAATCAACCTCGTGTCGCCGAATAAAATGGCGACACAGACCATTCTTCATGAACATCGCCAGAGTGATTGGCGACTCTGTTATGCAGGCAAGCAAGTCGCCATGGTGATTGGCGACACAGGCCAAGATACTAGGGTTTCGTTTTTTTCTTTTTTTAGTTAATATTTTAATTTATATTATTATCATTATTTTCTATAAAAAAATATTAAATATATTTTTAATAAATATTTTAATTTATGTAAATATTTTAATAAATTATTTAAAGAATAATAATATAATTGTAATCAAATATTTAAATACATATTTAAATGGTAATAATATTAAGTTTGTTATTAAATTAATAAATATTTTAATTACCTATTAATAAATAATTCTCATTAAATTATGTTGTTTGTTTTTCATAATGAATTGAAATTTAAATAACCTTAAAATAATATAGACATGTAAAAAATATTAAAAAAATATTAATTTATAATATAATGACAATTACAATTAAAAAAAAAAACTAATGCCGACTCTATCCAAGCGACCACCGGTGCCACACTGCAGGGGATGCGCGTTGCGACGAGGTTGTTGTGGTGTGTCTGGTCGTTGTGTGTTGAGTTGTGGAGGAGGGTTTTGTTGGGACGGCCCCGGCGTATCAGATAGATTTTGCAGCATTTGACCCCAATAGCCGGGAGGTCCACTATCAACGGCGCTTCTGTAGTTTAGCCCAATGCCCATGTTTTTGTAGGATTGTCGGGGAGGTTGGATGGAGTATGGACGGTATGGTTGTCCGAATTCGTACATCGAATTGAGTTGGAAATGGTGTGTTGGTTGTTGTGGGGTGTGGTAGTCAAATAGTGGATAGTTGGAGGGGTAGTTGGAGGGGGTAGGGTCAAATGAGTTGTCTGGGCTATAGGTGGAGGGGGTAGGCTCAAAAGACGTATCAGGGCTATAATGATATGGTGGTTGAGGCTGGGATTGGATGGGTGGCATGTACGGGTCATGGTAAGGATGTTGTTGTTGATGGGGGGCATTTGGTCGCATGTATGGGTTATGGTAAGGCTGATTTTGGGCACTGGACTGTTGTTGTGTGTTTGAAGAAGAAGCGCGCTGCCTTGGGTCAACCAAATAGGTTGGCTGAGACAGAAATGGCTGAGACGTCGTGACAGACCTAAACCAAGTCATATATTGAAGACTTGGCCTAGCCCCATGCACAATATGGTCGGTCAAGACGTGCTGCCTTCTTCTCTTCCAGTGTTTACATAACTCTTTCGTAAACTCCTTCCAATGACTGACACTCCACTGCGAGCCCCCCCACTTTTGATGCCATTGCCCCAACTCTATTGGAGCATCTGAAATATCCTGATGCATTCCAAGTTGTAGCTTCACCCGGTCACTTTGGTGCATCTCCACCGTAGTGAACCTAATTATGGGTGTTCTTGATGTCCACACAGCAGCATCATTGGGGTCGGGCCGGTGGTCGAGACCATCGTACGACATCCAGACAAACTACAATAAAGGTGGATACTGTTAGAACACAGATTGGTGTTTAATATATCTCATAGTTTTGATGATAACATTAATGAAATTTTGTATAGAGAATTTATATACTCTAATTTTGTTCAAGTGTTTATTTGTTTCAGATATCAAAATTAATATTATTCTGGAAGCAAGAACGCCTTTGAACACTACAGAACGAGAAAGCTCTGAGCATCAGAATCAGAAGACTTTGATCTGCTACAATGACTCTGAGCGAAGCTAAGAAGAACTTGAGTAAAGAACATACGTAAAGCTTCAGAAGACTCTGGAAGTACTTAACGCTGCAAGTACAGAAGCTCTGATAAGCAAGTATGCTCTGATAAAGAATTTCACGCTTAAAGCACTTTGCTGCAAACTCTAATAGAGAAACTCTGATTGAGTTAACTCTGATATGAAGAACTAGGAACATCATCAGAAATTCTGATGCAAGATGTTCCAAAGTTGTTGAAGAAGATGTTGTTTAATTTAGGGCTGGAAATGAGTCGAGTCGAGTCGATTCGAACTCACCTCAGCTCGGCTCGACTCGTTAAGAATTGTTCGAGTTCGAGTTCGACACAAACTTTTTTTTAAGCTCAAACTCGACTCGTTATAAGTTCACGAACAGTTCGGTTCAACTCGTTAGGTTCATCTCATTAGGTTCAGCTCACATGATTCACGGACTTAAAAACTATTTTTTTTTAAATATATATATATTTTAGTATATTTGACATTTTAAATAAATATATTTTTTTAAAATAAAATAAAAGTTATCATATTGAAATTTAACTTTATCTTTGAAATCTACTAATTCAAATCCTACACAACTTCCAAGAGATATATTTGAGAGTTTAATTCAAAAATTACTAAATTGAAGATTAAATTTGTCTAAGATTTAGAGTAAATATTTAAACCTAATCTTAAAGACAATATAATTCTTCTCATATGTAATCGAGTTGACTCATGAACCTAACAAGTCGAACTATGTATAGTTCAAGTTCAGCTCATTTAGTTAACGAACTCAATTTTTCGCTCATACTCAACTCATTTGGTTCATGAACCCAGTTCAATGATTTAATTTTCGAATCAAATTCCGAACTATTTTCGAATTGGTTCGGTTCATTGCCAACCCTATGTTTAAATAATGATCCGTTGGCATATTCCTTGTCCTTATCTAAACGACTCTTTCCTCATTCGTGCATGACACATGAACTCAGACAAAAAGGATTTGTCAGAACATTCCTCTTCTGAGAAAGGAAAAGTCAATAGAAGACAAAAAGAACAGAATGCACAGCATTGCACAGTCTTTGAGAAATGGATTTCAAAGTACTATAAAAGCAAGTCTCAACATCACTTCAAAGGTTAAAGAATTTGAAACAAACTACCAACGAATTATTGATAAATCAATTGATAAATTATTCAACAAGCTACTCATACAAACTTTCTTCAAGCTGAATAGTTTTTATTTCGTTCTTTAAATTTGTGTAAAAATCACTGTTGTGATATAGCTTTTTAGAAGCAAATCTTAAACACATTGTTAGTTTATATTTTGTAAAAGATTCCTTAAGAGACCAAGTGTGGTCAGATTTCTTGAGAAGACTAAGACAGTTGTCTTAGTGGTTAACACTGTAATCAGTTTGATTTAGTGGATTAAGTCCTTGTTGAGAAAGGCAAATCACCTTGGTAGGGTGGACTGGATTAGTTTGAGTTCAAACGAACCAGGATAAAAATACTGTGTTATTTTTCTATCATCTTAATTGTTTTAAAACCCTTATTCAACCCCCCCCCTTCTAAGTGTTTTTCCAACCTTCAGTTGGCATCAGAGCTCCGGTTCTGTAAGTGCTCTCACTTAACCGTGACAGAAAAAGATCCTGTTGGGAAAAACTCTTAATTTATTGTTCTTGATTTATCATGGCTGCTGAAGCTTCAACTTCAACTTCATACAACAAAAAATATGATGATAGAGACAGAATCAGCACCAAACCTCCCATGTTTGATGTTGAGAAGTTTGATTACTGGAAAGATAGAATAGAAATTTTCTTTCTAGGCTATGACGCTGACTTATGGGATTTGGTTACTGATGGTTATATTCATCCTACAAATGATGAAGGCAAAAAGGTTGACAGAAAGTCTATGTTTGATCAACAGAAGAAGGAGTTTAGAAACCATCACAAGGCGAGAACCATTCTATTAAATGTTATATCTCATACTGAGTATGAGAAAATAACAAATAGAGATACTGCATTTGATATGTTTGAATCTTTAAAAATGACGCATGAAGGAAACTCCCAAGTAAAGGAGACAAAAGCCTTGGCGCTCATTCAGAAATACGAAGCCTTCAAGATGGAGGAATCTGAATCTATGGAAGCTATGTTCTCAAGGTTTCAGATTCTAACTGCTGGTCTGAAGGTTCTGGACAAAGGTTACTCTACCTCTGATCACGTCAAGAAGATAAGCAGAAGCTTGCCAACAAGGTGGAGACCAATGGTGATAGCACTGAATCTTGCAAAGGATCTGAATAAGATCACTCTGGAGGAACTGATCAGTTCCTTAAGGAGTCACGAGATTGAGCTGGAAGAAGACGAACCTCAGAAGAAAGGTAAGTTTGTTGCGCTAAAATCTAACAAATTTGCTAAGGCTTTGCAGGTAATTGAAGAAAGCTCTGAAGAATCTTCCTCTGAAGAAGATGAACTGTCTTTGCTGTCCAGAAGGATAAACCAACTCTGGAAGCACAAACAAAAGAAGCTCAGAAACTTCAAGAGATCTGATCAGCATGGAGAATCTTCTGGACATAAGAAATCTGGAAAGAAATATGTAGTGTGCTACGAGTGCAAGGAGCCAGACCACTATAAAAATGAATGTCCTAAACTTCTAAAGGAGAAACCCAGAAAGAAGTTTGAAAAGAAGAAGATGTTAGAACACAGATCGATGTTTCTTATATCTCTATGTTTTGATGATAACTCTTATGGAATTTTGTATTAAGAAAATATATACTCTAAAATTTGTTCAAGTATTATTGTTTCAGGTATTAAATTGAATACTCTTAAAGAAGCAAAATACATAAGTACAAGCAACTACGCAAGGCTCTGAAGCATCAGATGCAAGACAATCAGAAGATTCTGAAGCGTTGCCAGAAGAATCTGAAGCAGAAGCTGCAGAATGATCTCAAGCGTATTTGAAAGAATTATATGAAGAATTGAAAGCTTTGATCAAATAAGACTATAATCATATTGATATTCACGCTCAAAGCACATACTGCTGCATACTCTGATGAAGACTCTGATCAAGATTGAGACTCTGATATATCAAGTTCTGATCATCTATCAAGCTCTGATCATCTCAAATATTTAGCTCTGATCATCTTAAGCATTTCATTCCTTTTAAGCTTGTTACTAGATCTGAAGTGCAGATTATGAAGACTTCATCATGAAGGAAGCTTGTTGAAGAATCTGTAAACCTGATTGGACGTGGTGCTACTTCTAAAGTAACCAACAACTATTTTGTCCAATGAAGAGACGTGGTGCAAATCCCAAAGCTTCTACAACCATACTTTTAATGCAAAAAGCTTGTCTCTGCCCATACCTTTTGGTGATGAAAAGTCTTATATCTCTAATATAATACTCAGCTGCACATTACTCAAAGCATTGGAAAAAGCTATAAAAGGAGAACTTCTACTACATTTAGTTGTTGCTAGTTCATTCAGAAAGAAATATTCATACACACGTTTGAAGCATCAAAGTGAAATCTCTCAAAGTTCATATACTTTTGTTCTTTCATAAAACTGTATAGTTTTATTTGTACTTAAATCTTAAGTGTAAATATCACAGTTGTGATACAGCTTATTAGAAGCATTTAAACACTTGTTTAGTTTACATTAATTTGTAAGAAGTTCCTTGAGAAGACCAAGGTGTGGTCAGTAGTTCTTGAGAAGACTAAGACAGTTGTTCTTAGTGCTTACTATTGTAATCAGTTGATTAATAGTGGATTAAGTCCTTGTGGAGAAAGGCAAATCATCTTTGATAAGGTGGACTGGAGTAGTTGAGTTCAACGAACCAGGATAAAAATCTTGAGTTGTTTTTATTACCATATTTCTTAAAACTCTTATTCAACCCCCCTTCTAAGTGTTTTTTGCACCTTCAGTTGGCATCAGAGCTCCGGTTCTATTTGTGCTATCACTTAACCGTGACCAGAAAAGATCTAGTGGGAAAAACTCTTGATATTCTTGGTTGATATTCTTTATGGCTGCTGAAACTTCAACATCCAACAACAACAAATATGAAGTAAGAGTCAGAACAAAACCTCCCATGTTTGATGGAGAAAAATTTGACTATTGGAAAGATAGACTAGAAAGTTTCTTTTTAGGATTTGATGCTGATCTTTGGGACTTATTTATTGATGGATATGTTCATCCCACTGATGGGAATGGCAAGAAAATTGACAAAAAAATTAATGACTGAGGCGCAAAAGAAGGAATTCAGAAATCACCACAAGGCTAGAACTATATTGCTAAATGCTATATCTCATACTGAGTATGAGAAAATAATCAACAGAGAAACTGCCTTTGATATATTTGAATCCCTGAAGATGACTCATGAAGGGAACTCTCAAGTTAAAGAAACCAAGGCTCTGGCGCTGATCCAGAAGTATGAAGCTTTCAAAATGGAATAATCTGAATCTATTGAAGCCATGTTTTCCAGATTCCAGATTCTCATTGCTGGCTTAAAGGTTCTAAACAAGGGTTACTCTACAACAAATCATGTCAAGAAAATAATCAGAAGCTTGCCAATCAGATGGAGACCCATGGTCACTACTTTGAAGCTGGCAAAGGATCTGAACAAGATTACGCTGGAAGAACTAATCAGTTCTCTGAGGAGTCATGAGATTGAACTATAGGAAGATGAGCCTCTAAAGAAAGGTAAGTCAATTGCTTTAAAATCTAATAAATATGTTAAAGCATTGTAGGTAATAGAAGAAAGCTCTTAAGAATCTTCTTCTGAAGATGAAGAAGAACTATCCTTGCTGTCCAGAAGAATCAACAAACTCTGGAAGAATAAGCAAAGGAAGTTCAAGAACTTCAGGAAACCAGATCATCACAAAGAATCTTCTGGACACAGAAGATCTGGAGAACCCTCTGGTTACAGAAGATCTGGAGAATTCTCTGGACACAGACGATCTGGAAAAAGAGAGGTTGTTTGCTATGAATGCAAAGAACCTGGGCACTACAAGAGTGAATGCCCAAAGCTTCAGAAGGAGAAGCCAAAGAGAAAGTCAGATCACAAAAAGAAAGTTCTGATGGCTACCTGGGATGACTCAGATGCATATGATTCGTCATCAGAGTCAGAAGAAGAATGTGCTAATGTAGCATTCATGGCTGACATAGAAAACAGTGTTGAATCATCTAGATCAGAATCAAAATCAGATTTTGAGGAGGTATTTGCTGAACTTTCTAGACAAGAACTTGTTGAAAGTCTATCTGATATTCTTGAAAACTATAGCAAAGTTAAACTCAAATACAAAAAGCTTCTAAAGCATATTGAATTTGAGATTAACAAGTTTGAATCAGAAATAACTGAGCTAAAAGCTGAAAATCTTCAATTGAAAAATAATTTAGAATCTGCTCAACTAAACTCTGATCCAAAATCTGAACCATGCTCTAAAAATATTTTACAAGAGTATGACTATAGCTTCAGGAAGTTTCTAACTAAAAGCCTAGATAGAAGCAAGATGGCTTCAATGATCTATGGTATTAGCAGAAACTATAGAAAAGGTGTTGGATATAAATCTTTTTCTTATGAGGATTCAAATCCAAAACCTGTAGATAAACTGGATATCAAGTATCCTCCTTTATATTCTCAGTTTACATTTGGCCACTTAAATGATATTAAACACACAAGTTCTAATCAGAACAAACCTGTGTTTAATAAATCTAAAGCTAATCAGAACAAGTCTTATGTTGAAAGACAGAAGTTCAAAAAAAGCTTTAAGGCAACTAACCAAAAAGGACCCAAGAAAATCTGGGTACCTAAGGATAAGATAATCTATGTTGCAGACATCCTTAGCAGCGAAGTCAAGACTCCAGTTATGGTACCTGGACTCTGGATGCTCACGACATATGACGGGAAAAAGGTCTATGTTCCAGAGTCTGGAGCTTAAATCTGGAGGAGACGTCAAGTTTGGAGGGAATCAGAAGGGCAAAATAATTGGCTCTGGAACCATTGGCAATGGTAAACTTCCTTCCATAACTAATGCTTACTTGTTGAAGGATTAACTCATAATCTATTGTCCATAAGTCAATTAAGTAACAATGGTTATGACATAATCTTTAATCAAAAGTGTTGCAAAGTTGTTAGTCAAAAGGATGGCTCAATCCTCTTTAATAGTAAAAGGAAAAACAACATTTATAAAATCAGTCTTTCAGAACATGAGGTTCAGAATGTTAAATGCCTTATGTCTGTTAATGATGAGCAATGGGTCTGGCACAGAAGATTGGGTCATATTAATATGAGACGTATATCTCAGATTAATAAACTTAATCTGGTCATAGGACTTCCTAATTTGAAGTTCAACTCAGATGCTCTTTGTGAAGCATGTCAGAAAGGAAAATTTTCAAAATCTTCTTTCAAATCCAAAAATGTTGTTTCAACTTCAAAACCATTAGAGTTACTTCACATTGATCTGTTTGGACTAGTGAAAACTGCATCCATCAGAGGCAAGAAGTATGGGTTAGTCATTGTTGATGACTACAGCAGACGGACATGGGTAAAATTCCTAAAGCACAAGGATGAGTCACATTCTGTGTTCTTTGAGTTCTGCAAACAAGTCCAAACTGAAAAAGATTTCAAAATTGTTAAAGTCAGAAGTGATCATGGTGGTGAATTTGAAAACAAACATTTTGAAAAATATTTTAGTGAAAATGGAATTGCTCATGATTTCTCCTGTCCTAGAACTCCACAACAGAATGGAGTTGTAGAAAGGAAAAATAGAACATTGCAAGAGATGGCCAGAATCATGATCAATGAGACTAACATGGCAAAACATTTTTGGGCAGAAGCAATTAACACATCATGTTACATTCAGAATAGAGTGTCCGTTAGACCTCTTTTGGAAAAGACTCCTTATGAATTGTGGAGGAATAGAAAGCCAAACATTTCTTATTTCCATCCTTTTGGATGTATATGTTTTATGCTGAACACTAAAGAGAATCTTAACAAGTTTGATTCTAAAGCACAAAAGTGTTTCATGCTTGGATATTCTGAACGCTCTAGAGGTTACAGAGTATACAATACTGAGACATCGATTGTGGAGGAATCTATACATGTTAGATTTGATGATAAGCTTGGCAATCAAAAGCCAAAGCAGCTTGAAAACTCTGCAGATGGAGAAGTTATTCTCACAGAATCTGAGAAACCAGAGGTAGAGAAAGCTCAAGAAGAAGCTATGCCAGATGCAACTCCATTGGCTGCTTAGATGAATAACATGAATATTTCTAAAGAACCAACAGTTAAAGGATCATCCAGAATCAAAGCTTCTCACCCAGTGGCCAGAAGAAATAATTATTGGAAAGAAAGATGATCCTATAAGAACAAGGTCGTTTATCAGATCATCTGGAACATCACTCCTTGGGTTGGTGTCCATTATTGAACCAACATCTGTAGATGAGGCTCTGAATGATAATGATTGGATACTTGCAATGCAAGATGAGCTGAATCAATTTACAAGAAATGATGTTTGGGATCTAGTTCCAAGACCAAAAGGTTTCAACATTATTGGAACAAAGTGGGTATTTAGAAATAAACTAAATGAGCAAGGAGAAGTTGTTAGGAACAAAGCAAGGCTAGTAGCTCAAGGATACAGTCAACAAGAAGGAATTGATTACACTGAGACTTATGCTCCAGTAGCAAGGAGTTTGCTTTGTCTATGCAGGCTGAATTTGAAATGAGCATGATAGGAGAACTTAGATTCTTTCTGGGAATCCAAGTAAATCAGACTCCAGAATGCACATATATTCACCAGACTAAATATGTCAAAGAGCTTCTGAAGAAGTTCAATCTGAATGAAAGAAAATTGGCAAAGACTCCAATGTATCCTACAAGCACACTTGGTAAGAAAGAGGTAAGTAAGAAAGTTGATCAAAAACTTTACAGAGGTATGATTGGATCTCTCTTATATTTGACTGCTTCTAGACCTGATATTTTATTCAGTGTTTGTCTATGTGCTAGATTCCAATCAGATCCTAGAGAATCTCACTTAACAGCTGTTAGGAGGATTCTAAGGTATCTGAAAGGTACTACTAACGTGGGTCTGTGTTACAGAAGATCTGATGATTATAAATTAGTTGGATTCTGTGATGCTGACTATGCTGGAGACAGAATAGAACGTAAAAGTACTTCTGGAAGCTGTCAGTTTCTTGGAAGTCACCTGATCTCATGGTTCAGCAAGAAGCAACCCACAATTGCACTTTCAACAACAGAGGCAGAATATATTGTTGCTGCTAGTTATAGCACCCAGATGCTATGGATGAAAAGTCAGCTGGAAGATTATCAGATTTTTGAGAGTAACATTTCTATCTTCTGTGATAATACTTCTGCTATATGCTTATCTAAAAACCCTATTTTACACTCTAAAGTTAAGCATATAGAGATTAAACATCATTTCATCAGAGACTATGTTCAGAAGGGAATTATTAATTTAAACTTTATGGATACAGATCATCAGTGGGCTGATATCTTTACAAAACCCCTTGCTGAAGATAGATTTAAATTTATTCTGAAAAATATAAGTATGGACTTTTGTCCAAAATAAGATATTCATCAGATGAAATTTTTACTCAGATGATAAATGTCTAAACTCTGAAGTATTTACTCATTTCAATTCTGTGTTTATTTCTTTGTGTGTAAATCTGAACTAACAAGGCTCAGAGGATCTGAACGTTGCCTAACGTTTCATTTCTCAAGAAGTTTCAGAAGCACATGCAAGCAAACACGTGTATCTCAGAATCTGGAAAGGTAGAGTGCACCATACTGAATTGACGTTTGAGGTATTGCTTTGAAAATCCAAAATCTCTTGATTTTCCCCCCTTCTGTCAGAATCATAAATGCTTGAAATGATTTTATTATGTGCATTAATTGCTTGATATGATTATTTTTCACTTCATTAATTGTTTTGTGTACGTGTGAGATTCTGTGTGACCTTTGCTTGTCAAATTTTTTTCTATAAATTCTCACAACACTTCGCATTTCACACTTTCCACTTTCCATCACGTTTCTCATATGCATTTCTGTCTTCTTTATTGCTTCCATCTCTTCTCAAAACCCAAAACCTCACGTAAACCCAGACGTATCTCAAGAACATCAATGACATTATTATCTTCAACATCTGCTCAGATGCAAACCTCTACTGCTACTGCATCATCTCCAAATGCTGCTGCTTCATCTCCAACTGTTGTTGTGTACAAGGAACCAGTGAGAATTCTTCTCACTCCTATAAAAGATCTTGAGGTTCTGTGTGAAAACTTTGTGGATTTTGCTTCCATTGAAGAAAATGGTTTTGATCTCAAACCAACCATTAAGACTCAAAACTGGGCAAAGTACTTTGACAGGTTGATGGGTCCTGTTTATCCAACATTGGTGAAGGAGTTCTGGATACACGCCCAAGTTTGCCCTAAGTTCATTCATTCTTCTGCTCTTGGAAAGGAGATTGTTATTACTGAGAAGTTAATCAGACAGCTGATTGAGTACAAAGAAACTAATGGAATCACAAGTATGGCAACTGCTCGTGTGGACATGGCTGATGATTTTCAAGAAGTTTGTGTTTCTGGTGAACCATCCAACAAATTCAGAGATTTGAAGCCTGTTTACAGAATCTGGGCTAAGATTTTCATGAGCTCTATTTTTCATAGAAAATCTTCAAACTCCCCAGACTATGTCAACACAGAACAACTATACTTCATGCTCTGTATGAGTCAAGGCAAGAAGGTGGATCTGCCTTATCTACTGTTCAGTCATCTTCTGAACCACATAAAGGAAACAAGAGAAGAAGTAAGAGTTAAGTCTGGAAAGATCAGAAATTGGATTCCTATGGGAAGGCTGATATCAGACATTCTAACAGAGAATGGTCTTGTAAAGCCTCTGACTGATACTGGTGTGACAGAGGATCTAACTTACATTGTAGGATCTGTCATTAATGGGAATACTCTGAAAAGGATTAAGGTCATCTCAGAGCTTGCTGGTAAACCTAAGAAGATTGACTCTGAAGAAGTCAGCAGAAGGAGGATTCCTATAGCAGATTTTCCCATGTTCAGTGCAGATGAACCTAGGGAAATCATTCTGTCATTCATTGCAGAATGTTTGAGAGATGGTATTCCTCTGCCTGCCAACATAGTACAGAAGGAAGGAGAAGTCTTGCCAAATATTCTGAGAGAAAGGCGCAAGAAGAGGAAAGTTGAGGAAGGATCTATTGCACAACCTAAGAGGAAAGCCTCTGATGCTGCTGACAAGCCTGAGAAGGACAAGAAGCAGAAGGAAAATCCTCCAGAAGCTAGCTTGGAGGAAATAAGAGAAACAATTCAATAGGTATTAACATCTGATCCAAAACCATATGTCCCTTCACCCTCACATTCACCTCCACCATCTCCTCCACAACCATATGAACATCATTCATCTGAACCAATTTCATCTCCTCATACACATTCTCAACCATCTTCTGTTCAACGGCCATATGAACCCCTCAACAAAAATCATCTGAACAACAACCACCTAAACAAACAGCATCTGAACCACAAAAACAAATAGCATCTGAACCACAACAACAAATACCATCTGAACCACCCTCTTCTAATCAACCACCCGAAGAACCAACAATTTAAAATCTTGAACCCTCTATCCCACAACCATCTGAAGACATTCTGGATGTGCAAACCATTGCAACCATGTATGTCTTATCTTCCACTTCATGTCATTCAACTGAATCATCTGATTATGATGAATCTGAAGTTCCCTCTCCAACTCACTTACAAATTCCTGATCCTTATAAACCACTACCATCTGACCTACCTGCTTCTGAATAACACCTTCATCACCTTAATCTTCGCTCTAAATTTAACTTCACAGACTTTATACCATCTTCATCTGATGTTGTTACATCAACTCCATCTGATGTTGATACTTCTACACCTCATCTCACCATACCACAACCATATGAACAACCACCATCTGAACAACCACCATCTGATCAAACACCTTCTGATCAAACACCTTCTGAACAAACTCAAAAAAACCCTGAACCTTCACAAAAAGTCTTCCTAGAAGACTATCTGAACCCCAAACCCAGATCATATGTTTCTACTCTGTTTAAGAATTTCAAGAAGGAGATGCGTATAGGGATTGGTTCTGTAGAGAAAGAGTGTCAGTCTAGTATGGATCCTGCTGAATCTGAAGCTTCTTGGAACAGATTCATCTCTAAGTTCAACACTGCTGCCTCTGATCTCAGAACAGTCTGCGCTGATGATGCAAAGGCAAAGTTTGCTGAAATGGTCAGACAGACTCTGCTAAGCATTCTCACAACACCTGTGCTACTTCTGGAAGATTCTCCTGCTGAAGATACTGCTCCAATGGTAGAAGATACTCCTGATCAGCAGACTGCATCTAACATGGAGATTGATCATCCTAAGGCAACTGCATCTGCTTCTGCACCCTCTGCATCTGAAATGAAGACTGAGACTCCAGATGTTGTTCAAGAAGTTAAGGAAATCAGATCATGGAAGGTAAAACAGGAACAGACTACTGAAGAGATTAAAACTTGGATGGCTAAGCAAGAGGAGTCTACTGCAAAGATTACTGATCTTCTGACCCTGATTGCATCTCACCAGCCCTAGTTTTCTTTTCCATGTTTTTGCATTCTTGTTTGCACCTGCTTTTCTGTTTTCTGTTGTTTGTTTTCTGTTTTAGGCTTTTTTGCCTTCTATCATATGTTGTATGAACATCTTATCTTTTGTTCTGTTTGAATCTGAATGAATCTGGTTGTTTTGTTTTTCATTTATGTGTTATTTTCTTTTCTTCTGTTATCTTTTCTGTCTTTTAAAATCTTTTTGATTATGACAAAAAGGGGGAGAAAAAGAATCTGATTGTTCAATCCATAAGCAATACTAAAATGAAATTCAGACATAGTATTAACTAACTTTGAAGTTTAAGACTTTCAGACTTTATTGTTTCATCTGACAAAAATTCTTTGAAGTTACCCTGAGAATTACCCAACTAGGCTCTGATCCTTGAAGCAAATTTGAATCTGACTCTGGAAGTTAAACCAGACTTTTTATTTGAAAGAATTCATCAAGCTCTGATTATGGAAAGCATCCAAGCTCTAATTCCTTATTCTAACAAGGATTCCTACCAGGTTCTGAAATAGACTCAAGCAAAAAGGGAAGTATTCTCTTCAATTAGAGTATTTATTTCAGGGGGAGATTCTTAATCTCAGGGGGAGTTATATATTTTATTCTCTGTATTGAACAAAATTTCCTATGTTTTGTCATCATCAAAAAGGGGGAGATTGTTAGAACACAGATTGGTGTTTCTTATATCTCTATGTTTTGATGATAACTCTTATGGAATTTTGTATTAAGAAAATATATACTCTAAAATTTGTTCAAGTATTATTGTTTCAGGTATTAAATTGAATACTCTTAAAGAAGCAAAATACATAAGTACAAGCAACTACGCAAGGCTCTGAAGCATCAGATGCAAGACAATCAGAAGATTCTGAAGCGCTGCCAGAAGAATCTGAAGCAGAAGCTGCAGAATGATCTCAAGCGTATTTGAAAGAATTATATGAAGAATTGAAAGCTTTGATCAAATAAGACTCTAATCATATTGATATTCACGCTCAAAGCACATACTGTTGCATACTCTAATGAAGACTCTGATCAAGATTGAGACTCTGATATATCAAGTTCTGATCATCTATCAAGCTCTGATCATCTCAAATATTTAGCTCTGATCATCTTAAGCATTTCATTCCTTTTAAGCTTGTTACTAGATCTGAAGTGCAGATTATGAAGACTTCATCCTGAAGGAAGCTTGTTGAAGAAGCTGTAAATCTGATTGGACGTGGTGCTACTTCCAAAGTAACCAACGACTATTTTGTCCAATGAAGAGACGTGGTGCAAATCCCAAAGCTTCTACAACCATACTTTTACTGCAAAAATCTTGTCTCTGCCCATACCTTTTGGTGATGAAAAGTCTTATATCTCTAATATAATACTCAGCTGCACATTACTCAAAGCATTGGAAAAAGCTATAAAAGGAGAACTTCTACTACATTTAGTTGTTGCTAGTTCATTCAGAAAGAAATATTCATACACACGTTTGAAGCATCAAAGTGAAATCTCTCAAAGTTCATATACTTTTGTTCTTTCATAAAACTGTATAGTTTTATTTGTACTTAAATCTTAAGTATAAATATCACAGTTGTGATACAACTTATTAGAAGCATTTAAACACTTGTTTAGTTTACATTAATTTGTAAGAAGTTCCTTGAGAAGACCAAGGTGTGGTCAGTAGTTCTTGAGAAGACTAAGACAGTTGTTCTTAGTGCTTACTATTGTAATCAGTTGATCAATAGTGGATTAAGTCCTTGTGGAGAAAGGCAAATCATCTTTGATAAGGTGGACTGGAGTAGTTGAGTTCAACGAACCAGGATAAAAATCTTGAGTTGTTTTTATTACCATATTTCTTAAAACTCTTATTCAACCCCCCTTCTAAGTGTTTTTCTCACCTTCAGAAGAAATTTCTAATGGCCACGTGGAATGATTCAGATGCTTCTGAATCTTCATCAGAATCAGAAGATGAATGTGCTAATGTAGCACTGATGGCTGACATGGAGGACCACGAAGAAACTGCTGAATTTGGATCAGAATCAGATTCAGAAGAGGTATTTTCTGAACTTTCTAGAGCTGAACTTACTGAAAGTTTATATGAAATTCTTGAAAGCTACAGCAAGATCAAACTCAAATACAAGAGGCTTCAAAGCTGTCTTGCATCTGAGAATGATCAACTGAGATCAGAAGTTGCTGACCTTAAAGCAAACAATCTTAAAATGAAAAATGATTTAGAAAAAGCTCAAAAATCTAACTCAGATCCTATATCATGCTCTAAAAACATTTTAGAAGAGTATGACTATAGCTTTCAGAAGTTTCTGTCCAGAGGCCTAGATAGAAGAAGATGGCTTCCATGATCTATGGCGTAAGCAGAAACAACAGAAAGAGAATTGGATATGAATCACCCTCTAGGAAGGATTTAAATCCAAAACCTGTTGATAAACTGATCATTAAGTATTCTCCTCTGTATACTCACTTCAAATATGGTCATTTAAATGATATTAAGCACACATGTTCTGATCAGAACAAACCTGTGTTCAATAAACCAAAACCTTAGCAGAATAAAGATGCTTTTAAGGGAAAGAAATTCAGAAAGAATTTCAAACCTACTAACCCCAGAGGACCCAAGAAAATATGGGTACCTAAGGACAAAATAATCTTTGTTGCAGATGTCCTTAGCAGCAAAGTTGAAACACCAATTATGGTACCTGGACTCTGGCTGCTCACGTCACATGACGGGAAGAAGGTCTATGTTCCAAAGCCTGGAACTTAGATCTGGAGGTGACGTGAAGTTTGGAGGGAACCAGAAGGGCAAAATCATAGGCTCTGGAACTATTGGTAATGGTAACCTCCCTTCCATATCTAATGTCTTACTTGTTGAAGGATTAACACATACTCTATTGTCCATAAGTTAATTAAGTGACAATGGTTATGATATAATCTTCAATCAAAAATGTTGTAAAGCTGTGAGTAAAAAAGATGGTTCAATCCTCTTTAATGGGAAAAGGAAGAACAACATTTACAAAATCAATCTTTCAGAACTTAAAGTTCAGAATGTAAAATTCCTTTTGTCTGTTAACGATGAGCAATGGGTATGGCATAGAAGATTGGGTCATATTAGTATGAGACATACATCTCAGATTAATAAGCTCAATCTTGTCAGAGGACTTCCTCAGCTGAAGTTCAACTCAGATGATCTTTGTGAAGCATTTCAGAAAGGAAAAATTTCAAAATCTTCTTTCAAAGCTAAAAATGTTATTTCTACCTCTAGACCATTAGAGCTGCTTCATATTGAACTGTTTGGACCAGTGAAAACTGCATCCATCAGAGGCAAGAAGTATGGATTAGTCATAGTTGATGACTACACCAGATGGACATGGGTATAATTCCTGAAACACAAGGATGAGTCACATTCTGTGTTCTTTGACTTCTACAAACAAGTCCAAAACGAAAAAGAATTTAAAATTGTTAAAGACAGAAGTGATCATGGTGGAGAATTTGAAAATAAATATTTTGAAAAATATTTTAAAGAAAATGGCACTGCACATGATTTTTCTTGTCCTAGAACTCCTCAACAGAATGGACTTGTAGAAAGGAAAAATAGAACATTGCAAGAAATGGCCAGAACCATGATCAACGAGACTAACATGGCAAAACATTTTTTGGGCAGAAGCAGTGAATACAACTTGTTATATTCAGAACAGCGTGTCTGTAAGACCTCTTCTGGAAAGACTCCTTATGAATTATGGAGGAACAGAAAGCCCAACATTTATTATTTTCATCCTTTTGGATGTGTCTGTTTTATTTTGAATACTAAGGAGAATCTTAACAAGTTTGATTCTAAAGCTCAGAAGTGTTTCATGCTTGGATATTCTGAACGCTCTAAAGGCTACAGAGTATACAATACTAAGACACAAATTTTAGAGGAATCAATTCATGTTAGATTTGATGATAAGCTTGGCAATCAAAAGCCAAAGCAGCTTGAAATTTCTGCAGATAGAGAAGTCCTTCTCACAGACTCTGAAGAATCAGAGGCAGACAAAGCTCAAGCAAAAGCACCAGAAGCAACGTCAGATGCTACTCCCTTGACTACTCAGATGGATAGCTTGACAACTTCTGAAGAACCAACTGTTAAAGGAACATCCAGAATCAAAGGCTCTCATCTAGAGGAAATGATAATTGGAAAGAAGGATGACCCTATCAGAACAAGATCATTTCTCAGATCTTCTGGAACATCATTGTTTGGTTTGGTATCTATCATTGAACCTACTTCTGTGGATGAGGCTCTGAACGATAATGATTGGATACTTGCTATGCAAGAGGAGCTTAACCAATTCACAAGGAATGATGTCTGGGATCTGGTTCCAAGACCAAATGGATTCAATATCATTGGAACAAAATGGGTCTTCAGAAACAAGCTGAACGAGCAAGGAGAAGTTATCAGAAACAAGGCTAGGCTGGTTGCTCAAGGATACAATCAGCAAGAAGGTATAGATTACACAGAGACATATGCTCCTATGGCAAGGTTAGAATCTATTTGCTTGCTTATTTCTTTTGCTGCACAGAATAACATCACTCTGTATTAGATGGTGTCGTACCTCGAAAAATACAATCCTCGCGATGGGCGCGGAAAATACGTTCGAAACAGAGTCGCCACCGAACTTTATTCATTCCAGGGATGGAATAAGAAAATATCGATAAAACCTTTAAGAAGATAAGAACATGGTCATCGCAACCAATATTCTAGGTTCGGGAGTCGATTACGCAGAGGGAAGGTATTAGCACCCTCTACGTCCGTTGTACTCAACGGGAACCTCTTGATTTGATTCGAGAGTAAAGTTAGTTATGCTTGTTAGTTTTCTTCTAAGGTTTCTCCTATAGGGGGAATGGGTTTATTAAGATAGGGTGCTCGCCAAGGATTGGGGCCCTTGTGCCTACGTATCTTCACTTGTAAGAAGTGAAAAATCAGAGCATTCGTAGTTCGCGGGACTACGGGAAAAAAAAGGGGATTGTGCTCGCCAAGATCATCGCAATCTTGTGCCTACGTATCTTACATTCAAGAGGGAATGAAGAATCAGAGCAGCCGTAGTTCGGCTAACTACGGGTAATGGGTTTGAAAAACTAACGAGTGTTTAGGTCGCATTCTAACTGCTAAACATTGGCTTGACTGCTCGCTAGGGGAGGCTGAAGCACGAGTTTATTATGCGCGGAAGAAAGGACTAAACAATGTTCTTTGTAAAAGAGTTTTGAGTTATAAGGATCGCGCGAGGGCGAGGAATAGGTTTTGAGAAGTTTCGGTTTGTTGAGTATTTTGTTATGGAAAAGAAGATGGATTTGACTAGGTTTTAGAGTTATGGTCGCACGGGGGCGAGAAAGAGATTTGATGTGGTTGAATATTTTAAGGGAGAATGACGACTACTCGATAAACGAGACGTCAGTCTCGCAACCAATTAGTCGGGATATCATTGGAATGCTAGATCCCAACGACACCTTTTTCATTCAAATAATTATAAAATTATAGTTGAGTGGACAATGGCGGTAATTGTCCAAATAATTAAGGCGCGTGTTTTATGAACAAAAGGTCGAGCAACCCACGACCTAAAGCGTACGCCCCAAGAGTGGTTACTCAAGAATTCAAGGAGTGCGAGACTCCAAGAACTCAATTCTTTCGTAATTTAATTAAGAAAATAAATTGAATTTAACGTATGGTTTATAAGAGTATGGGGGTTAAGACTCGATCACACGAGGGTGAAGAACGGGGTTAGACGGATTGAAAATTTGGGAGGAATGTCGACTATTCGATAAGCGAGACGTCGGCCTCGTAATCAATTAGTCGGGGTATCGCTGGAATGCTAGATCCCAACGATACCTTTTTCATTCTATTAATTATGAAATATGTTTGTTGGACAGTGAATACTTGTCCAAATAATTAAGAAAAAGTGTTTTAGGAACAAAAGTTCGAATGACACACTATATAAGGCGTACGCCTCAATACTAATCATTCTCGAATTCAAGGAATGCATGACTCCAAGAATTCGATTCTTTCGTAATTTTAATTTTAGGAAAATAATTTGAATTTAATAACGTATATGAGTTAAGCTAAGGTGAGCACATTGCTCGAATAGGGTTTGCGAATTTTGGAGGTTTAAACAAAGTTGGGTATTTTTAAGGATGAAAGACGAAACTAATACAACCCAAAGTGTGCACTTCAAGAGTATTCATTCAAGGGTCCAAAAGGTGCTAGACCTCAAGAACCCACTACTTCCACTAATTAACTAAAAAAATAAAAATTTCCTAGTATTAGTTAGAAAGAATTATGACTTTAAATTTACAAAGATATCATTTTTTAAAGGTTAACTACATTAAATATTTGATTAACCTAAATAATTAAATGGATTAAGAGGACCTTATCAAATTAATATATAAATTACTTTATAGTAGTCATCTATGATGGATCTTAATACCAAAGATTGAAACAAAATTAATAATAACTTTAAATTATTGTTATCACTAGCATAGTTGTTAACTTAATAAATAGATAAAAACATATTAAACTAGAATAAACTGCATGCGTGGAAAGAAAAAAGAAAAGAAAAGAGGGGTATAAACCCCAAAACAGACTTGCTGAAAAAGGCCCACAGACGAGCTTTCCTCAAATCGGGTTGGGCCAGAGGCCCAAACCCTCATCACCTAACATACCGCAAAATGTGCAACAAACAGTAAGGAAATTGCAAAGGTTGCCATGGGGTTCTAGAGAGCCACGTTGCAATCACTAACTAGTAATTAATGAACATGATGATAGCCCAAAAGATAAAATAGGGAATGACCATTTATTGACTTTTTAAAAAAAAAGTGTTTTTACAAAAAAAAAACTCAGTATTCCTTCTTCAAACCCAACGTGCCTTTCTTTTCTCTCCGCTGAATCCCTCGCCTTAAACTCTCTCGCAGTCCAAATTTCTCTATTCTGAAACCTCAATCAAATCTTAACACTAACAAACAACACCCTAAATCAACCCAAATCAGAACTTAAATCACACATAGAACAACATATTCAAGCATATATATATATTATCGGCGAGCATGAATCATTTGAAGAGGGAACTTACCGGCTTTAAGCTGCTCCAATGGTGAAATGTTGAGGTAATTGGTTCGTGCTGCATGCCTTTCGCTTTTCCTCTTCTTTTTTGTGTCTTGCTTGCTCGTATTTCTGGATTCGGGTGATGCGGCTTAGTTCGAGTTGTTTAGAGCTTCAATATGAAGCTCTATCAACTTTTAGGAAGAACTTAGGAGTGATTTTAGGTATTTGAGGATTGAATTTCGCAGGGCTTCGCTAGGGTTTTTTTTCTTGTTTTTGCCAATGAAGGGAGTTGTATTTATAGGGGATTTTAGGGTTTTTGATACGTGTGAAAATTTGAAATTTGCTGAAAGAAATGTTTGGTATCGTGTGAGGTGAGGTGCATTTAGGTAGTACAATTCTGTTAGAGGTTTATACCATGATTTTTGCTTTTCTGGGACTTGATAGTGACCTCTTCTTTGTCTGTAGTGACCTTCAAAATATCTGGTTTTTTTACCGAGTTTTTACTGTGAACATTTAGAGATTTTCACTGTGCTGATGTGGCTTCTTTGACTCAAAATGAATTCTGACTTTGGCTCTTTATTCTTGACTACATACCAATTATTTAAATTTCTTTCAATAGCTACTTGTGATCTCTACTTGCTTTGCGCTGCTCTTTATGTGGTTGTTTTTTCTCTCGTGGCAGGGCTTGAGTTTGGAGACTTGGTCATGACGGCAAGCACACAGACCGTAGCTCAATATATGGGACAGTTTGATGGCTTTTCTCGAATGTTGTTGCATAGGAATTGATTAACATGGCTCGTGTTTATGTAATGAAGGAGAAGGATGTTCATAGCAAACCATTATCTTCAATTGATATGCACCCTACTGTCGCGGTGAAATTCGGATACCAAACTATTGATTAGTTTGAATCTTTAATTCATTTGCAACCGAACTTTGATTTGTCCAAAGGAAGGGATAGAGATCGAAATTCCCACAATGCAATGCAAATGCAAGCTAGATTGTTTTAGGTTCGGGGGTTGGTTAAACTTAGGGAAGGTACTAGCATCCTAAGTTTCTGTAGTACTCTACAGGAACCTCTTGTTTTATGTTTGTTTATTGCTATGTGTTTATCTGCTTAATGGTTTAGAGACCCTAGTGGTTTATTTCTAAGTATACTCGATAAGATGTCACATCTTATGCCTACATATCCTTACGGAAGTGGAATCAGAGTATGTTGTAGTTCACCCTAAAGGGTTAGAGGAGCTCTTTGACTGTGGTCAAAGTTCCTACGGGTTTAGGGTAGTTGTTTTGATTGGGTTTAGGAGAAGAGACGAGTCTTCATGTTAAGGGAGATATAACCACCACAAATGTAAAGGGGGTTGTAGGAAATGGTCTTTGCATCGTCTTAAGAAAAGGTCTTACATACTCGGATGGTCGCCAAGTATGCCTTTGTCGTTCTTAAGGCAAAGTCCCTACATGTTTGATTGTATTGTTGTGGGGGGTGGAGATTATATCTCGCTTAAGATGATTAACATCTATTCTCTAAATGTGTTTGTAAGAGTTTGTGTTGTATATTGTTTGTTTCTATGTTGTAGAGATAAAGACAAGGTCCTTCCTATAGGGTAGGTCCTAAACTTAACTGATCAACTTGAATGGAATCAAGGATCGAAGGGGAATATGATGCATATGATGTGCAACTACACACAACGTTGAATTATGTGTAGGTTTTTCCTTTGGACGGAATGCAGTGCAATAATGTAAATGCGATAATATTAAATTTTCAGAAGATAAATTGCGGAAAATAAAACCATACACACGCATGAAAGCGCTAAGGTGCAGGTGAAAGGTGTCGTGAAGTGCATGATTTTTACGTTGTTGATTGATTTTAATCGTTTGATTTGAGTTTAGGCGGAAGTTGAATTTTAAAGTGTTGGAGTTAATAGTTAAATAAGAAGCTTAGATTAATTGGTGAAGTTGGTTTTAGAAAAAATATTAATTTAATTTTATTAGCAAAAGTTTTTTTGATATGGATTAATTTTAGAGGAGATTAAATACCAAAACCTACAATGACTAAATTATTTGTGAGAAGACTTAGGTGAGGTAATTTATCATCATGGGTTAATATTGATTTATTGTTTATTTTAAATATGAAATATGTTTTTAGGGGGGGGGGGGGGGGAATAAATAGATTATTTTAAAAGGGTTATTAAGTCTATTTTAAATAAAAAGATCTAAAGAAGATAATTGGTTAAAAAAAACTTAACTTATCAAGAGGTTAAATTAAAAGGGGTTATTAATAAAAGAGTTAATTTTACAAAAAAAGTTATTAATTATTATTTTTATTTATAAAAGCCTGATTAAAAGATAATATGAATTTAGATTAATTAAGTTAATAATTATATTAAATGGTGGATAAAGGGTGTATCATTATTTATCTAAAAAGTTGGTTAATTTATTTTAAATAAAAAGATGACTTAGGTCTGAAAGTGGGTTAGTTAACTGATTAATAAAAATAGGATACATTAGTTTTATTATATAAAAGGTTGATTTACTTAAAAAACGATTAAGTGATGTTTGCGGTTAATTAAGGTGGTTATTAGAGTGATCAAGATTATGTGTGTGTTTAGTGGATGTGGTGAGTGTTAGTGATTGCAATACGTTAACAAATTACAAAAATAAAAAAGAAAAACTTGAAAACCCTAGATCCCAAATCACCCTCTCCGCCGTGATTTCCCGATTTCGGTTCTCCCCCCCCCCCCCCCCCAAAATCGATTCAAGCCATTTCGACTCTTCTTCTTCTTTCGATTTCGCTTTCACTTTCAATATAGAACCTGCAACAATCACATCAAAATATCAATATCATAAGGAACTTCAATGTACACGATGGTTTTACCGAGATTAGGGAGCGGCGGCTGGTGTTGGAGTCCTGACGGCGGTCGTTCGTGATGGACGGGGACACCTTTCGCGAGCTAAGACGAGATAAGTCTCCTAGCCTTGATTCCTCGGTTACGAGATTTGGTTTGTGGTAGCTCTAGGGTTTGATGTTCTCTGCTTCGTACAATAGGGTTTTTTGCATGCCCCTTTTCTCGTCACCTTCATCTCTTTATATAGGCACCATGAGGATTAATGTCCTGTTTAAAACTTGACTGAAGGAGTTGAATGCTGATTTCGATATTCCTATTTGGGTTGCATCAGATTCAAAATCTTTCCTTTTTGGTGATTGTAATAATGGCTTGTTTGATTGACATTCAAATCTTTGATTCAGATGAGCTAGGATTCGATTTGATTCTGAATAGAATCCTCTATCTCCAAAGGATATTCTCTGATTTGCTTTTGATAACTTGATTTTGGTTTGGCAGGTGTGGATAATAATTAAATTATTGGGTCAGCTGATGAATCTAGAAGCCCAAAAGGGGGGGAGGCTCATGTTTGGGTACGAGAATGCTGGTGATGCCCTTGGTTATTTGACTTTTCTCTTCTTCTTTCAGGCTGTCACTTGATTTGGAAGCTGCCAGTTCTGGGTCATTGCCGGGGAAGGTATAACTGCGATGATGACTCATAAGTCTGAGCTTGTGGCTGTGTTGTTGGTATCCCGGTTTGTGTTGGAGAAGGAATTCTGTGGATGGTTACCCTGTTGGTCTAGTTTTCGAATTTATCAATGCCCGGTGATGAGTTAGTCTGAGGGCCATGTTTGCCTTGGTTGCCGCTTTAGGTCCTGCGTTGCCGTTGTTTGCTTGTTAAGTTGAGTGGTGCTGGTAACAAAAAATGGGTCCACGTTTGTGCCATCTTTGTGAATGTCTTGTGAACCACGAGGTATTGGTGACCAACTTTTTGACACACATCAACACTGCTTGCTGCCATGATGTTTCTAAATGGAGTTGCACTTTATCTGTTGGTTGCCTTCTATCTATGCGTGTTATACAGGTACTTGCTGATACTTGTGGAGGTTCTGTTGCCAGCGCGCAGAGTTACTTGTTAGTGCTCGTTGAGATGCCTTGCTATCCTTGTGTGCCACGGCGCGCTTGCGACCACTGCACTCGCGAATGATTCTTCTGATAAATACCCGTTGTTTGAAACTTTATGATGGGTGCTCGGGCTATTGGAGACATACTGATGGCTTTTCCTCTTTTTTCAGGGGTTTGCATAAGTCTGGAAGCTGTCGGTCTTGTGCCATTGGCGAGAAAGGACATAACGGTGATGACGACTTGATAGTCCGAACCATATTGGTGTTGTCGGATGTAGTTGCCTTGCGAATTACATTGAGTTGTTCGAAACAGTTGCCTTATTTCAATTTTCGATGTTCGGTAGGGAGTTGATAATGGCCACGGTCATAGTCCTCCCGGCCGCTCGAGTCTCATGCCCGATGATGAGTTGAGCTGAGGGCTGAAGTTAAATCTCACTCTCCTTTAGATTATCAGTCTTGTAGTTCACTTGTTAATAATATGCCTTGACTTTCTGTGGTGCTCTCTGTAGGTTGTGGTATGCTGAAAGGATAAGTATCTAGTTTCGACCCCTTTAAAACTAACTCTGTGCCGAAATCGCGTTGGTCCAAATGTCTATGTGACAGTGTGCAGTATTGATGTGTGTATGCGCGAATCAACAGCTTCGACGGAGGGATAAATACGCTCAGCTTAGGTGGGCCCCAAGAGAGAGGGCTTATCAATGTCGGAGGCGTGAAGACGAAGGATCCACTGTGGCCCAATCAAGAATCTTCAGGTATAAGTTCTTAACTTTTCTCAGATGTTGTAGGATTCATTAGTCTATCCCCTTGTGGTTATACAATGTTCTTTTATTGATTTGGTTATGCTTGCTTGTTTCACGTGCGTTGCTTCGACTTCGTGGCCAAACATACACCCTTTAAAGCCCTGCTGCATATTCGAAAGATGGGACTTGTAAGTCTGTCCTGTTACTTTGCAGCACGAGGAACACCAATTGAAGGTAAAATTCTTTACACAATTCCGCTTCAAAACCGTGATAGTGCTAATGTTTGTCACGGGGTCCATCTCGTAATTTTCATGCTTCAATGACGTTCTAAATCTTATGTCTTTGCTCTTACGGTGTTTGAAACAATTGAATAGTTTTATTGTTGATGGTTGTAGGATCTGCAGCTTGTCTGGTTGCAAATTCATTATAGGTGATGGATCGAGCCTCCCATCAAGAGTTTGAAGCCCTCCGTGATATAATCCAGCTTAAATTTCGTATTGCTGCGGGTATTTTCCACAACAGATAAAAGGGTGTCTGCATTATGTTTCGTATTCCTCAAAATTGAAGAGTTTGATGCAGGAAGCTGCATTTGGTAATTGAAATATCTCCAGTATAATGGTATGTGTTGATGCGTATCGGGCACGGAGGCTTTACTAGCTGCATTTGTTTTTTTCACATTTCTGAATTTATCAATATGTTCTAATCCCTGAGATTACAAAATCAGTAGGTGGGCTGCTGCAAGCGTTTTCTGGTATAACCGAGAGATTCCCGTAACTTGGAATTTATTGCCGGTAGCGACTTTTGCTACGTAATATGGTAAGATCATTGAGAACTCTATCACTTTCCGCCTCTTGAGTTAACTCTTGCTGAATTATTGCTGCTATTTTGACAGGTCGTGATGTGTTAACTCTTTTATTATCTCTACTGTGTTCAACTCTTAACAGATTTGAATCTTGTCTCGCAGCTACCGTGACCGTCCTTCTCATTCAATTCAATAAGCTCGGTTACATTTGATAGCGTGTGGTGAGTTGAGCTTCTTATATTTCATGTCAAACATTGCCAAGAATAGCTTTGTTAAGTTCTGAGAGCTTTATCTGATTTGTGAGCTGCTTCATTCAGGGGAACCGAGGCGTGTTGTAGGTAGGATCTGCAATTGAGGGTGTTGAGAGAAGGTAACATCAGTCTGAGGTCTGGTTGGACTTCCGTTACCGTACTGAGCAAGTTTGTAGTCAAAAATAAAGTTGAAGCTGTAACGTTGGCTGTTGCGATGACGGTGCATAAGTCCCATAAAGCTTTAAGGCTGATGTCATGAACTGAGTTTAGAATGAATTTGTGAATTTGTATGAATGATAACTCTTTGGGTTTTTGTATATCTGAATTGCTTCTTGTTATTGTCATCATCTTGTGACACTTTCTTGAATGATACTACGTCGTTAGCTTGCTTCCTGCTCAAATTACCAAACATGTAAATTTATTCTTGAGTTGCGTACGGTATCTTTAAATATTGGCAGCGGTAAATGATGCACTCGAAGCTCGGTATTTGTTATCACAGAATGGGCGTAGTATTTTTTTGTAACAATCTAAACCTTATAAGCCAAACTCATAAAAGTAAAACTTTGTCACTTGGATCACGAAAGATAACACATCAACATGACTTTGAGAAAATCCTTCGGAATTTAGAAGTTCCTCCACAGTTTAAACTTGATGCATAGGTGTAAATCTGGCTTAGACTGGGAATGTATAACAATGAATTGACCGAATTACACTTTCGCGACGACACTTATGCTCAAAGCTTATGAATCATATCCGTGCACTTCTAACGTTCACGCTTGACACCAACGACATTGATAACCTGGACCTTGAAGTGCTGGGCAATAATAAATCACACTTGGCATCATTGCATCTGCACAAATCTGTTAGTCATAGCATACGCTCGTATAATAACATAAATAAGCAAGAAATAAGCATGAAGAGGTGGGATTTTATGGTCGAAAATTAGGGTGCAACAGATGCCCCTATTTAAGTTACTTCTATCCGGAGATATGGAGATCGAAATCTCCATCTCGACGGGATAGGAGGGACTTAAATACAAACATTGCACGAATTTTTGGGCCATAAGAAGCCACCGAATGCAAATGATATGCAATGATATGAGAATGCAAGACAGACGAGTTCTGTGAGGAAATGGTGTCACAGGGGGACAAATAGACACAACAAGACTCCGCGAGGATGGGGAACCAACATCACCGGGGACTACTCGGAAGTAAAACCGTATCTCATACACTAAGGGCATGGTGATGGGAAATAAACTTTTAGTCGAAGGATATGCTTATCATAATGTTGCGGTTGGTAATAGTTCAGATGAATTGAGTTGATGGTTCATCCTTATTATTTTCTTTTTTCTGTTTTTCTGTATATCTTCTCTTTCGGAACTCAACTTGAAATAATAAAATGTATGACTTCCCCGAACATCATGATAAGGATACCATGAGCTGGTCTCGGTCTCTGTCTGAAAGGTCAGAACTTTGTAGATGTAGATGTAATCACTGTAGATATAAATGTCGTTGTAGTTGTTGTAGCGGTAGAGCTTCCCCGAGCATCATGATATGGGAATCATGAGCTGGTCTCGGTCTCTAGTGTCGAACTTCCCCTTGCACCATGGTATGGGAACCATGAGCTGGTCTCGGTTTCTAATGTCGAACTTCCCCTTGCACCATGGTATGGGAACCATGAGCTGGTCTCAGTTTCTAATGTCGAACTTCCCCTTGCACCATGGTATGGGAACCATGAGCTGGTCTCGGTTCCTACCCAAAATGATGGAAACTCGCGAGAGCATCTTCACAAAGAGGGGTTGTAAATTTGTAGATTGTAACTGTAGTTGTAAATTGTAATATTGATGTAGATGTTCGGCTGTGAGCCATAGTGTTATTGTAGATTGTAGGTTGTAAATTGTAACACTGTAGAATTGTTGATGTAAATGTTGTAGATGTACTCTGTAATTGTAGAATTTTGTAGATGTGATCTTGTACTTGTTTTGGCGATTTGTAGAATGTGCACCGGGGATCTTCAGATGAGTTATAGACCGGCTGATATGTGGAGTGTCCTCTTGTAAGGAGATATGTCATTGATAGTACTCGTAATGAACTCTCTGGGGAAAATCATTTTTGAGGAGTATATTTGTTGTAATTGTAAGATATGTAAGATTGTTGTAGCAGAAATCCTCAAGTGGGGAAGTATCTGTAATGTCCTCTGTTTTGACTTGATAATCTTGAGATAACCCACTGGGGAAGTACAGATTGTCTTGATGAAATTGTTGTTTGTCGTTTTGAGAATAGATATGCCCAAAGCGAGTTGCTCAAATAAAGAGATCTTCTGTTTTTCAACTGTAAGTTGTTGAGTGGATCTTGTAATGTTGTTGAAGAAACGGTGTGTCTTCAAATGGTGATCCTCATAATGTCAAAGTGCAGAATAAATGCACTCTTGATCCATGCTCAAAGGCTGGAGATGTTCATAGCGTGATTGCCAAAGACCGAAGTTCAATTCGGGAAATAACCGAAGAGAGATTGTCAAGCAAGACTCGACCATCGAGGCATAAACTCCAATGGGAATGTACTGAAATAACTGTCTTCCACGAGGATCGAACTTCGTGGGGAAATGGAAATATTGAGTTTTTTCTGCTTAGGGCTGACAACTCTCTTTAGAAGGAATGAGACACGCCCAAAATACCCAAGGGTAACCGCAATCGAAGAGATAGAGTAAAACATACAAAGGATGCACAAAATGCCGATGTTATGCTATCTACTTATATGATATGCGTATGCTTATGTTTGCGCTGACAAGTCGAGAGGGACACATCATTTATGCATGGGGAAATGCTCGAGCCTTATCTTCGCAGGTCCTTTGAACGAGAATGACCTTCACTCTCAGATGGCATAAGCGTCAATAGTCTAGTCATCTTTCTGTGAGTAAGGGTGAGCATTGGCGGTCATCCTCTCGTTATTCATATATCAAGTAGAGCAAATTTTGAAAAGGTTTAAATTAGTTAGGATTTTGCTATCAAGATCACAGATTTAGTAAAGGGAAAAACTTTTTATTGAACGGCGGGCAGCGGAAAAGCGTGACCCGATATTACAGTGTTGGAAAATGATATCGATTACATAGAGGGAATAATGTCCTGCTTCTCCTAAACAAAGTATTTCTTGACAGCATCCGTATTCACGGGGCGAGTGATTTCCTCTCCATCCATTGTTGCTAACATCAAAGCGCCTCCAGTCAAGACCCTTTTGACTACATATGGTCCATCATAATTCGGGGTCCATTTTCCTCTGATGTCGGTGAGGAAAGATTGGATTTTCTTGAGCACAAGGTCACCTTCCCTGAATACCCGGGGTCGAACCTTTTTGTCAAACGCTTTTTTCATCTTCTGCTGATACAGCTGCCCATGGCATAGCGCAGCCATCCTCTTTTCTTCGATTAAGTTCAACTGATCATACCTGTTCTGACACCATTCTGCCTCTGATAATTTTGCCTCTACTAAAATTCTCATAGAAGGAATCTCAACTTCTATTGGGAGTACTGCTTCCATACCATAGACAAGCGAAAATGGAGTTGCCCCAGTTGATGTACGTACCATCGTACGATATCCATGTAAGGCAAAGGGGAGCATTTCGTGCCAATCTTTGTAAGTAACCACCATTTTCTGAACGATCTTCTTAATGTTTTTGTTGGCGGCTTCAACAGCCTCATTCATCTTTGGTCTGTAAGGAGAAGAATTGTGATGTTCGATCTTGAATTCTTCACACAACTCTTTCATCATTTTGTTATTCAGATTGGAACCATTGTCTGTAATAATTCTGCTTGGCACACCATATCGGCAAATAAGCTGATTCTTGATGAATTTGACAACCACATGTCGAGTTACATTAACATAGGAAGCCGCCTCGACCCACTTGGTAAAATAGTCAATGGCTACCAAGATGAATCGGTGTCCATTAGATGCTTTCGGCTCTATCATTCCAATCATATCGATTCCCCACATAGAGAACGGCCACGGGGATGAGATAACATTCAGGGAAGTCGGAGGCACGTGAATTTTGTCTGCGTAAATCTGACACTTGTGACACTTTCTAGCAAACTTGTAGCAATCTGATTCCATTGTGATCCAATAATAACCGGCCCTTAATAGCTTCTTAGCCATAGCATGTCCGTTGGCATGAGTGCCAAAAGATCCTTCGTGAATTTCCGACATTAACCTATCCGCTTCATGCTTGTCAACACATCTCAGCAAGACCATGTCAAAATTCCGTTTGTACAACACATTGTTACTCAGAAAGAACTTTCCAGCCAACCTTCTCAAAGTCTTCTTGTCTTTGTCGGAAGCTCCCAGGGGATATTCTTGAGTTCTAAGAAACACTTCGATGTCATAGTACCAGGGTTTATCATCCTTAATTCCTTCGACAGCAAAGATGTAGGCAGGCCTATCGAGACGTTTCACTTCAATCCGAGGACACTCGTTCCAAAAGTTCACCACAATCATCGAGGCCAAAGTTGCCAATGCGTCTGCCATTCTGTTCTCATCGTGAGGGATATGATGAAACTCAACCCTATCAAAGAACGATAACAATCTTCTAGAATAATCCCTGTATGGGACTAAATTATCATGTCGAGTTATCCATTCTCCAGTAATTTGGTTGATTACTACTGCAGAATCACCAAACACATCTAAATTCTTAATTCTCAAATCGATTGCTTCTTCGAGACCCATGATACATGCCTCATACTCAGCTTCGTTATTAGTACATTGGAATGCTAATCTGGAGGTGAATGGGAAATGGGTCCCTTGAGGAGTCACAATAACATCACCTATCCCTTTTCCATGAGCGTTGACAGCTCCATCAAAGATTAAACCCCACTGAGAACCTGGCTCTGGTCCTTCACCGTGTACGGGTTCTTCACAATCGTTCATCTTTAAGAACATGACATCTTCATCAGGAAAGTCATCATTTGAGGGTTGATGATCCAAAATAGGTTGGTGAGCCAGGTGATCAGCCAAAACACTTCCTCTAATAGCTTTCTGAGTATGGTACTCAATATCATACTCGGACAATAACATCTGCCATCTGGCAATTCTCCCAGTCAAAGCGGGCTTCTCAAAAATATACTTGATGGGATCCATCTTCGAAACCAACCAGGTAGTGTGGTTCAACATATACTGGCGTAAACGCTTAGCGGCCCACGCTAGAGCGCAACAAGTCTTCTCTAGCATAGTGTATCTGGTTTCACAATCGGTAAATTTCTTGCTTAGGTAATAAGTGACATGATCTTGTTTTCCGGCTTCATCTCGCTGACCGAGTACGCAACCCATTGAATCCTCTAGAACGGTCAAATACATAATTAAAGGGCGCCCTTCAACTGGTGGTATCAGGATAGGTGGTTTGAGCAAATACTCTTTGATACTATCGAAAGCCCTTTGACAGTCTTCAGTCCAAACATACCCTTGTTCTTTCCTCAGGAGCTTGAAAATAGGTTTACATATAGCAGTCATGTTGGATATAAACCTGGAGATGTAGTTCAAACGCCCTAAGAATCCTCTGACTTGTTTCTCAGTGGCGGGAGCTGGCATTTCTCGGATAGCTTTTACTTTGTCAGGATCCACTTCGATCCCTTTTTGGCTGACAATAAAACCCAATAATTTCCCTGATCGTACTCCAAATGTACACTTGTTGGGGTTCAGACGAAGTTTGTATTCCCTCAAACGACAAAATAGTTTAGATAAATGTTTGATATGATCATCCTCAGTTTTCGACTTAGCTATCATATCGTCCACATAAACTTCAATTTCTTTGTGCATCATATCATGGAACAAGGTAGTCATAGCTCTTTGATATGTTGCCCCTGCATTCTTCAACCCAAATGGCATAACTCTGTAACAAAAAGTGCCCCAAGGCGTTATGAATGATGTCTTTTCTCTGTCTTCGGAAGCCATTCTAATCTGGTTGTAACCTGAAAAACCATCCATGAAGGAGAAAACCTCATATCTTGCAGTACTGTCCACCAAGATGTCAATGTGAGGTAATGGAAAATTATCTTTCAGACTGGCTTTATTCAAATCCCTGTAGTCTACACACATGCGAACCTTACCATCTTTCTTCGGAACAGGTACAATGTTAGCTAACCATAGCGGATACTCGGCAGTGACAAGGAAACCTGCATCAATCTGTTTCTGTACCTCTTCCTTAATCTTTAGAGCCATGTCAGGTCGAGTCCTTCTGAGCTTCTGTTTTACTGGCGGGCACTCTGGCTTTAAAGGTAAATGATGTTTGACTATAGCCGTGTCCAAACCGGGCATATCCTGATATGACCAAGCAAACACATCAACAAACTCTCTAAGCAGATCAACCAGCTGTTTCTTCACATCTGGTTTGAGCAGAGCTCCAATTTTCACTTCTCTACGGATTTCCTCTGATCCCAAGTTGATTACCTCCACCGGCTCTTGATGGGGTTGAATAGCTTCTTCTTCTCTCTCAAGCAATCTAGTAATTTCTTCCGGAATACCATCTTCTTCGTCCTCGGCTTCATACACAGGAAACTCAAAATTCGGAAGAGGTAGTGGATCATTATTCCCAGGTTGTAATTTGTGTAGCAATCTGCGCAAGTGACGTGATTTTTAATAAGTTTTTGCTTTGTAAAGTGGAAAGTGTGTGTACGCGAGATGCTACTTATTATTTTCCAACATCATGGATAAAATAAAAAAACAGATGTAAATGAAAGTAGTTTATTGATGATAGCAAAAACCGAAAAGACACGCCCAACAAAGTCACCTTTGCCTTGGGCAGAGCAAAGGGAATTATTAAAAGTATGCCCTACTAAATGCAGTTTCGCCTTGGGCAGAGCGAAAATTTTAAACAAGTGCTTTACTTAGATATATGAATGGCGGTAGGAGCTTCAACCACACTCCAATTCTTGACCACGACGCCTGAAGTCACAAAGTCCGGGATGTCTTCAGCCGGCTCTTCCTCAGTGATGGCATAAACTCCAAAGGTATAGTCGAAATCATCTGACACGTAACCTGTATCTTCCATATAGGGCTCGTAGTCTTCATAAGGAAAGGAGGACCTTGTAGAATCGTCCGATATGTAGCCCTCGAGTTCATCTTTTAACACAGCATTAACCTGAGGATGGTGGGAAATTCCTCCACTACGGAACACTTCACTGATCAATGGAAACCCTTGATTCTTGGTGCCTTGGCGAGCAAAACTGCTGGTGAAACCGAGGCCCTCCTTGTTCTTGTTCTCTGGCAAAGACAACACCTTTCCCCACATTGACTGGTGACCACTGTTCACTACTCGTTGTGCGTCTTTAAATGATGACATGGATGCCTGAACTCTCTGAGTACTTTCACCCGCAACAGACAAAGCTTGAAACTGCGTGCCAACTTCCTCTTCAGCCTCGACGTATGAGAATGATGACAGGTGACTCACCACCAAAGCTCTTTCTCCACAAACCGTAACTACTTTCCCTTCAAAAATATACTTTAACTTCTGATGCAGGGTAGAAGTAACTGCTCCAGCTTCATGTATCCATGGCCTCCCTAGCAGGCAGCTATAGGCGGCACGAATGTCCATGACCTGAAACGGGGTCATGAAAGTCTGTAGTCCAATAGTCATAGGCAAATCAACCTCACCAATTGCTGTTTTCCTTGACCCATCGAAAGCTTTGACAATAACGTGACTCGGCCTCATTGGCGATCCCTGATATGACAGCTTAGATAGGGTGGTCCTAGGCATTACGTTTAGAGACGATCCAGTGTCAACCAGCACACTGGACAGGGAGTCATTTCCGCAGTTCACAGAAATGTGCAAAGCCATATTATGTTTCCTTCCTTCCTATGGGAGATCATCTTCATTGAAACCCAGATTATCACTCGAAGTGATACTGCCAATGATGTTATCGAATTGTTCCATAGTCACATCCTGCTCAACATAGGCTTGTTCCAAAATCTTCTGAAGTGCTTCTCTATGAGCCTCGGAACTCATCAACAATTGTAGCACAGAAATCTTTGACGGGGTCTGCAAAAGCTGATCTGCAACCTTATACTCGCTTCTCTTGATTATTTTCAAACATTCATCGGAGTTGGATAAGTTAGACCCACCAGATTGCCCCACATTTGGGTCCTTTGAGCCTGATGGTTCGGACAAAACCTCTTTTTCTTTCGGTGGCACAGTCGGGTAGATTCGCCCGCTTCTTGTCACTCTACTAACATCTGCAATATTAACGATTGAGGGTATGGTGGGCAGAGGCACTTCTTTCCCATCCTCCAACATAGTAGCATTATATCTATAAGGGATGGCCTTACTAGAGGTATAAGGGACAGGTCCAGGCACATTGATTACCAACGGAGCAACAGTTGGCTTCTTGCTATTGTAAACGATCTCTATACGTTCCACCTCTTTAAAGTGGGGTACTATGACACAGACTTCTTCAGCTTTCTCACTTGAAACTTCTTGATCATCACTTTCTAAACAAACTTCAATCATATTGACAGAGGGTGAACCATGTGGTGGTAATGGATTCTTCTGTACATTCGGGTCAGAATCCCTGAAAGACAAGATCCCATTTTTTATGAGCCTCTGGACATCCATCTTCAAGCCGAAGCAACTCTCAATATCATGTCCCGGAGCACCCTGATGGTAGGGACAGAACTTGTCAGCTCTATAAGAAGGGGGAGGATTCGTGGGAGCTGGAGGTGGAGCTTTCGTCTGAATGTGACCCTTTTTGATCAAGGTGGGGAATAAATCAGTGTATGTCATTGGGATCGGATCAAAATTTATTTTTCGGTACACACGACCCTGATTGCTAGGTGGCCGATTCTGCTGAGGATTCTGTGGACTCTGCTGAAGCTGGGGTTGTTGAGCAATGGGAGACTGAGGTTGTTGATAGGGTTGTGGAGACTGTAGCTGATAAGCCGGAGCATTAAACACTGGAGACACCGCTGCAACCTGATGTGGTGGCATGTACCTCCTTCTGAATTGTCCTTTTTGAATAGCATTCACACTTTGTTCCTTTTTCTTCGCGAAACTACTCCCATACCTCTTAGGAGCATTTTCTTCTTTGGTCAGCCTTCCCTCGCGAACACCTTCTTCTAAACGCATTCCCATGTTGACCATTTCAGTAAAGTCACTGGGGGCGCTGGCTACCATCTTCTTATAAAAGAAAGGACCCAGAGTCTTCAGAAAGATCTTGGTCATCTCTTTTTCTTCTAACGGTGGCGTGACTTGTGCGGCCACCTCGCGCCAACGTTGGGCATATTCTTTGAAGTTCTCCTTATCCTTCTGTGCCATTGCTCTCAACTGATCTCGGTCGGGTGCCATGTCCACATTGTACTTATACTGCCTGATAAAGGCTCCTCCCAGATCATTGAAGGTTCGAATCTTTGTACTGTCCAGCCCCATATACCATTTGAGTGCGGCGCCTGTCAAACTGTCTTGGAAATAGTGAATGAGTAACTGATCATTATCAGTTTGGGCAGACATCTTCCTGGCGTACATAATGAGATGGCTCTGAGGGCAGGTATTCCCCTTGTACTTTTCGAAATCAGGAACTTTGAACTTTGGTGGGACTTTAACATTCGGCACCAAACATAGCTCAGAAGCACTCTTACCAAATAAATCTTTTCCCCGAAGGGCTCTCAATTCCTTTTGTATTTCAGAAAACTGGTCTTGGAATCCATCTATCTTCTCTTCTAAACCCACGGTCTCGGTTGGTGACCCATGTAGAATTGGTTCATCCAGAATATACGGGACAGTGTTCAGCTGCGGAGGTGCAGTAGTCATCACAGCAGAAACAACAGGAGCAGCCTGAACAGTGGTCACAACGGGGGTCTCAGACACGGGCGGATGGTAACCAGCCGGAGTGAAATAAGGAGACATCCCCCACGGGAAACCTTGAGGCATACTGTAAGATACTTCAGCAACAGAAGACACCACTGGGATCGGTGTTGGTGTCACTTCGGGTACAACAGTCCTTGGAACTTCTTGGTTGTTGATCGAGATTTGACTGGACAAAGTCTCTACCAGGCCATTCAACTTTTCCAAACTCTCTTTCATACTTGCAACTTTATCACGGAGCACCCTGTTCTCTTGTTCTAGCTGATCCATCTTCTGACGTTGACTGGCTCGAGTGTTGTATCGGTGATTCAGCTTGTTCTGCGGAGATGAAGCAAGAGTAAGACCCTGGAATGCAAATGATGCTATGCTTATGTAAAATGCAAATGAGTGTGAAACTTTCAAGAAACTCAAGTAACTCTGGCATTGTAACCTTGGAAGAACTTATTTTATTTGAAGATTGAAGCGTTACAAAAACAGAGTACTCTTTTAAGAGTTTATTACATTGAATAAAAAGCAAAAGAGAAACTCGGGAATCTACTCCTTATGCTCCCTCTGTGCGCGAAGCTCCTTTTCTAATTGATTGACGCGTTCTTGCAACTCGGCCTTTTCTCTGATGAGTCGGTCGACACACTCCTTCCAAGCCATAGTATCTGGGGGAAGATCATCTTTGGTGACAACACTTGAAGAGGCATGAGGAGAAAATAAATCTCCTTGTGCATTTCTCTTTCTGGTAACTTCGATTACCGGAGTCTTTTGAAGTCTTTCCTTCTCTACCTTGAGGATGAGGAACTTGTTCTTCCAAGCAGTCCTCAATTTTCGGGCTTCATCTAAAGCAATCCTTACTTGTTCAATTTCGTCCACATCGAACCAGTCGGGGTCATGAGGAGATAATACCATAGGTTCATGGAAAGGGAACGGCATTTTGAGGTCAAGGGCTCTTGCTCGCACCCAATGTAGATATTCTTCAGAGACAGTACAATTGGGGTATCCCAAAGCAGCTTTCCCTTCTTTATTGATGTATTCCCATGAGTAAATTATGACGGTCTTCAGGTCTGGGTCTTCTCCTTCTTTGAGAAAGATTCCTTCTAACAAAGTCTGGTCAGGTACTTCAATCATGGGATGCCCGAATTGGAGACGGGCCAGCGCAGGGTTATAACTTATGCATCCTTCCCTTCCAATAAGCGGTACGTTAGTAAAACCTCCGATACTGTGGATCATACTTATACCTCCATATGTAGGATCGTACCACACAATGTCAGAGTGAGTAAGGGCCATGACTATCTCGGGCCAACGAGGAGACTCCTCCTCTTCCCAAATAGACGGGTGTCGAGTTAAACGAGCAATGAACCATGAATACAACAGAGCGGTACAACAAACGACGTGTCCTCCTCCCTCGGCATTCCTCGAGTGGATTGAAAAGTATGTGTCTGCAAGCAAAGTAGGAACAGGATTCTTAAGTACGAACAGTTTAATTGCGTTCATGTCAATAAACTCGTCGATCTTCGGGAACCAGAAAATTCCATAAACCAACAGAGCAAAGGTGGCTTCCATGATAAGGACTTCTTTTCTTTCAGCATGATAACAAACTTTTTCAACCAAAAAATCAGCAGGGAATCCAAGGACCCCTTCCTTGGTGATCAGGTGTGTCTGGACATCTTCAAGGCTGAGATGAGTGGCATTTGCAATTTCTTGGTGACTAGGCGCGTCCTCCTGACCGGTGAATATGGGACGGGCCGTTACAGGCATCTTCAGGAAATCAGAATACTCCTCCAACGTTGGCATCAACTGGTAGTCTGGAAAAGTGAAACAGCGGTACAACGGGTCATAGAATTGAACGAGGGTCTCCAATAACCCCCCCTTCATCTGGAGTTCGAGGAAACGGAAAACTTCTCCATACTCTGTTGCGAAGGCGTACCGATTCTCGATGAGGTCAGCTAGCTCTCTCAAGCTTTCAATGTTAGGGCTCTGAAAAGTGTACTCCAAGGCTTCTCTTTTGGAATCCATAGTTACAATACCTGAGAAATAAAGTTGAGTTTCTTGAAATGAATAAAGAAAAATGTAATGCAAAATGAGTAGGACTTCATGGGATCCCCAACTATTTATAAGCATTATAACAAAAGAAAACGTTTTTTTTATTAATTTCAAAACGGAATACAAATTATTGCTTTTAAAAGTCCCAAGTAAAAGCTAAATAAAAGCTAGTAAAGACGCTAAAGAAGTTTCGAATTCTGTTGCTTGAGCTGCTCTTCGAGTTGCGTCTTCTCACGGATAAGATTGTCCACAATTAGTTTCCAAATAGTGCACTGGGGGTCGGAGAAAAATAAATCCTCCATGACTTTCCTCTTCTTGTAGGGGAGTAGCTCTTCATCCTTTAATTGTAGCTGTTTCTGGAATTCATCCCTCTCCTTTTGAAGTTCAGCCTTCTGCTTCTGACACTCATCGCTTTCTGCCACTGCCACATGGTACTTATTCTTCCATGATTCCAACTCATGTTGAGATTTCCTCAAGGACACTTCTAACTTCTCGGCTTCAGACATAAAGACATAAGTGGGCTCCCTCCTTGGAGCTATGGGATCTTGACGGGAATAGGGCATCTTTAGCTTGATCGCCCTTTCTCTGACCCACCGAAGGTAGGGTTCTAAAGATACACAATTAAGCTTCCCGAGGCTTTCTTTCCCTTTCTTGTGTAAGTGGTTCCATGCAACTAAAACCTTGTTTAGGAGTTCCTGGTCTTCCCTAAAGAAAATATTCTCTACTTGGACACTCTTAGGTGGCTCCTTCAATGGAAATCCCAATTGTCGACGAGCTAAGACCGGATTGTAACTGATCCCTCCATTAAAACTGAGTAATGGTACATTAGCAAAGTCGCCACAACCATCAATAATCAAAGTTCCATCATATACTCGATTGTACCAAATGATATCTGAGTGGGTCAGTGCCATAACTCTGGGAGACCAAAGCCCCCTATCGAGACTTAAAAAGGAAGTAGACCTCGGCAAGTGCGAAATAAACCACTTGTAGAGTAGGGGTACACAGCAGGTGATCATTCCTCCACCATAGAAGTTTCGGAGGTGTACAGAATGGTAAGCATTACCCAATAGGGTTGGTACTGGATTGTTCTTCAAAAAGATCTTAATTGCGTTGAGGTCAACGAACCCTTCAAAACTCGGGAATAAAAATACTCCGTAAATAAGCAAGGCAAAGATCGTCTCTAATGGAGCCTTGTTCGTATAGTCGGCATAAAACATTGCTTTACTGATTAAAAACTTCGTAGTCAAACCAAAAAGACTGCCTTTACTAACCAGATTTCCCTTGACGTCCGATACCTTTAGGCAAAGGGCCTTAGCAATTTCTCTTTCATCAAGGTCCTTTTCCAGGAAAGGGAAAGGAGACTCTTCTAAGATGGGTAAACCAACCAAAAAGGAGTATTCTTCCAACGTAGGCAATAGTTGGAAATCTGAAAACGTGAAACAATGGTATAGTGGATCATAGAATTGCAATAAAGTGGACAGGAGTCCTTCATCCACTTGTCGACTCAATAAGGATATCAGCTTCCCATACTTGCTTTTGAATTTCTCTTGGTCTTCAATCAGGGTCACCAACTTCTTTAGGTCATCCAACTTGGGACTTTTAAAAGTGTATTTCAGAGTGTGTCTTCTATTGGGGTCCATAATACCCTACAATGTTCATAAACAAAGGTAAATCCCATGAAGTCTAATGCGGTATGATGCTTTATGAATGCAACAAACACAAGTAGGCACATAGAAGCATAAGGATAAACAGACAAAGGGGACTCTAGGCTTGCAACGAGCATGGAGCAAAGGTATACCCATCCCCAAAGGATTTGGACTAAAGGTTGTTTGTACATGTAGAACAAGGTTCTAATAAGGTTCCCAAAGTCATTAGCCCGTCTTTCAGATATTATCGACTTCCCAAGTACTCGGGGGTTAATAATATTCTCAAGAGAACTTCTTTTGAGCGTAGTATCGCGTAGCACTATTTCGGGGGTACCCCCTCATAACCCCGCACTACATCTTAGTAAAGGTCAAAGTGGGGTTAAGGTAACTATGGTCCTCAATATCATAGGCTCCAACATCGAATGTAGTGCATGTTTTCACGATTAAAGACTCGTTCAACAATACATCTTTCGAGAGGGCCTCAATTGAGCGTGATTTTCAAGTCAGCTTGGTCGGGATTCCACCCCCTATAAGCCTCTTTGAACATATCACTATCCTATCTTAAGTTCACTCAAGTCCGGGTGTAGGACTTTGTCTCACCACTCAAGAGTATCAACCCAAGAATACAAACAAATAAGCAAGTAAACAAATAAGCAAATATAAGCAAATATAAAAAGCAATAAGGAAATAAAACAAGATAGGGAGACCCACTGAGAGGTCCCCAGTGAAGTCGCCATTTCTGTAGCGGTGAAATTCGGATACCAAACTATTGATTAGTTTGAATCTTTAATTCATTTGAACCCGAACTTTGATTTGTCCAAAGGAAGGGATAGAGATCGAAATTCCCACAATGCAATGCAAATGCAAGCTAGATTGTTTTAGGTTCGGGGGTTGGTTAAACTTAGGGAAGGTACTAGCATCCTAAGTTTCTGTAGTACTCTACAGGAACCTCTTGTTTTATGTTTGTTTATTGCTATGTGTTTATCTGCTTAATGGTTTAGAGACCCTAGTGGTTTATTTCTAAGTATACTCGATAAGATGTCGCATCTTATGCCTACATATCCTTACGGGAGTGGAATCAGAGTATGTTGTAGTTCACCCTAAAGGGTTAGAGGAGCTCTTTGACTGTGGTCAAAGTTCCTACGGGTTTAGGGTAGTTGTTTTGATTGGGTTTAGGAGAAGAGACGAGTCTTCATGTTAAGGGAGATATAACCACCACAAATGTAAAGGGGGTTGTAGGAAATGGTCTTTGCATCGTCTTAAGAAAAGGTCTTACATACTCGGATGGTCGCCAAGTATGCCTTTGTCGTTCTTAAGGCAAAGTCCCTACATGTTTGATTGTATTGTTGTGGGGGGTGGAGATTATATCTCGCTTAAGATGATTAACATCTATTCTCTAAATGTGTTTGTAAGAGTTTGTGTTGTATATTGTTTGTTTCTATGTTGTAGAGATAAAGACAAGGTCCTTCCTATAGGGTAGGTCCTAAACTTAACTGATCAACTTGAATGGAATCAAGGATCGAAGGGGAATATGATGCATATGATGTGCAACTACACACAACGTTGAATTATGTGTAGGTTTTTCCTTTGGACGGAATGCAGTGCAATAATGTAAATGCGATAATATTAAATTTTCAGAAGATAAATTGCGGAAAATAAAACCATACACACGCATGAAAGCGCTAAGGTGCAGGTGAAAGGTGTCGTGAAGTGCATGATTTTTACGTTGTTGATTGATTTTAATCGTTTGATTTGAGTTTAGGCGGAAGTTGAATTTTAAAGTGTTGGAGTTAATAGTTAAATAAGAAGCTTAGATTAATTGGTGAAGTTGGTTTTAGAAAAAATATTAATTTAATTTTATTAGCAAAAGTTTTTTTGATATGGATTAATTTTAGAGGAGATTAAATACCAAAACCTACAATGACTAAATTATTTGTGAGAAGACTTAGGTGAGGTAATTTATCATCATGGGTTAATATTAATTTATTGTTTATTTTAAATATGAAATATGTTTTTAGGGGGGGAATAAATAGATTATTTTAAAAGGGTTATTAAGTCTATTTTAAATAAAAAGATCTAAAGAAGATAATTGGTTAAAAAAAACTTAACTTATCAAGAGGTTAAATTAAAAGGGGTTATTAATAAAAGAGTTAATTTTACAAAAAAAGTTATTAATTATTATTTTTATTTATAAAAGCCTGATTAAAAGATAATATGAATTTAGATTAATTAAGTTAATAATTATATTAAATGGTGGATAAAGGGTGTATCATTATTTATCTAAAAAGTTGGTTAATTTATTTTAAATAAAAAGATGACTTAGGTATGAAAGTGGGTTAGTTAACTGATTAATAAAAATAGGATACATTAGTTTTATTATATAAAAGGTTGATTTACTTAAAAAACGATTAAGTGATGTTTGCGGTTAATTAAGGTGGTTATTAGAGTGATCAAGATTATGTGTGTGTTTAGTGGATGTGGTGAGTGTTAGTGATTGCAATACGTTAACAAATTACAAAAAGAAAAAAGAAAAACTTGAAAACCCTAGATCCCAAATCACCCTCTCCGCCGTGATTTCCCAATTTCGGTTCTCCCCCCCCCCCCAAAATCGATTCAAGCCATTTCGACTCTTCTTCTTCTTTCGATTTCGCTTTCACTTTCAATATAGAACCTGCAACAATCACATCAAAATATCAATATCATAAGGAACTTCAATGTACACGATGGTTTTACCGAGATTAGGGAGCGGCGGCTGGTGTTGGAGTCCTGACGGCGGTCGTTCGTGATGGACGGAGACACCTTTCGCGAGCTAAGACGAGATAAGTCTCCTAGCCTTGATTCCTCGGTTACGAGATTTGGTTTGTGGTATCTCTAGGGTTTGATGTTCTCTGCTTCGTACGATAGGGTTTTTTGCATGCCCCTTTTCTCTTCACCTTCATCTCTTTATATAGGCACCATGAGGATTAATGTCCTGTTTAAAACTTGACTGAAGGAGTTGAATGCTGATTTCGATATTCCTATTTGGGTTGCATCAGATTCAAAATCTTTCCTTTTTGGTGATTGTAATAATGGCTTGTTTGATTGACATTCAAATTTTTGATTCAGATGAGCTAGGATTCGATTTGATTCTGAATAGAATCCTCTATCTCCAAAGGATATTCTCTGATTTGCTTTTGATAACTTGATTTTGGTTTGGCAGGTGTGGATAATAATTAAATTATTGGGTCAGCTGATGAATCTAGAAGCCCAAAAGGGGGGGAGGCTCATGTTTGGGTACGAGAATGCTGGTGATGCCCTTGGTTATTTGACTTTTCTCTTCTTCTTTCAGGCTGTCACTTGATTTGGAAGCTGCCAGTTCTGGGTCATTGCCGGGGAAGGTATAACTGCGATGATGACTCATAAGTCTGAGCTTGTGGCTGTGTTGTTGGTATCCCGGTTTGTGTTGGAGAAGGAATTCTGTGGATGGTTACCCTGTTGGTCTAGTTTTCGAATTTATCAATGCCCGGTGATGAGTTAGTCTGAGGGCCATGTTTGCCTTGGTTGCCGCTTTAGGTCCTGCGTTGCCGTTGTTTGCTTGTTAAGTTGAGTGGTGCTGGTAACAAAAAATGGGTCCACGTTTGTGCCATCTTTGTGAATGTCTTGTGAACCACGAGGTATTGGTGACCAACTTTTTGACACACATCAACACTGCTTGCTGCCATGATGTTTCTAAATGGAGTTGCACTTTATCTGTTGGTTGCCTTCTATCTATGCGTGTTATACAGGTACTTGCTGATACTTGTGGAGGTTTTGTTGCCAGCGTGCAGAGTTACTTGTTGGTGCTCGTTGAGATGCCTTGCTATCCTTGTGTGCCACGGCGCGCTTGCGACCACTGCACTCGCGAATGATTCTTTTGATAAATACCCGTTGTTTGAAACTTTATGATGGGTGCTCGGGCTATTGGAGACATACTGATGGCTTTTCCTCTTTTTTCAGGGGTTTGCATAAGTCTGGAAGCTGTCGGTCTTGTGCCATTGGCGAGAAAGGACATAACGGTGATGACGACTTGATAGTCCGAACCATATTGGTGTTGTCGGATGTAGTTGCCTTGCGAATTACATTGAGTTGTTCGAAACAGTTGCCTTATTTCAATTTTCGATGTTCGGTAGGGAGTTGATAATGGCCACGGTCATAGTCCTCCCGGCCGCTCGAGTCTCATGCCCGATGATGAGTTGAGCTGAGGGCTGAAGTTAAATCTCACTCTCCTTTAGATTATCAGTCTTGTAGTTCACTTGTTAATAATATGCCTTGACTTTTTGTGGTGCTCTCTGTAGGTTGTGGTATGCTGAAAGGATAAGTATCTAGTTTCGACCCCTTTAAAACTAACTCTGTGCCGAAATCGCGTTGGTCCAAATGTCTATGTGACAGTGTGCAGTATTGATGTGTGTATGCGCGAATCAACAGCTTCGACGGAGGGATAAATACGCTCAGCTTAGGTGGGCCCCAAGAGAGAGGGCTTATCAATGTCGGAGGCGTGAAGACGAAGGATCCACTGTGGCCCAATCAAGAATCTTCAGGTATAAGTTCTTAACTTTTCTCAGATGTTGTAGGATTCATTAGTCTATCCCCTTGTGGTTATACAATGTTCTTTTATTGATTTGGTTATGCTTGCTTGTTTCACGTGCGTTGCTTCGACTTTGTGGCCAAACATACACCCTTTAAAGCCCTGCTGCATATTCGAAAGATGGGACTTGTAAGTCTGTCCTGTTACTTTGCAGCACGAGGAACACCAATTGAAGGTAAAATTCTTTACACAATTCCGCTTCAAAACCGTGATAGTGCTAATGTTTGTCACGGGGTCCATCTCGTAATTTTCATGCTTCAATGACGTTCTAAATCTTATGTCTTTGCTCTTACGGTGTTTGAAACAATTGACTAGTTTTATTGTTGATGGTTGTAGGATCTGCAGCTTGTCTGGTTGCAAATTCATTATAGGTGATGGATCGAGCCTCCCATCAAGAGTTTGAAGCCCTCCGTGATATAATCCAGCTTAAATTTCGTATTGCTGCGGTATTTTCCACAACAGATAAAAGGGTGTCTGCATTATGTTTCGTATTCCTCAAAATTGAAGAGTTTGATGCAGGCAGCTGCATTTGGTAATTGAAATATCTCCAGTATAATGGTATGTGTTGATGCGTATCGGGCACGGAGGCTTTACTAGCTGCATTTGTTTTTTTCACATTTCTGAATTTATCAATATGTTCCGATCCCTGAGATTACAAAATCAGTAGGTGGGCTGCTGCAGGCGTTTTCTGGTATAACCGAGAGATTCCCGTAACTTGGAATTTATTGCCGGCAGCGACTTTTGCTACGTGATATGGTAAGATCATTGAGAACTCTATCACTTTCCGCCTCTTGAGTTAACTCTTGCTGAATTATTGCTGCTATTTTGACAGGTCGTGATGTGTTAACTCTTTTATTATCTCTACTGTGTTCAACTCTTAACAAATTTGAATCTTGTCTCGCAGCTACCGTGACCGTCCTTCTCATTCAATTCAATAAGCTCGGTTACATTTGATAGCGTGTGGTGAGTTGAGCTTCTTATATTTCATGTCAAACATTGCCAAGAATAGCTTTGTTAAGTTCTGAGAGCTTTATCTGATTTGTGAGCTGCTTCATTCAGGGGAACCGAGGCGTGTTGTAGGTAGGATCTGCAATTGAGGGTGTTGAGAGAAGGTAACATCAGTCTGAGGTCTTGTTGGACTTCCGTTACCGTACTGAGCAAGTTTGTAGTCAAAAATAAAGTTGAAGCTGTAACGTTGGCTGTTGCGATGACGGTGCACAAGTCCCATAAAGCTTTAAGGCTGATGTCATGAACTGAGTTTAGAATGAATTTGTGAATTTGTATGAATGATAACTCTTTGGGTTTTTGTATATCTGAATTGCTTCTTGTTATTGTCATCATCTTGTGACACTTTCTTGAATGATACTACGTCGTTAGCTTGCTTCCTGCTCAAATTACCAAACATGTAAATTTATTCTTGAGTTGCGTACGGTATCTTTAAATATTGGCAGCGGTAAATGATGCACTCGAAGCTCGGTATTTGTTATCACAGAATGGGCGTAGTATTTTTTTGTAACAATCTAAACCTTATAAGCCAAACTCATAAAAGTAAAACTTTGTCACTTGGATCACGAAAGATAACACATCAACATGACTTTGAGAAAATCCTTCGGAATTTAGAAGTTCCTCCACAGTTTAAACTTGATGCATAGGTGTAAATCTGGCTTAGACTGGGAATGTATAACAATGAATTGACCGAATTACACTTTCGCGACGACACTTATGCTCAAAGCTTATGAATCATATCCGTGCACTTCTAACGTTCACGCTTGACACCAACGGCATTGATAACCTGGACCTTGAAGTGCTGGGCAGTAATAAATCACACTTGGCATCATTGCATCTGCACAAATCTGTTAGTCATAGCACACGCTCGTATAATAACATAAATAAGCAAGAAATAAGCATGAAGAGGTGGGATTTTATGGTCAAAAATTAGGGTGCAACACCTACATCAACCTTGTTATATACATCTGACAGTTTTGGCTTGAACTAGAATGCATCATCTATCTACTCTTAAAATGTTGTTACATATGTGACCCCTTCCTACTGATTCCCGTTGAGGATCTGTTGCTCAGTGGCCATCAACAACAAATTTTATCTCATATACACCTGGATATAGCCACAACATCGCTGACCAAAATCTGGATTTCCTTGATCCATCATGGTCTATAACACTAGTTAATGGCTGAGGTTGAGGGTCCATCTTTATTGGGTGATGCCAGCCATTGAAGCTTCCAGCTACCTCCACGACATCACCATTGCCAGAGAATTCAATAAGAACCTTCTTGAGTCCTGAAAGACTTTCTTCAGCTTCAAGCAGCTCTGCATCTTTTCCAGATAAAAGTTTTTTCGCTTTGCTGATTTCCTCCTCCGCCTTGTGATTTGATCGCAGCTCCTTGATGGTAATGAATCCTGCTGCGAATTTGATTGAACGGTATGATCTTTTTTTTTGACGAGACATTGTATTAGGATTCTTATGGCCAGCTGGTTTATACAACTTTCTGTGATGGCTTGATATTGAATGTTGAATAAATTCCTGTTTTACAGCAGCAATGTCTAATGAACCTACAGGACCTGTATTAACTTCTTTCAAAATCTGTCAGACTTGGCAAACTAACAATGGGAGTAGCACTGCCTGGACAGATATTCTAGAGGACTCCTCAACATGCTTCTGAACATAAGATGAAAGATGAAGATCAGGTGAATGCACGCATCTAGACTGCAGACCCGGTGAAGTAATGAAAACTTTGTTCTGACTCTGTATATGTACTTGCGTTACAGGTATAACACTTGTCGGTGGTGTCGTCCCAGTGGCTGAGTTATTTGTTGCCGTAGCGGTGTCAGGTTTTGCGATTTAGGCAACTATTATTGCCTCTGCTGCTGAAACTGTTTCATTGGCATTTGTGACAATGACTGGAGTTGATGTTAAAACCTTTTATCAATCATTTGCTTCTATGTGCTTTAAGATATTTTTATCACCTGCTCACTTGGTTTTGCTATGACTTTGCAGCACTTCCTGTGGTGCACTCTGTTGCTCCTTGAATTTCCTATTTGGTGTTAAAGAAACTCCTACAAGGATGTTGTGTGTTCATGCTGCTTAACTTCTGTCATGTGCAAAAGGGTCACATGGTTTTAGAAAGCATCGGCAAGGGGTAGATCAACCAATAACTTACAAGATTCACTTAGCAATGGTGATGGAACCTTAAGTAAGTTCATTTTCAATTCAACTTGTATGTTCATGCTTACATATCTGTGGAAAGACAACATCTGTTGAAGCTCAAATGATATTACTACGAATCCTCCTTAAACTAGCGGACCAACCGTAGCTTCATTTCGATTCCACAGGTTTAACATAAGTCAAATGGAATCATGAAACTTGGCTTGTATTTTGCAACTTCATGGATTACTTTCTGAATTTCCGGTGTCTGCTTATTCTGTTGAGAACATCACTTGTTTTATCTTGACAGCATCTTAACAGGGAATTCTTAATGTGTCATGGCTTTGTGTGCTTCTGTATCTGTTTCTAATATTATATTTCCACCCTTGTTTCAGGTATGCTCTCTAGAGAAATAAAACTATGTCACAACTTGGAATTTGAATTGATGATGTTCAATGGAAAGGAAACCATAACATGGAATCAGCTTGGCACGAGCAATAAATCATGGTATTGCTCCTGTAATTGATTTTAAAAAGCTTTTGACATTTCAATTCCCTGTTCTGATTTTTTGGCTGTATGGTTAAGAATGTGACATTCATTTGTGAACTTCATCATAACTGTATGTTCTCAAGTTTGTAGTTTAGGAATTAATATAATTTTCTTGACGATAGAGATTCATCGCAAGAAAGAAACTCGCGCCGTCTACCGTTGTCTGATGAGGGATTTGTCACCTGATGACTCACAGTGAGGATTTTGAATTCATTTGATCTTTCAACATTCATGTACCAGTAGCTTTTGTACCTAGTCGTTCATTTATTCCTTGAGCCAAGAACTGATTATGTCTACAATGTTCTGCAGGTTTCGTCATTTTGAATGAACTAGACAGTCATCAGTGTGTGAACATGTTGCAGGATATTAGGGTGACACAACTTCGAGCCATCTGCCGGCACCGTTGGAAAGGTTCTGTTACTAAAGGAGACAAAGGATGCAGAAGGGCATAGACTTTGATGATTTCTGTAACCACTTCTCCACTTTCTCCAAGTAGCAGTACGGCGACATTTTCGCAATGATTGATTGAGTCGAGGAGTTGGCCAAGGGAACAATCAACAAGTTCGGGCGCTCATGAGCTTTACAACATTTCAAAATAAGATGTACACGCTGCCTCTCATCTTAATCCTTCAATTCGAGAAAGAACGTATGCCAGAAAATTGTGATCAAATCTGTTGTACGGTGGCTTAAGTAGTTCCCACGTAAGCTTCTCCACAACACCTAATTGGTGAAGACTCACAAGCATGAAATGCTCCATCATCTGATGTTTCTCTGTCCTCAGTTTGCTGTTTTCTTTTGTCTTGAATCATCCTTTGTGCATTTCAAAAGTTTTGGAGATGGATAAATGAAGAAGTTGAGATATGAGCCAAGGTTCGTGGCCCACACTTTGACATAGATAACAGGTTTTATTTAGAATTCATGAACTTGACTTGGATTTAGTAGACTTAGATATGTGAGTCATTTTAACACAAGAATAAAGGACTTGCATTCTATGGTGATTTCAATTTGGTATATTATTTTAATCCTGACCTCTTCATGTCTTTTAGGTACATTGACTTTTGGATGTGTGAGCCTTTGTCTTGAAGGTGAAAGGGGTACGTGACGGTGGTATGGATTAGCCTAAAACAGCCTGAAAAATTCACAGCTTTGTTGTTGGAACAACTTTATGGGATTTGTCGAGGACTCGCAGTACCTGCAAGTAGCAAACGTCTCCTAATGCCCTTTCTTTGTGTGTAATTTGAAAATGTACAAGTTATCATTGTATTATTTAATATTTGCGGAAATCAAGAATGTCTTTGTCCTTGTAGGTTTCACAACTTGATGATTCTTGGCCTAATGACTTTAATTTCTATAGGCACTGTTTGAACATAGTTCTTCATAAGTTGTGATATAATCCCAAGTATCCATGATAAAGATTTCTCACAAGTCCACTGCATGCTTAATGTTTTACGGACACAACCCCAACCATTACTTATTAATTTGATCCTTATAACTCACTAATTGTATATGAAAAGAAGTATGTCTATATGTGCGGGACCAATTTTTTTTGTAACAAGCCAAAACATTTCACAATATATGAACATCATAATCTGCCTTGCGACGTGAATTTTCGACAAAAAGATCTTAACCTTAGTTATGCATGACTCGAATTTAGCACATGTTTTGATCACGTCCTGGACCTTTTAGACAAACATCCTTCTAATATTTTCTATATCGATGGGATTGGCCTTGAAGCTAATGGATTTGTATAATATATGCGGTTCATTCCTCAAATATAGTTTGTATGGTTATGAACTGATGCATTATACCATAAGCCTTTGAGATGAATCGAAATATCTTCTGAACTCATTGCATCTAAATTCTAATTCAACCATGACTTGAAATGGACAAGCTAAATCTAAGCTTGTCATAAACTGATTTAGTATCCGAACATAGCCTGACGCTTGCAGTCGATTCGAACAAAGCCTGAGGCTAAATCGACTGTGTCCATAAGCATCATGTGAAGTATCTTTGAATTAACTTGAATTAAGAACAGACCATAGCAACTTGTAGTGAGGCTTAAACAATCTTTAAAGAAGCTTTTAATCAAGTTGAAATAGGGTGTAAATTTCCTAAAACCGTGTGGTAAGATAGATCCAATCATGTACTTTATGTCATTGATCATATCATGTCTGTCTGATCGTGAGAACGAGGACACACACGAGTTTGGGTACAAGGGGCTGGAGGCGCGCTCCTCCCACAATAATTCAGCATAAATTGCCATGGATTATCACCACAATGAGTATACACAAAGTCTTTATAACGAAACCTTAGAGAGTCATGGCCATAAGTCATGTGGCAGTAAGACATTTATTAAATACCAAAGTAGGACAAATTTGGGGTATGACAGATGCCCCTATCTAATTGCCTTTAACCTGAGCGAATGAACTGCCGCATGGCGTTAATTTTAAGGTGGAAGTCAATTAGATACAAAAAGACCCCAAAATTTGTTCGGTAGAGAAGTGAAAAGTACCATGAATGGGTTAATAGGATGATCAAGCTAATATGACATTCCCTGGGTGGTCGAAGCAGCCCCTTATTTAATAAGGTTCTTCGCGATACCAGAGTAGTATAAACGATCCTCTTTGGGTGGTCGGAGCAGTCCCTCATTCGTTAAGGTCCTTCGTGATACCAAAGTGGTGTCTCTAAACACGTGAAATGCTTCGGGTGGTCGAAGCAGTACCTTATCCATTAAGGTTCTTCGATGATACCAAAGAAGTATCTCTGAAACACTTGAGATTCTTCGGGTGGTCGAAGCAGTACCTTATCCATTAAGGCTCTTCGATGATACCAAAGCAGTATCTCGAACAAAACTTGAGATTCTTCGGGTGGTCGAAGCAATACCTTATTCATTAAGGCTCTTCGATGATACCAAAGCAGTATCTCGAACAAAACTTGAGATTCTTCGGGTGGTCAAAGCAGTACCTTATCCATTAAGGCTCTTCGATGATACCAAAACAGTATCTCGAACAAAACTTGAGATTCTTCGGGTGGTCGAAGCAGTACCTTATCCATTAAGGCTCTTCGATGATACCAAAGCAGTATCTCGAACAAAACTTGAGATTCTTTGGGTGGTCGAAGCAGTACCTTATCCATTAAGGCCCTTCGATGATACCAAAGCAGTATCTCGAACAAAACTTGAGATTCTTCGGGTGGTCGAAGCAGTACCTTATCCATTAAGGCTCTTCGATGATACCAAAGCAGTATCTCGAACAAAACTTGAGATTCTTTGGGTGGTCGAAGCAGTACCTTATCCATTAAGGCCCTTCGATGATACCAAAGCAGTATCTCGAACAAAACTTGAGATTCTTCGGGTGGTCGAAGCAGTACCTTATCCATTAAGGCTCTTCGATGATACCAAAGCAGTATCTCGAACAAAACTTATCCATTAAGGCTCTTCGATGATACAAAAGCAGTATCTTGAACAAAACTTGAGATTCTTCGGGTGGTCGAAGCAGTACCTTATCCATTAAGGCCTTTCGATGATACCAAAGCAGTATCTCGAACAAAACTTGAGATTCTTCGGGTGGTTGAAGCAGTACCTTATCCATTAAGGCCCTTCGATGATACCAAAGCAGTATCTCGAACAAAACTTGAGATTCTTCGGGTGGTCGAAGTAGTACCTTATCCATTAAGGCTCTTCGATGATACCAAAGCAGTATCTCGAGTGATAATTTTGCTGAGGAATAGTTGAGCTAAAATTCCTATTAGAGAAACAGCATTGTCCAAACTCTGCAGGGGAGAAATCTTCCATAAACTCTCTAAGATAACCTCTGCTTGGGGAGCCACCAGAGCAATAGTTGTTGGGGATTATCATCATCAACTGCATGGTTGAAGAATGACTTGCTGGGGAGTAGAATTCCCTAAACTCGTGGGGTATTCACTCTTTTCAGAGTCATACTGCCAACTTCACTGGTGGACTGACCAAGATGCTTGCAAACTGATCCTGGATCCTGCTACATTGCTATGTAATGCAATGTTTTATGATGCCCAAACACGCAACTAAGATGCAACTGCTAGGGAGTGCACGATGCGAATGCAAATGATATGTTAATGCTTGATATGATTATGATATGAGGCTGTATGTCGTGCTTATGATAATGTAGCGACCAGGTATGCTGGGGATGAAATCCTGTCGGGGACATCACCAGGGATTCGATTTGGTAGTTGCCAAATGGTTTGGACTTTGGTTATTGAGGATGCCAACGGGGGTGGACTTTTAGTGGTTGCCAATGAAGACTGGACTTTTAGGGTGAATTTAAGGTGCCAATTGGAGTGGCTTTTTGTAGTTGCCAATAAAAGATTGGGCTTTCTATGGGGTAGTGAGAGGATTAGACTACTCGCCATCCCAGATTTAGATACTCCATGACGACCAGGGGAATTGATTGCCCCAGTTTAGTTCTTGAACTCGATGCTGGGGGGAACCACATCATATAAACCCTTTAGAAAGGCAATGCTTTTCATGATGACAAGCTTGGGCAACTGACAACTAATTCAATGCTTCTACCTATTGACATTTTTCTTGGAGACCATCTATTTTCCCCAATATCTTCGAACATCAAAACAAGTTCTATACCTTGTCAAAAGTTATATTTTTATTTTTTAGCTGAAGTTTCGAACACAAATTATCAAAATAAAATTAATCTGCAAACAATCAGATAAAGTAAAAGAGTGGGCACAATTTAATGAGAAATCTCTCTTTATATTGATTTGACCCTTGAATGGGTAAATATACAAAGATGTAATCCCTTAATGAGGTGATTACAGTGCAAGAAAAACATAATGGCAAAAATCAGAGTTCCTTTGAGTTTTGACACTGCTATAGTCCCTATGACTTTGGAAGTCTTCAACACCTTGCTTCATAGAAAAATGGCCGGATCAATTATGTCTCTTGATAATGTACTAGGGTCAAGTGATCATGCATAATGGATACTTTGCCTCAGAATTTTTTCCCTAACTTTTGCCTGGATCGCCCTTTCGGGTTTTCAATCCACCGGGATGCCCTTTTTTGCCTGAGCCGCCTTTTCGGGTTTTCAACTCAGCGGGCCTATTCTTATTTTATCCCTAATTTTTGTCTGAATCGCCCTTTCGGGTTTTCGGTTCACCGGGATAGCCAATTTTTCCTAAGTCGCCCTTTCAGGTTTTCGACTCAGCGGCTTTATTATTCCACTTTTTTAGGCAAAGTATCGTTTGACCAAATCTGCATTCACTAGATAAGGTAACTCCTCCCCATCCATGGTTGCGAGCTTTAGGGCACCACCAGAGAATGCTTCTGTTACCACAAATGGGCCTTCGTAGTTTGGCGTCCATTTGCCCCTAGATTCATTATACATAGCCATGATCCTCTTGAGTACTAAGTCTCCTTGTGCGAATGTCCTGGGATGCACCCTTTTGTCGAAGGCTCTCTTCATTCTTCTATGATAAAGCTGGCCGTGGCATATGGCTGTCAAGCGCTTTTCCTCAATGAGATTAAGTTCTTCAAACCTCGTCTTTACCCATTCGGCTTCATCAAGTTGAGCTTCCATTAAAACCCTCAGCGAAGGGATTTCGACCTCTATTGGGAGAACTGCCTCCATGCCATAAACCAACGAGTAGGGAGTTGCCCCTGTTGAAGTTCGTACTGAAGTACGGTAGTGTCGTACCTCGAAAAATACGATCCTCGCGATGGACGCGGAAAATACGTTCGAACAGAGTCGCCACCGAACTTTATTCATTCCAAGGATGGAATAGGAAAATATCGATAAAACCTTACAGGAGATAAGAACATGGTCATCGCAACCAATATTCTAGGTTCGGGAGTCGGTTACATGAGGGGAAGGTATTAGCACCCCTCATGTCCGTTGTACTCAACGGGAACCTCTTGATCGATTCGAGAGTAAAGTTAGCTAGCTTGTTAGTTTTCTTCTAAGGTTTCTCCTATAGGGGGAATGGGTGGTTTTAAGATAGGGTGCTCGCCAAGGATTGGGGCCCTTGTGCCTACGTATCTTCACTTGTAAGAAGTGGAAAATCAGAGCATTCGTAGTTCGTGGGACTACGGGTAAAGGAGGGGATTGTGCTCGCCAAGATCATCGCAATCTTGTGCCTACGTATTCTCATTGATAAATGAGAAATCAGAGCAGCCGTAGTTCGGATGACTACGGTAAAAGGTTTGTGTTTGGAATGAACGAGAGTTTAGATCGCATTCTAACTGCTAAACATTGGCTTGTCTGCTCGCTAGGGGAGGTTGAAGCACGAGTTTGTTATACGCGGAAGAAGGGAATAAACAATGTTCTTTCGGAAAGTGTTTGGGCTAGAAATCGCACGAGGGAGAGGAATTAGGTTTATCGTATTGGATGTTTTGGTTAGAGGATATATTTGAATAGGTTTAAGGTTTAGATCGCACGGGGGCGAGAAAGAGGAGTTTGGTTAGGTAATTTGATGGAGAATGACGACTATTCGATAAACGAGACGTCGATCTCGCAATCAATTAATCGGGATGTTATTGGAATGCTAGATTCTAATGACACCTTTTTCATTCGACTAACTTCGAAATTTGTTTGAGAAAGTTTCAATCGCACGAGGGCGAGAGAAGAGAGTTGGTTGAATATTTTAAGGGAGAATGACGACTACTCGATAAACGAGACGCCAGTCTCGCAATCGATTAATCGGGATATCACTGGAATGCTAGATCCCAATGATACCATTTTCATTCAATTAATTAGGAAAGTGTATTTGAATGGACAATTAAAGTATTCGTCCCAATAGTTAGGGCATGTATCTTATATACGAAAAGGGCGAGTAATCCACAACCTAAAGCGTACGCCCCAAGAGTGTTTACTCAAGAATTCAAGGAATGTGAAACTCCAAGAACTCCATTCTTTCGTAATTTTAATTAGGAAAATATTTTGGATTTGACGTATGGTTTAGAGACATACTAGGGTTTAGACTCTATCGCACGAAGGTGAGGAACGAGATTGGATGGTTTGAAAAAATTAGGAGGAACGACGACTATTCGATAAACGAGACGTCGGCCTCGTAACCAATTAGTCGGGATATCGTTGGAATGCTAGATCCCAACGACATCTCTTTCATTCCATTAATTATAAAATATATTTGTTGGACAGTGAATACTTGTCCAAGTAATTAGAAGAGGTGTCTTAGGAACGAAAGCTCGAGTGACACGCCATTCAAGGCGTATGCCTCAATAGCAGTCACTCTCGAATTCGAGGAATGCGCGACTCCAAGAACTCGATTATTTCGTGATTTAATTATGAAAACAATTTGAAAATATTAGCGTACTCGGACTAGGCGCGCTAGGTATTCTAGAAAATAAGATCAGAAGAGTCACAACTCAAGGTGTGCACCTCAAGAGCGGTCGCTTAAAAAAATTCAAGGAAGGCGAGATCCGAGAATTTAATTGTTTTGAAATTTGTTTGAGAAAAAATAGTTTAATTTAACTAAGAAAAATAGTTTTAATTTTCACATAGAATAAATTAATCAATTGTAAAAAAAGTTTTGAGAAGAGCTAATCATGATTATTTGTTTTGAAAGAAGTCTAATATCTTAGAAAAAATATTTTAACTTAATTAATATATATATATATATATTTTTTCAATACTTAAAATATTATTTGTTAATAGTTTTGGAATATATTTATTTAAAAATAACAATTGGAAAAATATATAATCAAATAAAAATCAACTAATAATATCTTTTAGAAATTTAAGTTGAATTGAGTGAAAAACGGTTTTGAAAATCAAAAGACGGAACAACCACAACTCAAAGGCGTGCGCCTCGAGAGCGGTTGTCCAAGGACCCAAGGAGTGCTAGACCCAAAGAGCCCGCTACTTTCATTGATTAAGAAAACAATTGGTGGTCTTAAATTGAGAAATAAATAATTAAATAATAAATAATTGTTAGAAACTAAGTTGGATTGAGATTTTTATTAATTAACCAAAAAACATTCGAGTAAAGTCAAGGTTACGTATTTGTTATCCCATCAATACAAGATTAATCATCAATTAGTAAAATAAAAGTCATAATCTATAGATAATATTATAATTAACTTTAGATTAATTACCTAAAATTAAACTAAATAATAACACAAACTAAACCTGTCTCCTATTGGCCTTATAAGGCCCATCAATAATGCAAACAAGCTAAATGGCCCCAATAGTCACTTAACCAAACTGGCAGAGAGTGAAAAGAGAACTCAGGCCATCATATTCGAATTTCTCTCTCGGCCCAAATGAAAAAAAAACGACAAAAAAAATTCATAAACCCCAGCCATTTTGCACGCGTGTCTCCTTCCTCCTTCATGTTCTTTCTCTCTCTCGACATCCGATTTCACCATGGAAGAACCACCCTCTTCACTTTCTAAACACAGACCCTTCAAGAATCCCTCAACAATAAACTCAACAATCCCAAAATGCAGATCAAAATACAAACCCTAGGCTATCAACAACGGTGACCCACACATCACGTCAAGCAAATACATATCAAAGCAGTCATCAACACACAAAACTCAAATTAAAACCCTAACCTTGACCAAAACCCATACCCCTAAATTCATTGCATTTCAAAGAGTTCATAAGTTTAATGGAATGAGTACTAACAAGTAAAGAGGTCGAATTTGAGCTTCTCCAAGGTAACAGTTTCTTCTTCCTACTTTTGCTTCTGTTCCGCTTACTTCTTCTTCTTTACCGCGTGTGGTCTGTGGCTAATTTTACCTCCCTCAGAGTTCTAGTGTGAGATCTAAGGAGGTTTGGATAAAGAGCCTTTAGGAAGGTTTAGGAATTGATTTGGACAGAGCCTCCTTAGGGTTTTTCCCCTTTTCTGCTGTAGTTTTTTTTATAGGGTTTTTTCCTCCTTTTCTTCACTAATCATTAGGTCCCTTTTTATAGGAGGATTCAAGATATTCTCATACGTGTGATTTTTAGAGAAATCCTGAGGAATATTCCTTTAAGTGTGTGAGGTTGTGAGCTATAACTTTAATACCGTTAGAGAGGTTTTGCACAAAATCTTTTGGTAGGGAGATTTTGGGGGGACCAGGATGACAGTGACCTGTTGATTTGTCTGTAGTGTGAAAGAAAATATCTATTGTTACCTGAATTTTTACCACATGTAAAAGATGTTTTTTTTACTGCTATTGCTTTTACTAATTTGTGGCCTTTGGATGACTTAACACGATTCTTGAATTTTTGCTCTTATTTCTTCCCTCATGACTTATTATGCAAATTGTTTTTTTATCATAGTTATTGTATTGCGAGACATCTTATCGTTTGAATGATTTTTGCAGGGACATAAATGACAACTTTCTTGGCACCACCCTTCATATGAGCAACAACTTTATCCTTGTTAGTGAAAACACCGGTAGACTCAACAACAAAGTTAGCTCCAACTTCACCCCATGGGATCTCCTCATGGTTCCTAGTTCCGAAATAACAACTTCTTTCTCACCGAAAAGAACGGTTTTAGAGTCTTTATCCTTAAATTCAAAATGCTTCCATTGGCCATGAACAAAGTCCACTTGAACATATAAATCAGTAGTGATGAAAAGGATTGTTGATGGCAACGAGTTCAACATCATTTCTTTGAAGAGCAACTCTTGCAAACAAACAACCAATTCTTCCAAATCTGTTTGATATCGATCTTGATATTGAGTTGAAAAGTTGTGGAGAAGTAATTAATGAGGTTAGAGTATGTTTTGGTGTTTCGCGAGTTCTTTATGCATTTGAGTTTGTAAGGAATAGCTGTGGTGTGCTAATAGCCTTAATTTGAATATCTTTGTAGATTATATTAATCATCCTTCCGTATGAGGATTGCTTAACCAGCGTGAAGCCTCATGAAGTTTGTAGCTTGAGTCATTGGCAGTGACGGAAGGCACCTTGCAGAGCTTGGCAGGTAAATCCGGGATTCAATCTTAAGTGTCTCATTGCGCATCTCTTACTGTTATGGCCTGTTCTTATACTAACCAATGATCACCTTTTTTATTTAGAGTCAATGACCCAACCAAGTCATCTTTGACAAAGTTCGACAACAGCTTTGGATTTTGTAAGTACCCCAAGTTTGGTTATCAAAAAGAAAGATCATCACCAAAGCAAGAGCATTAGTTCCAATAACACTTTTTGTTCCTGAGGATGTTATAGCAACTCCAATAGGCAAGTCAGTGTTTGATAGTGAACTTCTTGTCATTGTTATAATCCTTGCACAACAGATCTCTGGCTTTCTTGCCGATGTCGGTGTAGAGACCAGGACCCTTCACCATGGCTGCTCTGTTGAAACGAGGGATCTCATTGTTTTTTTTTTGCATTGTGAACTGATTATGGCTTGTATATTGTACTAACCACCTTTTATTCATGTATGCGCTCGTGGAGGACTTGGCATGACGAGGGAGTTCATTATTTGTTCTCGGATGGCGCAATGGTGTGCGCGACTTAAAAGTTGGATCTCTGTCAAGGCGTATGGTCTTAATGTGGAAACGAACCTATGCTCACGGTTTCTCGATGAAGACTATTCTCGCATTTTGGTGAAGCAGCGTTTTGATACTCCATGAAGGTGAATTGTCATTGTTTTGTGTTGCTTTCAAACTGCTTTTGTTGGCACTCGTTCTTATGTAAAATATGTTGCAGGAAAGATGCACACCTGTGCCAAAACAAGAATTTTGTCCGCCGTCGTGTAACTCATCAGTTTTGAGGGGTTAGGACAGAGGGCAACTTCTCCTTGTCAATTTTCTACCAAAGTATCAGGGTAAAAACACCAAGACCTTCTATGATCACTATTATGTGGTCACTGAAATTCTTATGCCATACCATGTATTTGATGCTTGTTTTCATTGGTCCAGTTACAAGGATTCAACTGCAGGCGAGCAACGCCTCAAGAAAATCAACCATTATGACAAACTGGCGCTTAATCTTCCCTCGTATTGTGTCTGTGGCTTGCTAAAGAAAGAGACCTGGGTAGTTCAACTTGAGCCAATATATTCTTCTCTCTTTTGCATAGACTAACATCATTAGATTCACCAGCTCAATCCAACACTCACCCCAGTTCAGTACCGACAGAATGCACAAATTTAAAACACAGTCAGCTCAGATTTTGTAGACTTAACTTGAATATTACAATTGAGTTTGTGATTAATGGATGGTTGTCGTCAATGCAGGTTTGCCCTGCCAGCACCTTTGACGTGGTGCGAGAATTATGGTCTAGCTTGCAAACAGTGAGTGACTCAAGTGTATGGTTTTGCGAAATGATTCCTCATGTACTTGAAAACCTTGTATGACCCTTGAGTTTATGATGTTGTGCAAGAATGAGAGGTATGCAAACTACATACCTTCTTCATGTGTTGTGAATTCTGCTAACATTATCCATGTGTATTTGAACTTACTTCTTCCTATTGATATTATACTGATTTGGTAATCTTAAAATGACTCCTTAATTATCAGGCTCAAGCTATCGTTGAGGCGTTATCCTTGGATTTCTTGGCTTGTTTAACAGTTTCACCTGTTTTTTTAGGTTCACAACTGTCGGTAGCAACTTGGAAACCAGGATAGCACAAAGTCTGCATTTAAAATGATGAATCTTCTAGGCCAAAGCCTCTTGCTGTAGCATTACCAACACACCTGTTCTAATGATAGTGCAGGTATTCTGTTTTTTCTATATCTATCAGGAATGAAAAGGAAAACGTATTCTATTTCGACCCCGATTCGATTTGAACAAATTATTTGTGTGTCCAGGTACGAGTTCAATGGACACAGTTTTTTTTCGGGAATGAAACTGGGCTCATAACTTCTTGGAGGTGATCTCAATTACTTCCTTTAGAATTGGGAGTTATGCATTCCGATTCCGCGTTTCAGCAAGGTCAGCACGTTCAAAACCTGAGGCAGCTTCTTATCATCATCTGTAAGCATACACCAAAATATTTTCCTATATTGTCTTTCTCTTTATGTTGTTGTCATTAACATGACCTGATATGAACCTCATAACTTTCTGCATTTGCTCATCTTCATTTTTACTACTGCCGTATTCTAGTGGAGGAATGTTTGGCTTGGTGGTGTTTCATTTTATCATGCAGGTGATGATGAAAATGTAATAGATGTTGAAGAGAATCATGACGTTCGTAAAATAAGGGAGTCCAAAAAAAATTGAGGGTTGTCTTGAACACTCGGAGTGTCTTGCATTTTTCTTCTTTGAATTATACTTGTTACTCTACTGAATTTTTGCCAGTGGTTGCAAATTAATCTTGTAGTGCTGAATTTGAAGGCAGGCGCCGCAGGTTGAAGGACGAGACCGTCATCGGCTGACGAGATGCATCCAACTGAAGCTGCAGATGAGATATTTGAATAGGTTGTTGAAGTTCTATGAAATTTTCGGCACGATGGCAGCCAGTAGTTTTTTTGGAATCTCCATTGGTCATTAATTATCACGTCATTTCCGTTAAAGCTTTGCAAAGATATCAGAAGTTTGGAGCAGTTCTTTTTTTCATCTTGAGCTGCAGGTGTAGCCAGAACTTGCGCATAATCTTGCCTCTCTAACGGTTTATGAATTTTGGACCAATGATTGTGACTCCAGTTCTGCATCAATATTTGTAATTTGGACCACTAAAACCAATCATGAATATTGTCTCTTGTGGTTTTAAAACTTTACGAATTTCTTTGAAATATGAATTTATTTACTATCAATGCTCTTTTAGCTCGTTTGATGGGGTAAGACCAATGGCTTCACAAAGTATACAGCTAGTTTTTTCAGGATTCTTGAGTTGTATTTCTTATATGAATCAAGTCATAAATATTGTTGCTATTGTGAACACAGAGGACCTGTACCATGATCCACCACTAGTATTCGCCATGTCCTGATAAAAAAATTGGTCCAAGATGGTGCAACCTTAGGCCCACTCCTCATATCCGCCTCATAAATAAAATTGTCATATCCGACAGGAAATGTAACAGCTCACTATTTAAATCTCATGCTGCTCCTTAAGACAAACCCCTAAGTCCAAACGAAACTTGAGAAAACTTTAAATATGGCATCTAACTCCCTCTAACCCAAATGAAATAGCATATGATGCTCGGGATGAATTTGGAAACACTTGGATAGCTTGAAACCAAATTTAAAACCAATTATCAAGACTCACCATAATTTGTGTTTAACACACGACTTGAAAAAAAAAGGATTAAGACTTGATTTGAAAAGCTTTTGTTCAAAGCTTAAAATAAGCTAGCAAGGTGAACTAGGCTTAAAAGCTTAATCGTGGTTTCTTGTATCATTAAGTTATGTCTTGTATGCAATCTCAATTTTCATGAATTTAGCATGTACTATGACCATACTACGAGCCCTTAAAGTGAATATGTTTTAAACAAAATTGACTCTAAAAAAGAAAAATGGCTTATTTGATCACAACTTGAAATTTGACAAATTAAATCCAAGTTTGCTTCTAATTGACATAACTTGAAACTCCCAACCAATACAAGTATGGCCGAAGGATGAATTGACTGTGTCTTAGAAACATGAGTGATCATAACTTGGACCCGCTGAAACATGACTTTGATAATTTGCGAGCTAAATCTAAGTTTGTCACAAACTGATTTAGAATCTAAACATAGCCTGGCGCTTGCAATCAATTCGAGTCAAGCTTGAGGCTAAATCAACTGTGTCTAGAAGCATCATATGAAGTATTTTTGAACAACTTGAATTAATTGCAAATCATAACCAGCAACTTGTAATGAGGCATAAACAACCTTTAGAGAAGCTTGTAACCAAGTTGAAATAGGATTTGAATTTCTTGAAAACCAACAATCACGTTGCAAGATAGATCCAATCATGTATTTGATGTTGTTGATCATATCATATATGTCTGATCGTGATAACGAGGACACATATGAGAGTTTGGGTGTAAGGGGCTGGAGGCGCGCTCCTCCCACAAGAATTCAGCATAACTTGCTAGAGATTATAACCACAATGAGTACATATAAAGTCTTTATAAACAAAGTCTTAGAGAATCATGGCCAGAAGTCGTGAAGCAGTCAAACATCCATTAAATACCGAAGTAAGACAAATTTGGGGTATGACAGATGCCCCTATCTAATTGCCTTAAACCTGAGCGAATGAACTGCCGCATGGCGTTCATTTTAAGGTGGAAGTCAATTAGATACAAGAAGACCCCGAAATTTGTCCGGTAGAGGAGTGAAAAGTACCATGAATGGGTTAATAGGATGAACGAGATAACCTGATATTCTCTGGGTGGTCGAAGCAGTCCCTTATCTAATAAGGTCCTTCGCGATACCAGAGTACTATAAGCGATCCTCTTTGGGTGGTCGAAGCAGTCCCTCATTCGTTAAGGTCCTTCGCGATACCAAAGTGGTATAAACGAGCCTCTTTGGGTGGTCGAAACAGTCCCTCATTCGTTAAGGTCCTCCGCGATACCAAAGTGGTATAAACGAGCCTCTTTGGGTGGTCGAAGTAGTCCCTCATTCGTTAAGGTCCTTCGCGATACCAAAGTGGTATAAACGAACCTCTTTGGGTGGTCGAAGCAGTCCCTGATTCGTTAAGGTCCTTCGTGATACCAAAGTGGTATAAACGAACCTTTTTGGGTGGTCGAAGCAGTCCGTCATTCGTTAAGGTCCTTCGCTATACCAAAGTGGTATAAACGAACCTCTTTGGGTGGTCGAAGCAGTCCCTCATTTGTTAAGGTCCTTCGCAATACCAAAGTGGTATAAACGAACCTCTTTGGATGGTCGAAGCAGTCCCTCATTCGTTAAGGTCCTTCTTGATACCAAAGTGGTATAAACGAACCTCTTTCGGTGGTCGAAGCAGTCCCTCATTCGTTAAGGTCCTTCGCGATACCAAAGTGGTATAAACGAGCCTCTTTGGGTGGTCAAAGCAGTCCCTCATTCCTTAAGGTCCTTCGCGATACCAAAGTGGTATAAACGAGCCTCTTTGGGTGGTCGAAGCAGTCCCTCATTCGTTAAGGTCCTTCATGATACCAAAGTGGTATAAACGAACCTCTTTGGGTGGTCGAAGCAGTCCCTCATTCGTTAAGGTCCTTCGCGATACCAAAGTGGTATAAACAAACCTCTTTGGGTGGTCGAAGCAGTCCCTCATTCGTTAAGGTCCTTCGCGATACCAAAGTGAGCGAACCTTTTTGGGTGGTCGAAGCAGTCCCTCATTCGTTAAGGTCCTTCGCGATGCCAAAGTGGTATAAACGAACCTCTTTGGGTGGTCGAAGCAGTCCCTCATTCGTTAAGGTCCTTCACGATACCAAAGTGGTATAAACAAACCTCTTTGGGTGGTCGAAGTAGTCCCTCATTTGTTAAGGTCCTTCGCGATACCAAAGTGGTATAAACGAACCTCTTTGGGTGGTCGAAGCAGTCCCTCATTCGTTAAGGTCCTTCGCGATACCAAAGTGGTATAAACGAACCTCTTTGGGTGGTCGAAGCAGTCCCTCATTCGTTAAGGTCCTTCGCGATACCAAAGTGGTATAAACGAACCTCTTTGGGTGGTCGAAGCAGTCCCTCATTCGTTAAGGTCCTTCGCGATACCAAAGTGGTATAAACGAACCTCTTTGGGTGGTCGAAGCAGTCCCTCATTCGTTAAGGTCCTTCGGGATACCAAAGTGGTATAAACAAACCTCTTTGGGTGGTCGAAGCAGTCCCTCATTCGTTAAGGTCCTTCGCGATACCAAAGCAGCATCTCGGATGATAAATTTGTTGGGGAATTGATGAGCCAAAATTCCTATTAGAGGAACGACGTTGTACCAACTCTGCAGGGAGAAAGCCTCCCAGAAACTTTTTAAGATAACCTCTGCTTGGGGAGCCATAAGAGCAATAGCTGGTGGGGATTATCATCATCAACTGCATGGTTGAAGAATGACTTGATGGAGAGTAGAATTCCTTGAACTCACGGGGTATTAACTCTTTTCAGAGTCGTACTGCCAACTTTATTGGAGAACTGGCCAAGGTGCTTGCAAACTGATCCTAGATCATGCTATGTTGTTATGCAACGCAATGTTTTATGATGCCCAAACATGCAGCTAACAGTGCAACTGCTAAGGAGTGCAAGATGCGAATGCAAATGATATGCTAATGCTTGATATAATTATGATATGATGTTTTATGCTTATGACAAGGCACATGATCAAGTATGCTGGGGATAAAATCTTGCCAGGGATATCACCAGGGACTGGATTTGGTAGTTGCCAAATGGATTTAGACTTTGGTTTTATGAGGATCCCATCGAGGGTGGACTTTTATTGGTTGCCAATGAAAACTGGACTTTTAGGGTGATTGAAGGTTCTAATCGGAGTGGCTTTTTGTGGTTGCCAATAGAAGATTGGACTTTATGTGGGGTGTGCCAAGCGAGATTGGACTTTTGTTGATAAAAGGATTTGACTTCTCGACACACAGTTTCTGGCAGTGCTACAATCAGAAGACAAATGTGGATACTCTTGGTGTCCCAAGTTGGATCCTTTGCAGAAGTGGTATACTTGTTCTTGTAAGAGCCTTGCTTCTAGCTGATATGTCATGATGACTTACAAACATTGAGCGTAGCGACTTATCCAAAGCATGTTGACTGCGCGAGCGTAGCGACTTAACCAATGCATATGGATTGCGTGAGCGTAGCGACTTAACCAATGCACATGGATTGCATGAGTGTAGCAACTTAACCAATGCACATGGATTGTGTGAGAGTAGCGACTTAACCAATGGGTATTAGTCGTGCTTTTGCTCTGCCCCAAGGCCTTTGACGCTTGTTGACCTCAACCATCAGCTAGTTTGCCCTAAGTTCAACCAGTTTGCCCCAGTCTGTCGGGTATTTGAAGGACTTTCCTTTGGGATGAGAACTTTGGCGGTGATTATACCAGGATATGGCTTGAACCCATTTGCCCCAGTGTCTGGGCCTTGCAGTGGTCTGCCCCGGTTTAAAACTCAGAAGGACTTGCCCCAAATTTGTAGGGTTAGGAGAAAGTCTTAATTTAGGTCAACACCAATGAGTGATCAAGTTCCTCTTTGATTGCACTTTGTTGGAATTTCCATTATGCCAATTACTAATTTGCAACAAAATGGTAACTTTAATGCGACATTCATGCAGGTTATGAAAACATCATTTATTGGGAATGATGTGAAAATGTGTGACGAGTGGACTGTTAATCCAAACGCAATGCTGATTTAATTGGTGTGAAATATATAGCAAGAATATGACACCAATACATAAGATTAACAAATATGTAGGAGTCAGTTTACGCAACCTCGCACTAGTATGCTTTCATAATAAACCCCGTCTCAATTAGGTCTTTTGAGGGTTGTAACGCGGTCTGGTTCTCGGTTATAGAAACAAAGGATATTAGGCTCAAAGTATAATTTGTACCCACCCTTTCTTCGTAATGATCTCCATACCTACGTTCAGTTAATTTTGCACCTGTTTTACCTTGACGGTGTAAAACTTGATGATTCAAGGTTTGCTCAAAATGGCAGCCACTTTATTTGGTTTTGATGGAAGTCAGCGACCCTTTGACCTGGGTGGCCACTGAATCTTATTTTATTTTTGTCGAAGGTTCGAGAACCTCTTTTTGGTTTCGTTTTTGATCCCTAACTTTTGCATGGACTGACTTTGTTTGTCAGATCCATCGGGATTGCCTTAATTTTTGCCTAAGTCTCCTTTAAGGTGCTTGACTTAGCAGGCTTTTAATTTTTTTTTGGAGACTTGTGACCGCCAAGTCAATGGTCTTTGAAGAACAACCATCATATCTTTTGGATTTTGTCTCAAGTGCGAGATTGAATTAACTGAACAACTACCCCTGCCCCAGGTTAAGTGTAAGGGTTTAGAAATCCGAAGGAAACTCCTACTTCTAGGCTCAAAGTGGTTATCTAGGGACTAACTCCTTATCTCTCCAGTGTTTGGGGGTTCGAAACAATGCCTGTACATCATTAGCGAGATTTTTATCCGAAAGCATACTATCAGCAATTTATGGGTATTTTAGCTTTCGTCATCCTCCCTCAAATCTTTGCTGAACAGCTGTGCGATAAAGGAAGTGAAATATTTTTGTGATTTTTGCAATAAATGAGAAATTGTGGTGAATACGAATGGATTTGATCAAAATATGCATGATTATCACATTAACAATACCATTAATACGAAACAATGTCTAAAAGCAAGTAGTAATTAACATAAAAGAAACTACAAATGCATAAAAAATACCAGCATGGAGGAACTGGGCTTTTCTTGCTTGATCAGTTGTCTTGAGAAGATGCGTCTTGAAGTCCCCAAACTCATTCAGGTGCGAGGCGGACACGCACAACCAAACTCCCTTCTTGAAAGGATATACATCCCTGGTCAATCAATTGTTGCACCCTGGCTTGGAAGGCTTTGCAGTCTTCTGTTGAATGCCCCATTGATCCAGCATGGTATCCATAATGTGCCTTGGGATCATACTCAAGAGGGTATGGTTCTGGCACTGGCTTGAGAGACTTAGGCTCCACTAGTGAATTTCGAATCAAATGTGGCAGAAGCTGAGTGTGCGATACAGGAACGGGGTAAAGAGGAGCGTTCCTTCTTCCCAAATTATTGCGAGGCCTGTGTTGGTTCTGGCGTGGATCCTGATTTCCTTGGCCATACGCTCGTTGATTTGTATAGGGAGCAATCCAAGGCTTCTGACATGGTTCCCTGGGTATTGTTGGCTGTCCTTTTGGGATCCAAAGGTGAATGTCATCATCTTCCTCAGTATCAGTAGGATGCTCTCCCAAGTGACTTTTCGAGGTCTCTTCAACAAATACAACCCTTTTAGACTTCACTTCCATCTCTTCTCTTGAGATCATGGTTTCCATATGATTATCAGAGGATAAAGACATCCCATCTGCCAAAAACTCAACCTTTTCCTTGTGGTACCGAATTCTGATTGGTCTACAAAACTCTTGTATTTCCTCTTTGCCAGATTTTTGAGTTGAACCATTTGGGATAGGGTCTTCCTTTCTGGTCAATCTTTGCAACTTGTTTCGAAAGCTTTTACATTCTTCGACAGCATGCCCTACGGTTCCAGTATGATACCTACACTCTGCCCCTGGGTTGTCTTCCTCGAAGACTATGCGCTTGTTGTTAATTAGCTCTCGAACTTTATTCTTGAATGACCAACAACCTTCAATAGAGTGCCCTCTCGCTCCCTTATGGTATTCACACTGTGCATCAGGATCATATCCAGGTGGAGGAGGAGTACGAGCTAGCCCGAGGGATATGGGGACCACTAATGACCTCTGAATCAGGTGCGAGAGTAGTTGTCCACACGGTATAGGAATAGGGTTGCGAATAGGGCGTGACTGAGACTTCTTGATGCCTCTCTGGTTTAAATTTCCCTGTTCCTGGGATAGAACAGGTGATGACCGTTGATTCTGAGGCTTTGGAAGAAATGGTTGGGGATAAAAACCAAGAGGTTGTGGAGTGGGATGAAATATGGGAGTAAAACTCCTAGTTGTGGTACCTTCTTGAAGCTTTTCCTTTCTTCTTCCCACTTCTGGCGTCTGCTTCATCTTGCCTTCCCTGCTATTCTCGTCTTTTCTCAGCTCAAATTGATTTTGCCTCAAGTGTTCCATAGTCTTCTAGCACTGCTTCAAGTCCAACACATGTGTCAGGAAATCAACTATGGATTATAGACAAAAGATGGATGAGCTTTTTGGTTTTGGAATGCAAATAAAATGCATATGCAATGACATGCGAATGCAATGCAGGTAGGATCCAGGATAACATAAGCAGGTCAAAGCGCCCTAACCGATAGACTATACAAGGCAAGTTCTAGATTCTGTACCCACAGACCCACTCACGGGATAGCTTCTATGTTGATTGATAAGGTTCCCAGGATCACGGACACCGATCGCATCAACATTACGCAACAGGCTAACTGTATTATTACGAGAGTACGATAGGGTCTCTCCTGAGTGGAGTCCTCATGCCAGTCACACGAGGAGCGGGTACTCGAAGACTAACATTACACGACTACCAATATAGAAATTGGTTCTAAGAGTGGTTCCCAGAGTCACGGACCCTTCATGAATCAAATCGTGCAACAGGCTGACTGCGTTACGATAGGATCTACGAAAAGGTCTATTCTGGAGGAGCTTTCATGCTAGGCACACAAGGAGCGAGTCCTTGGGGACTAAAACTAATTACTACCAATTCTAAACTATGTTTTCTCTCTTCTTTTTCCAAAGCTTGGGTGTAGAGCTTTACTTGTGATATTTTCCCAGAATCCAACAAGCAAATATACTACAGAGCATATAATAGAAAGAGAAAGCAATAAATAAAGAACAGGAGAAAATAAACATAAAGAAAACAGTTAAGCAAAAGGTTAGTACTCTCAAATCGAGTCAAGTTAGGCTTGACTCTCTCTTGCATAGGGCTATGATAATCCCCAGCAGAGTCGCCATCTGTCGTACCTCGAAAAATACGATCCTCGCGATGGACGCGGAAAATACGTTCGAATAGAGTCGCCACCGAACTTTATTCATTCCAAGGATGGAATAGGAAAATATCGATAAAACCTTAAAGGAGATAAGAACATGGTCATCGCAACCAATATTCTAGGTTCGGGAGTCGGTTACATGAGGGGAAGGTATTAGCACCCCTCATGTCCGTTGTACTCAACGGGAACCTCTTGATCGATTCGAGAGTAAAGTTAGCTAGCTTATTAGTTTTCTTCTAAGGTTTCTCCTATAGGGTGAATGGGTGGTTTTAAGATAGGGTGCTCGCCATGGATTGGGGCCCTTGTGCCTACGTATCTTCACTTGTAAGAAGTGGAAAATCAGAGCATTCGTAGTTCGTGGGACTACGTGTAAAGGAGGGGATTGTGCTCGCCAAGATCATCGCAATCTTGTGCCTACGTATTCTCATTGATAAATGAGAAATCAGAGCATCCGTAGTTCGGCTGACTACGGTAAAAGGTTTGTGTTTGGAATGAACGGGAGTTTAGATCGCATTCTAACTGCTAAACATTGGCTTGTCTGCTCGCTAGGGGAGGCTGAAGCACGAGTTTGTTATGCGCGGAAGAAGGGAATAAACAATGTTCTTTCGGAAAGTGTTTGGGCTAGAAATCGCACGAGGGCAAGGAATTAGGTTTATCATATTGGATGTTTTGGTTAGAGGATATATTTGAATAGGTTTAAGGTTTAGATTGCACGGGGGCAAGAAAGAGGAGTTTGGTTAGGTAATTTGATGGAGAATGACGACTATTCGATAAACGAGACGTCGATCTCGCAATCAATTAATCGGGATGTTATTGGAATGCTAGATTCCAACGACACCTTTTTCATTCGACTAACTTCGAAATTTGTTTGAGAAAGTTTCAATCGCACGAGGGCGAGAGAAGAGAGTTGGTTGAATATTTTAAGGGAGAATGACGACTACTCGATAAACGAGACGCCAGTCTCGCAATCGATTAATCGGGATATCATTGGAATGCTAGATCCCAATTATACCTTTTTCATTCAATTAATTAGGAAAGTTTATTTGAATGGACAATTAAATTATTCATCCCAATAGTTAGGGCATGTATCTTATATACGAAAAAGGCGAGTAATCCACAACCTAAAGCGTACGCCCCAAGAGTGTTTACTCAAGAATTCAAGGAATGCGAAACTCCAAGAACTCCATTCTTTCGTAATTTTAATTAGGAAAATAGTTTGGATTTGACGTATGGTTTAGAGACATACTAGGGTTTAGACTCTATCGCACGAAGGTGAGGAACGAGATTGGATGGTTTGAAAAAATTAGGAGGAACGACGACTATTCGATAAACGAGACGTCGGCCTCGTAACCAATTAGTCGGGATATCGTTGGAATGCTAGATCCCAACGACATCTCTTTCATTCCATTAATTATAAAATATATTTGTTGGACAGTGAATACTTGTCCAAGTAATTAGAAGAGGTGTCTTAGGAACGAAAGCTCGAGTGACACGCCATTCAAGGCGTATGCCTCAATAGCAGTCACTCTCGAATTCGAGGAATGCGCGACTCCAAGAACTCGATTATTTCGTGATTTAATTATGAAAACAATTTGAAAATATTAGCGTACTCGGACTAGGCGCGCTAGGTATTCTAGAAAATAAGATCGGAAGAGTCACAACTCAAGGTGTGCACCTCAAGAGCGGTCGCTTAAAAAAATTCAAGGAAGGCGAGATCCGAGAATTTAATTGTTTTGAAATTTGTTTGAGAAAAAATAGTTTAATTTAACTAAGAAAAATAGTTTTAATTTTCACATAGAATAAATTAATCAATTGTAAAAAAAGTTTTGAGAAGAGCTAATCATGATTATTTGTTTTGAAAGAAGTCTAATATCTTAGAAAAAATATTTTAACTTAATTAATATATATATATATTTTTTCAATATTTAAAATATTATTTGTTAATAGTTTTGGAATATATTTATTTAAAAATAACAATTGGAAAAATATATAATCAAATAAAAATCAACTAATAATATCTTTTAGAAATTTAAGTTGAATTGAGTGAAAAACGGTTTTGAAAATCAAAAGACGGAACAACCACAACTCAAAGGCGTGCGCCTCGAGAGCGGTTGTCCAAGGACCCAAGGAGTGCTAGACCCAAAGAGCCCGCTACTTTCATTGATTAAGAAAACAATTGGTGGTCTTAAATTGAGAAATAAATAATTAAATAATAAATAATTGTTAGAAACTAAGTTGGATTGAGATTTTTATTAATTAACCAAAAAACATTCGAGTAAAGTCAAGGTTACGTATTTGTTATCCCATCAATACAAGATTAATCATCAATTAGTAAAATAAAAGTCATAATCTATAGATAATATTATAATTAACTTTAGATTAATTACCTAAAATTAAACTAAATAATAACACAAACTAAACCTGTCTCCTATTGGCCTTATAAGGCCCATCAATAATGCAAACAAGCTAAATGGCCCCAATAGTCACTTAACCAAACTGGCAGAGAGTGAAAAGAGAACTCAGGCCATCATATTCGAATTTCTCTCTCGGCCCAAATGAAAAAAAAACGACAAAAAAAATTCATAAACCCCAGCCATTTTGCACGCGTGTCTCCTTCCTCCTTCATGTTCTTTCTCTCTCTCGACATCCGATTTCACCATGGAAGAACCACCCTCTTCACTTTCTAAACACAGACCCTTCAAGAATCCCTCAACAATAAACTCAACAATCCCAAAATGCAGATCAAAATACAAACCCTAGGCTATCAACAACGGTGACCCACACATCACGTCAAGCAAATACATATCAAAGCAGTCATCAACACACAAAACTCAAATTAAAACCCTAACCTCGACCAAAACCCATACCCCTAAATTCATTGCATTTCAAAGAGTTCATAAGTTTAATGGAATGAGTACTAACAAGTAAAGAGGTCGAATTTGAGCTTCTCCAATGTAACAGTTTCTTCTTCCTACTTTTGCTTCTGTTCCGCTTACTTCTTCTTCTTTACCGCGTGTGGTCTGTGGCTAATTTTACCTCCCTCAGAGTTCTAGTGTGAGATCTAAGGAGGTTTGGATAAAGAGCCTTTAGGAAGGTTTAGGAATTGATTTGGACAGAGCCTCCTTAGGGTTTTTCCCCTTTTCTGCTGTAGTTTTTTTTATAGGGTTTTTTCCTCCTTTTCTTCACTAATCATTAGGTCCCTTTTTATAGGAGGATTCAAGATATTCTCATACGTGTGATTTTTAGAGAAATCCTGAGGAATATTCCTTTAAGTGTGTGAGGTTGTGAGCTATAACTTTAATACCGTTAGAGAGGTTTTGCACAAAATCTTTTGGTAGGGAGATTTTGGGGGGACCAGGATGACAGTGACCTGTTGATTTGTCTGTAGTGTGAAAGAAAATATCTATTGTTACCTGAATTTTTACCACATGTAAAAGATGTTTTTTTTACTGCTATTGCTTTTACTAATTTGTGGCCTTTGGTTGACTTAACACGATTCTTGAATTTTTGCTCTTATTTCTTCCCTCATGACTTATTATGCAGATTGTTTTTTATCATAGTTATTGTATTGCGAGACATCTTATCGTTTGAATGATTTTTGCAGGGACATAAATGACAACTTTCTTGGCACCACCCTTCATATGAGCAACAACTTTATCCTTGTTAGTGAAAACACCGGTAGACTCAACAACAAAGTTAGCTCCAACTTCACCCCATGGGATCTCCTCATGGTTCCTAGTTCTGAAATAACAACTTCTTTCTCACCGAAAAGAAGGGTTTTAGAGTCTTTATCCTTAAATTTAAAATGCTTCCATTGGCCATGAACAAAGTCCACTTGAACATATAAATCAGTAGTGATGAAAAGGATTGTTGATGGCAACGAGTTCAACATCGTTTCTTTGAAGAGCAACTCTTGCGAACAAACAACCAATTCTTCCAAATCTGTTTGATACCGATCTTGATATTGAGTATAAAAGTTGTGGAGAAGTAATTAATGAGGTTAGAGTGTGGTTTGGTGTTTCACGAGTTCTTTATGCATTTGAGTTTGTAAGGAATAGCTGTGGTGTGCTAATAGCCTTAATTTGAATATCTTTGTAGATTATATTAATCATCCTTCCGTATGAGGATTACTTAACCAGCGTGAAGCCTCATGAAGTTTGTAGCTTGAGTCATTGGCAATGACGGAAGGCACCTTGCAGAGCTTGGCAGGTAAATCCGGGATTCAATCTTAAGTGTCTCATTGCGCATCTCTTATTGTTATGGCCTGTTCTTATACTAACCAATGATCACCTTTTTTATTTAGAGTCAATGACCCAACCAAGTCATCTTTGACAAAGTTCAACAGCAGCTTTGGATTTTGTAAGTACCCCAAGTTTGGTTATCAAAAAGAAAGATCATCACCAAAGCAAGAGCATTAGTTCCAATAACACTTTTTGTTCCTGAGGATGTTATAGCAACTCCAATAGGCAAGTCAGTGTTTGATAGTGAACTTCTTGTCATTGTTATAATCCTTTCACAACAGATCTCTGGCTTTCTTGCCGATGTCGGTGTAGAGACCAGGACCCTTCACCATGGCTGCTCTGTTGAAACGAGGGATCTCATTGTTTTTTTTTTTGCACTGTGAACTGATTATGGCTTGTGTATTGTACTAACCACCTTTTATTCATGTATGCGCTCGTGGAGGACTTGGCATGACGAGGGAGTTCATTATTTGTTCTCGGCTGGCGCAATGGTGTGCGCGACTTGAAAGTTGGATCTCTGTCAAGGCGTATGGTATTAATGTGGAGACAAACCTATGCTCACGGTTTCTCGATGAAGACTATTCTCGCATTCTGGTGAAGCAGCGTTTTGATACTCCATGAAGGTGAATTGTCATTGTTTTGTGTTGCTTTCAAACTGCTTTTGTTGGCACTCGTTCTTATGTGAAATATGTTGCAGGAAAGATGCACACCTGTGCCAAAACAAGAATTTTGTCCGCCGTCGTGTAACTCATCGGTTTTGAGGGGTTAGGACAGAGGCCAACTTCTCCTTGTCAATTTTCTACCAAAGTATCAGGGTAAAAACACCAAGACCTTCTATGATCAGTATTATGTGGTCACTGAAATTCTTATGCCATACCATGTATTTGATGCTTGTTTTCATTGGTCCAGTTACAAGGATTCAGCTGCAGGCGAGCAAAGCCTCAAGCAAATCAACCATTATGACAAACTGGCGCTTAATCTTCCCTCGTATTGTGTCTGTGGCTTGCTAAAGAAAGAGACCTGGGTAGTTCAACTTGAGCCAATATATTCTTCTCTCTTTTGCACAGACTAACATCATTAGATTCACCAGCTCAATCCAACACTCACCCCAGTTCGGTACCGACAGAATGCACAAATTTAAAACAGAGTCAGCTCAGATTTTGTAGACTTAACTTGAATATTACAATTGAGTTTGTAATTAATGGATGGTTGCCGTCAATGCAGGTTTGCCCTGCCAGCACCTTTGACGTGGTGCGAGAATTGTGGTCTGGCTTGCAAACAGTGAGTGACTCAAGTGTATGGTTTTGCGAAATGATTCCTCATGTACTTGAAAACCTTGTATGACCCTTGAGTTTATGATGTTGTGCAAGAATGAGAGGTATGCAAATTACATACCTTCTTCATGTGTTGTGAATTCTGCTAACATTATCCATGTGTATTTGAACTTACTTCTTGCTATTGATATTATACTGATTTGGTAATTTTAAAATGACTCCTTAATTATCAGGCTCAGGCTATCGTTGAGGCGTTATCCTTGGATTTCTTGGCTTGTTTAACAGTTTCACCTGTTTTTTTTAGGTTCACAACTGTCGGCAGCAACTTGGAAACCAGGATAGCACAAAGTCTGTATTTAAAATGATGAATCTTCTAGGACAAAGCCTCTTGTTGTAGCATTACCAACACACCTGTTCTAATGATAGTGCAGGTATTCTGTTTTTTCTATATCTATCAGGAATGAAAAGGAAAACGTATTCTATTTCGACCCCGGTTCGATTTGACCAAATTATTTGTGTGTCCAGGTACGAGTTCAATGGACACAGTTTTTTTTTGGGAATGAAACTGGGCTCATAACTTCTTGGAGGTGATCTTAATTACTTCCTTTAGAATTGGGAGTGATGCATTCCGATTCCGCGTTTCAGCAAGGTCAGCACGTTCAAAACCTGAGGCAGCTTCTTATCATCATCTGTAAGCATACACCAAAATATTTTCCTATATTGTCTTTCTCTTTATGTTGCTGTCATTAACATGACCTGATATGAACCTTATAACTTTTTGCATTTGCTCATCTTCATTTTTACTGCTGTCGTATTCTAGTGGCGGAATGTTTGGCTTGGTGGTGTTTCATTTTATCATGTAGGTGATGATGAAAATGTAATAGATGTTGAAGAGAATCATGACGTTCGTAAGAATAAGGGAGTCCAAAAAAAAATTGAGGGTTGTCTTGAACACTCGGAGTGTCTTGCATTTTTCTTCTTTGAATTATACTTGTTACTCTACTGAATTTTTGCCAGTGGTTGCAAATTAATCTTGTAGTGCTGAATTTGAAGGCAGGCGCCGCAGGTTGAAGGAAGGGACCGTCATCGGCTGACGAGATGCATCCAACTGAAGCTGCAGATGAGATATTTGAATAGGTTGTTGAAGTTCTATGAAAGTTTCGGCACGATGGCAGCCAATAGTTTCTTTGGAATCTCCATTGGTCATTAATTATCGCGTCATTGCCGTTAAAGCTTTGCAAAGATATCAGAAGTTTGGAGCAGTTATTTTTTTCATCTTGAGCTGCAGGTGTAGCCAAAACTTGCGCATAATCTTGCCTCTCGAACGGTTTATGAATTTTGGACCAATGATTGTGACTCCAGTTCTGCATCAATATTTGTAATTTGGACCACTAAAACCAATCATGAATCTTGTCTCTTGTGGTTTTAAAACTTTACGAATTTCTTTGAAATATGAATTTATTTACTATCAATGCTCTTTTAGCTCGTTTGATGGGGTAAGACCAATGGCTTCACAAATATACTGCTAGTTTTTTTAGGATTCTTGAGTTGTATTTCTTATATGAATCAAGTCATAAATATTGTTGCTATTGTGAACACAGAGGACCTGTACCATGATCCACCACTAGTATTCGCCATGTCCTGATAAAAAAATTGGTCCAAGATGGTGCAACCTTAGGCCCACTCCTCATATCCGCCTCATAAATAAAATTGTCATATCCGACAGGAAATGTAACAGCTCACTATTTAAACCTCATGCTGCTCCTTAAGACAAACCCCTAAGTCCAAACGAAACTTGAGAAAACTTTAAATATGGCATCTAACTCCCTCTAACCCAAATGAAATAGCATATGATGCTCGAGATGAATTTGGAAACATTTGGATAGCTTGAAACCAAATTTAAAACCAATTATCAAGACTCACCATAATTTGTGTTTAACACACGACTTGAAAAAAAAAGGATTAAGACTTGATTTGAAAAGCTTTTGTTCAAAGCTTGAAATAAGCTAGCAAGGTGAACCAGGCTTAAAAGCTTAATCGTGGTTTCTTGTATCATTAAGTTATGTCTTGTATGCAATCTCAATTTTCATGAATTTAGCATGTACTATGACCATACTACGAGCCCTTAAAGTGAATATGTTTTAAACAAAATTGACTCTAAAAAAGAAAAATGGCTTATTTGATCACAACTTGAAATTTGACAAATTAAATCCAAGTTTGCTTCTAATTGACATAACTTGAAACTCCCAACCAATACAAGTATGGCCGAAGGATGAATTGACTGTGTCTTAGAAACATGAGTGATCATAACTTGGACCCGCTGAAACATGACTTTGATAATTTGTGAGCTAAATCTAAGTTTGTCACAAACTGATTTAGAATCTAAACATAGCATGGCGCTTGCAATCAATTCGAGTCAAGCTTGAGGCTAAATCAACTGTGTCTAGAAGCATCATATGAAGTATTTTTGAACAACTTGAATTAATTGCAAATCATAACCAGCAACTTGTAATGAGGCTTAAACAACCTTTAGAGAAGCTTGTAACCAAGTTTAAATAGGATTTGAATTTCTTGAAAACCAACAATCACATTGCAAGATAGATCCAATCATGTATTTGATGTTGTTGATCATATCATGTATGTCTGATCGTGATAACGAGGACACATATGAGAGTTTGGGTGTAAGGGGCTCGAGGCGCGCTCCTCCCACAAGAATTCAACATAACTTGCTAGAGATTATAACCATAATGAGTACATATAAAGTCTTTATAAACAAAGTCTTAGAGAATCATGGCCAGAAGTCGTGAAGCAGTTAAACATCCATTAAATACCGAAGTAGGACAAATTTGGGGTATGACAGGTAGCCGTGCAGTGCGAAGGGTAACATCTCGTGCCAATCTTTGTACGTGACCACCATCTTCTGGATGATTTTCTTGATATTTTTATTGGATGATTCTACGACTCCATTCATTTTGGGTCTATATGGTGTCGAGTTATGGTGTTCTATTTTAAAACTGGCGCACAACTCGTCTATCATTTTGTTGTTGAGATTCGACTCATTGTCGGTGATGATGCGGTTAGGCACTCCATATCTGCATATGATGTTGTGTTTCAAGAAGCGAGCGACAACTTGCTTAGTAACGTTGGTATATGAAGCAGCTTCAACCCACTTGGTGAAATAGTCTATAGCCACAAGTATGAAGCGATGTCCGTTTGAGGCTTTTGGTTCAATCATCCCAATCATATCTATTCCCCATATGGAGAAGGGCCATGGTGAGGTTAAGACGTTCAATGGAGTGGTGGGTACATGAATCTTATTAGAGTATATTTGGCACTTGTGACAAGTTCGGGCATGATGATAACAATCTGCTTCCATGGTAAGCCAATAATAGCCCGCTCTCAATATTTTCTTTGCCATGGTATGTCCATTCGCATGAGTTCCAAAGCAGCCCTCATGAATGTCTTTTAGAATTTGTTTAGCTTCACGTTTCTCCACACATCTAAGCAAAACAGTGTCATAGTTGCGCTTGTACAATACATTTCCGTTGAGGAAGAAGTTGGATGCCAATCTTCGCAAAGTTCTTTTGTCGATACCCAGAGCTCCTTCGGGATATTCGTGCTTTTCAAGATATCGCTTTATATCATAAAATCACAGCTTTTCATCTGCGTCTTTATCAGCAGTCAGGCAATGCGCGGGCTCTTCAAAGCGTCGTAAATCAATAGACGGTCTATGATTAGGCCATATCAACTTGTACATGGATGCCAGAGTTGCCAAAGCGTCAGCCATTTGATTTTCTTCTCGAGGTATGTGAGCAAAAGTGACATCATCAAATCGGGGAAGCAATTTGGTCACATAATCCCGGTATGGAATTAAATTTTCATGCTTTTTATCCCACTCGCCTCTTATCTGATAAATTACCAGAGCAGAATCTCCAAACACATCGAGAGTTTTGATTCTCAAGTTAATGGCCTCTTCTAGCCCTAGTATACATGCCTCGTACTCCGCTATATTGTTAGTGCACGGGAAACAGAGTTTGGCCGTAAACGGCAAGTGAAAATTTTTGGGAGATGTAATCACTGCCCCAATTCCGTGTCCATAAGAGTTAGAAGCACCATCGAACATAAGAGTCCATCGCTCTCCTGGTTCTGGCCCTGGCTCCTCGTAATCTTTTGCCATCATGATATCCTCGTCTAGAAAGTCGAATCTCAACGGCTGATAATCTTCCACGGGTTGGTGGGCCAAATGGTCCGCTAGCACACTGCCTTTGATAGCCTTCTGAGCGACATACTGGATGTCGTATTCAGCCAAAAGCATTTGCCATCGGGCTATCCTACCGATAAGAGCGGGTTTCTCAAAGATGTACTTGATTGGATCCATCTTAGAGATTAAGTATATGGTGTGTGTCAGCATATATTGTCTGAGGCGTCCAGCAGCCCACGCAAGTGCACAACAAGTTTTCTCAAGCAAAGAGTATCTAGTCTCACAGTCGTTAAACTTTTTGCTGAGATAGTATATAGTATGCTCTTTCTTGCATGAATCATCTTGTTGTCCTAATACGCAACCCATGGATTCTTCTAGCACAGTTAAGTACATAATGAGCGGCCTTCCAGGAATTGGTGGTATCAAGATCGGTGGTTCTTGCAAATATTCTTTGATTGCATCAAATGCCCCTTGGCATTCATCATTCCATACAACCGGATGATCTTTCCTGAGTAACTTAAAAATTGGCTTGCAAGTGGCTGTGAGATGTGAAATAAATCTTGCGATATAATTCAACCTCCCTAGAAATCCACGGACCTCCTTTTCGGTCTTTGGTGCAGGCATGTCCTGAATCGCCCTTACTTTATCAGGATCCACCTCAATCCCTCTCTGGCTACGATAAAGCCCAACAACTTTCCAGACCGCACCCCGAACGTACATTTGTTGGGATTAAGTCTCAACTTGAACTTCCTCAGTCTGGCGAACAACTTTTCCAAATTAACCAAATGTTCCTCTTCAGTCTAAGACTTAGAAATCATGTCGTCAACATACACTTCGATCTCTTTATGAATCATATCATGAAAGAGTGTTATCATTGCACGTTGGTACGTTGCCCCAACATTCTTCAACCCAAATGGCATTACCTTGTAACAGAATGTGCCCCATGGTGTAATGAACGTGGTCTTTTCCATGTCATCTGGATCCATCTTAATTTGATTGTAACCAGAGAATCCATCCATGAAGGAAAAAACGGAGAATTGAGCCGTATTATCTACCAACACATCAATATGAGGTAATGGAAAATCATCTTTAGGACTTGCTCTGTTTAAGTCACGGTAATCCACACACATACGGACCTTTCCATCCTTCTTCGGCACTGGAACGATATTTGCAACCCATTGCAGATATTTGACCACTGCTAAGAACCCTGCATCGAATTGTTTTCGGACTTCATCACGGATTTTCAGAGCCATATCAGGACGAGTTCTTCTCAACTTCTTCTTGACGGCATGACACTCTTCTTTGAGTGGCAACTTGTGTACAACGATGTTCGTATCTAGACCAGGCATGTCCTGATACGACCATGTGAATACATCAGCATATTCTCGGAGGAGCCCTACCAACTTTACCTTGACAGTATCCTGAAGAGACGCTCCAACCCTTATCTCCCTTTTATTTTCTTCTGAACCTTGGTTGATAACCTCGACATCCTCTTTATGCGGCATAATGACCTTCTCTTCTTGCTGCAGCAACCTAGCCAATTCGTTGGGGAGCTCATCCTCGTCTTCCTCATCCGCTCAGTATATTGGACAATCAAAATCATAAAGGCCTATAGCAGTGTCGATATCAAGGACCTCGGTAGTGTCTCTGCATGTTTATGATTTATGCAACTTATTTAGGAAAGTGAGTGCGGGAAAGAAATGCCATTAATTATGAAAAAGTAGAAAAGAAAATGAGCAAAAGAATTGAATGCAAATCAAAATTTATTCACGTTAAACATGTTTTGAAACATCAGGAGGCCCGATACAAAGCTCCACTACGCCTTGGGCAGAACGTAGGGTTTTGAAAATCAATTAAAACTTTACTTTTGAAGAGGGAAGAATTGGGGTATTTCGATGGTCTTCCAGTTCTTCAATTCTTCACCAGGTTCAGCCTGTCGGATCCAGCTTGCGGAGACTTCTTTGTCATCAGCCTCATCTTCAATTACCATGGCGGAGGTATGATCGAAGATATGCCCGGCGCTCTTGAAAACTTCTGCTACAGGAGGAATCTGCTTCTTGTCATAGGCAACTGTCACTGTGTTGGACGAAGGATGGTATCCTAGCCCAAATTTGTCGAACTTTTCAGCCAATTCCACCATCTTGCCCCAGCCTTGGGCATTCCCTTCATCTACAACCATCTTAGCCTCTTCATAAGAGGCCATTGCAGATCTTGAACTCTGACTATCTGAAATTCGCTGCACCGCTAATGTATTCACCATTTCAAACGACTGAAAAGGCGTTTCCACCATTTCCCCTTCAACTTCAATGTACCTGAAGGACGTCAAGTGGCTTACCAAGATATCCTCCTCTCCTCCAATCTGAACTACCTTGTCATTACTGACAAATTTTAGCTTTTGGTGAAGGGTGGAGGTAACAGCTCCTGCATAGTGAATCCAAGGTCTTCCTAATAGACAGCTGTACCCTGGATAGATATCCATTACTTGGAAAGTAATGGTGAAGACAGTTGGTCCAATTTTTATTGGCAAGTCCACATCGCTAATCACAGCATGCCTAGAACCATCAAAAGCTTTGACTACCAGAGCACTCGACTTCATGCTAACTCCTTTTACTGGCATTCTCTCCAGGTGATCTTAGGAAGTACATTTAAAGAAGAACCTGTATCTAATAAGACTCGGGATATCAACGTGTCTTGACACCTGATAGAAATATGGAGAGCTTTATTGTGGTTTCTTTTCTCTGCAGTCAGGTCATCATCATTAAACCCAAGAAAGTTTCCGGTTGTTACGCTAGCTATCACATCATCGAACTGGGCTACAGTGATGTCTTTAGCAATATGCACGGTGCTTAACACCTTCATTAAAGATAACCTGTGGGCCTCTGAACTAAGTAACAACAAGAGCATGGGAATTCTAGATGGAGTCTGGTTTAGTTGATCAATCACTTTGTAATCACTTTTTCTGATGATATTCAAAAATTCCTCAGCTTCCTTTGGTGTAATCGCTGCCTTTGGTGATGATACCTCAGCAAATGGCTTTACACTTGGAATTTCTATTGATGCATCAACAGATTTTTCTTTATTCTTGGCAGGCGCTTCCACTGTTTTGGCAGCAAACAAACGACCACTACGGGTCATCCCACTAGGCCCAACCACTGCATCGCATTTGGCAGTGTCGTACTCAATCACTAGTCTCTCTGGCCTTTGTTTAAAAACTTTGGGCTCAGATTCATTGACAGAATATTCTATTACCACCGGAGCTGGTCGTGTCGCTTTTTGTCTATTGACGTCATCTTCATCATATTGCATGATCACGGGTGTTGGTCAGGCGGCCCTCTGTTGAAAGGCTTCCGAAGGATCATACTGCAAGACTACTGGCGCTGGTCGAAGTCTCCTTGTCGGATAAGCACTTGTTTCATCATACTAAATATTAATAGCAGACACGTTCGAATCCCTTTGTTCTATTTGTATTATCCCATGTTCTATGAACCTTTGTAAATGTCTCTTCACCACTTCGTCAGTCAAATTCTCCACTTCTTCTTGGGGAATCATCCCACTTTTCTTCAATTGTTCTCCAATAACGGCCATCGGAGTACGGACATCTTCAACATTTGTAATTAGTCTCAAACCACTACTCTTTTCCTCAGCATTGACAGAAGGACCTCCATGTTTAGGTAACGGATCCTTCGTAATATTGGCACCTCTAGGTGTAAAAGTGAGATCTTTGGACTCTATCAAGTCTTGCACCCTGTTCTGAAACGCATAGCAGTTGTCTATGGAGTGTCCAGGGGCTCCCTTATGGAACTCACAATGAGCATTGGCATCGTACCCAAGAGGATATGGAAAGATTGACGGACGTAGATCTCGCAATGTTAAGTGTCCACTCTGATTTAGCTGAGCAAAAATCTGTCCATATGACATAGGCAACGGGTCAAGTTGTCTTCTTGGCAGTCTCGGCCTTTGTGGTCTTTGAGCCGGAGCATTTTGATATTGTGGTGGAGGAACTCTATGATAATTCTGTTGTTGATTCTGTTGTTAAGCTGATTGTTGGTAGGGAGCTTGGGCTACTGCAGCTACTTGTTGATACTGGATATCCACCGGAGCTCTGCCCCTTTGTCCTCCATAGCAGTTGTCTATGGAGTGTCCAGGGGCTCCCTTATGGAACTCACAATGAGCATTGGCATCGTACCCAGGAGGATATGGAAAGATTGTCGGACGTAGATCTCGCAATGTTAAGTGTCCACTCTGATTTAGCTGAGCAAAAATCTGTTCATATGACATAGGCAACGGGTCAAGTTGTCTTCTTGGCTGTCTCGGCCTTTGTGGTCTTTGAGCCGGAGCATTCTGATATTATGGTGGAGGAACTCTCTGATAATTCTGTTGTTGATTCTGTTGTTGAGCTGATTGTTGGTAGGGAGCTTGGGCTACTGCAGCTACTTGTTGATACTGGATATCCACCGGAGCTCTGCCCCTTTGTCCTCTCATCACGGCATTAGCCTTATCTTCTCTTTTCTTCACAAAAGGCTTTCTTCCTCCATTTGCTGTGACTACCGCAACCTTGCTCTTTTTCAATATGCTCTCGATTCTTTCACCCACTGATACCACTTCAGCAAAGTTAGGAAAACTGGACCCAAGCATGCGATCCAAGTACTGAGGTTGTAGAGTTCCCATAAACATGTCAGTTAACTCCTTAGTCAACAATGGTCGTTGAACACGGGCAGCCAACTCCCTCCACCTTTGGGCATACTCTTTAAACAACTCATTATTACGTTGAGTCATATCTTGCAACTGCGTGCGATTCGGTGCCAAATCAGTATTATACTGATAATGTTGTGAAAACGCATCTGCTAGATCTCTCCACGTACTGATTTGACCTTTCTCTAACTGCATATACCATTCCAATGGTGCCCCACTGAGGCTATCTTGGAAGTAATGTATTAAGAGCAAGTTGTTATCAATGTGAGCCGCCATCTTGCGACAGTACGCTCTCAGATGGGTTTTGGGGCAGCTGACCCCCTTGTATTTCTCAAAGTCTGGGACTTTGAATTTCTTCGGTATCACCAATCCAGGAACTAGGCACATGTCATCAGCATTCAATCCTGGAGTCTTTTTGACCTCCAATGACTTGATTTTCTCTTCAACAGTTCGTGGCCTATCTGCAGCAAGGTCATTAAAAAGACTACTCCTCATTCATTCAAATTGTTCCAACATAAACAAAGTACAATCCATCAAGGAATATAAGTTTGCGAAAAATAATAGAAAAACAAAGGGAACTTCAAGCTTCATTTCTTCTTGCTTCGCGCTCCTTGAGCTCTTCCTTGAATCTTGCCAACATTTCCTTGCACACACATATGAACTCATAAATAGCCGGAGCGGTAGAGTCATCTATGGCTTCCATAGCATCTCTATGTTTCCATATGAGATCTTTGGCCAACCAGTTACAAAATTCCACCAACCCATTTAGCTTGTTGCGGTATGCGTCTCGGTTATTCTTCATGATGTGAATGGATTGCTCATATGCCGCAACATCACGAGCTAACTGGTCTCTTGCAGCAGACCAAATTGCTTGGTCTTCCTTGATAGCTCCTATCTGATTCTCTTGATACTTAATAAACTTCTTGAGCCCATCCATGTCAACACATATCTTACGCCAGTCTTCTGGTTTAACCCAAGATGAGTTTAGGGCTTCTTCCTTGAGTTGACGTTCTCTATCTTCGCCATTTTTGATTGGCGTAGTGCAGCACCAAGTGTCTTGATTTCAGCTTCTAATGTCTCCCTGATATCCTTATTCTGTTTAGTGGCTAGAAGATACCACTGTTCATTCTCTCGCCATTTTCTATGAGCGTGCTCTAGCTGCTCTTTGAGGGATTCTAAACAACTGTCAGCCTGGTTGATACACACTTTGGTCCTTTTCCTTTTACCCTTTTCTTCATTAATTTTGCTTCCCATCTCTTCAATTTGCTTATCCTTTCTCTCGGTCTCATACCTCATGTGATTCTTTTCATTAGTCACATTTTGAAGCTTGACTTGTAAATCTTCGTTTTCTTTCCCTAGCTGGGCTATCTTGACTCTCACCTCCTCCATTTCTTCGACTGATACGGGTACAGGTTATGGAGTGGTGGGTTTAGGAGGTGCCTAAATAGAAAAGGGGAGCTTAACTATTTTGACCCTCTCTAGAACCCACTGCCGAAAAGGCATCCTGGCCACACCATCCCTTCTTCTCAATTCTGATCCTTTAGTATGAACTTTCTGCCAAGATCGTACAATTTGACAGAAAAGTGAGGGATTCTTGGCACCTCTCTCATGAAGAATCATTTCTTCCAGTTCTTTGTCTTCAGGTTTCCCTAACATTGGGTACTCAAATTGTCGTATAGCTAGTATAGGGTTATAGCTTATACAACCTTTTGATCCGATCAATGGTACGTTGCAAAAACTACCACAGCTCATGATGATTTCACTTACTTCCAATTTGTTCGGGTACCAGGTGATGTTCTTTTCAGAGATAGATACTAGAAATTGAGCCCATTCCCCACTGTTCAAAATAGGGACGGTGGCGTGACGTTTGAATACGTGAGAAGTGAGCCATTTGTAGAGAATAGGGAGACAAAATGTCAACACTGAACCCTTTCTTTCATGGCGAAGGTGTAAAGTGTAGAAAACATCAGCCAAGAGAGGGTGTACCGGGCTTTGCTCCTTCTTCCAAACGGCCCAAAATACGCTGACAGCTGCAGAATCAACGAAATCTTCGAAAGTGGGAAACAATACTAGCCCATAGATGAGGAGAGCCAATACATTCACCAAAACATCCCATTGTTTTTTCTTTAACATCTTAATTGCTTCTTTCTCTAGTACAATGCTTCTAAAGCCAAAGAAATCTTCTCTTTTCTTCCAACCAGCTTTGGCTATTGAAATCGAAATTTTGAGAGCATCGGCCAATTCTTCCACTTCTGGAGTCTGCCCTATCATAGTATAAGGTGCCCTACCCTTGACCGGGAAACCTAGGAACCCCTCAAACTCTTCAATAGCAGGTATTAAGTAGAAATCTTGAAATAAGAAGCTTCTCATTTGCGGATCATAAAATTGTGCCAAAGCCGTAATAGCAGGGACCTGTACTTCAACCATTAGCAGATCGGTCACCTGGCCAAACCTTCCTATCAGAGTCTTCTTGAGGATTGTAGGCATTTCTTTCAAACAGTTCATGACCACACTAATATCGGGTTTGAGTGCCTTAAGCTGAATAGTCTTTCTCTTTTCTGAACTTGCGGCCATTTGTGAATGTATTTCAACCTGTCAATATAAACGCTTCCCTGAAAATAAAAACTAGTGTGAGTTATGATGCATATGTAAATGTTTATGAATGCAACAGTGCGGGATCCAGGCTATCACAAGTATCTCCCACCCTCCTAAAAGGTATAAAGATAGTTTTAGATTATTTACCCAAAATGACCCACTCACGGGATAGTTTCTACATTGACGGACGGGGTTCTCAAGGTCATAGATACCAATGATACCACCGTCACGCAACAGGTGAGCTGCATTACGACGGTAATACCAAAGGATCTCTCGAGAGAGGAGTCTTCATGTTAGGCCCATGAGAAGCGAGTCCTCGGAGACCAACACTACACGACTACCAATATAGAAACTGGTTCGAAGAGCGGTTCCCAGAGTCATGGACCCTTCATGAATCAAATCGTGCAACAGGCTAGCTGCGTTACGATAGGATATACGAAAAGGTCTATTCTGGAGGAGCTTTCATGCTAGGCACACAAGGAGCGAATCCTTGGGGACTAACATTACTCGACTACCAATTATAAACTATGTTTTCTCTCTTCTTTTTCCAAAGCTCGGGTGTAGAGCTTTACTTGTGATATTTTCCCGGAATCCAACAAGCAAATGTAATACATAACACATAATAGAAAGAGAAAGCAATAAATAAACAACAGGAGGACAAAAACACAAAGAAAACAGTTAAGAAAAGGTTAACACTCTCAAATCGAGTCAAGTTAGGCTTGACTCTCTCTTGCATAGGGCAATGCATAGTCCCCAGCAGAGTTGATAACACGAAATCATATAGATATCTTCATGCATAATTCAACTAAAGTCTAACCGTTTTCGATCCGATTTCGGGTTATTTCCGTGTATTTGTCTGATGTTTTTGCAGGTATTCAACGATCACGTCTAAACAAGGCAACATGAAGAAAAGAAGCAATCCCAGATGAAATATGGACGAAAAAGGAGTGAAAACACAATGAAAAGCGCAACAGACTGTTTTTGCTGATGTGACGACCGTCACAGATGCATGACGACTGTCACACGGGTGACGACCGTCACACCTTGTGACGACCGTCATGCAGGCAAAAACGCCCCACTCAGATTACACGTCAAAAGAGCAGTTCCAATTCCCATTAAGTGGTCCACTACTCCCTAAATTATCTGCCTCAAGGTCCATCATCCTCAGAGATAACCGTTGGGATTCCACTTCTATAAAAAGGGAAGCAGGGGACTTCGAAAAGGGAGCTGCATTCATACCACGAAGTGCTGCCGAATTTAATTTCCAGAGCAAATTTACTTTCCAGTTTTTATTTGTATTCCTTTCCTTTATTTCCCTTTTCAATTCCTCATTTCCATTTCCGCTCTTCTGTAATACCTATTGCACTGTACGATCAATTTGGAACTAAAGATCAGAATCCTGCCAACATCTGTGGAGGATCTGCCCAAAGGCCAATTGGCATTATTTACAGGTTTTCATTTTGATCGACTTCTGTTTTATTATAATGCAATTTATTATTTATTATTATTATTTATGTTTTGTTTTTCCCAATTCCATGTCTAGCTAAACTTAGGTAATCGATATGTAGTAATAATTCGAATGGGATTTGATGACTCTTGTTTGAAAACTTTCTTTTCACAAAAATAACCTATGGTCTAAGTGTTTAAAATTGATTCACGAAATAAACTTCGTCGCGAAAGCGAGAACTTATTTAAAAGTAGTTTTTCCACGAAAGTGGGAGATTAATTAAGATACGAACCAACAAGCGAAAGTTGCGGTAAGGTCAGATAGTAAACACTAGGCATTTGTTTTAATAACAGCGAAAGCACTTTAAAACGAATTAGAACTTAGAGATTTCCAAAAAATAGTTTTAACCCCGAACGGGATACGAAAGTGTACGTTTGGCCCTTAGGATTATGATTAACATCAATAACCATCGTGAGGCGAGAGTCTTCAAATCTCCATTTTCTGCTTAAATAAACTGTGAAAACTATTTCATACACCAGTAACTTATCAAATCCCTGAAGAACACAATTACTACGTATCGATTCAATTAATTAAAATCTAAATAGTAATCTTATTTCCCTCTTTTAGTGACAATCTTATTCCCTTAAAACATATTCTACCTAGCTAAACATAGTAACTCCCGAGAACACTAGTTTGATTACGAGTCCCTGTGGGATCGATATCTTTTATTACTACGCGATAGACTGTGCACTTGCAGTTAGTTGTATTAGACATAGAAAGTCGCGATCAAGTTTTTGGCGCCGTTGCCGGGGACCCGTTTAGTCAATAGTGTAACCTTTTGTTACGCCGTATAGACTAGGTAAACAATTTTCATTTTTCCTTTACTAGTGTTGTCGATTGTATGCCAAGTGATCGCCCACAAAGCGATATCTTGAAACCTTCAGTCGCAGAACTAGAACGCTTCTTACATCTAAGAAGCCGAATCATTGAGTACCAACTCAAACATAACATTCCCGATCCTCTCACTCCCATTCCCAAATCCGAAGAAGAACCGACGATGGCTGAAGGACCTCCGAACAAACCGCTGAAGGCATATGCTACACCATCTCAGATGGAGCCTAGAAGTAGCATTGCTGCCCCAGCTATTACCCGAAATGATTTTGAGCTGAAACCATCATTGCTGTCGGCTGTACAACAAAACCAATTCTCAGGAAACGCAACTGAGGATCCGAACGAACATCTAACGAAGTTTGTACAATACGCAGACACAGTGAAAGCAAATGGAGTAACTCCAGACGCGATAAGACTTCGTCTTTTCCCATTCTCTCTTAGAGACAGAGCGTGGACATGGTTACAATCGTTACCATCCAACTCCGTTACGACGTGGGAGCAATTGAAGAACGTCTTCTTAGCGAGATATTTTCCACCAAGCAAAACTGCTATGCTTAGAGCTCAAATCAACGGATTTTGACAGAAAGATACTGAATCTCTCTACGAAGCATGGGAACGATTCAAAGATATGATGAGAACATGTCCTCACCACGGTCTAGAAGACTGGGTGACAATCCATACTTTCTATAATGGGCTTCTATACAATACTAGATTGACAATAGACGCTGCCGCGGGCGGTGCACTTATGGATAAGCCATATGATGAAGCCTATCAATTAATAGAAAACATGTCACAAAACCATTGCGAATGGGGAGGTGAACGCACTCCAAATGAGAAAACCACAACGAAAGGTGGGATGTACGAAATCAGCAGCCTTGAAAAGTTCAATGCTAAAGTAGATGCTCTAGCACAAAAGATCGATAGTCTGACCGTTAACCCCACTGCAACTGTCGCTGCAGTAACTCCAAATTGCGAGTTATGCGGAAGCACCACTCATAATGCACCCGAATGCCCATTGCTAGCCGGAATCCCGCCAGACCAGGTAAATTATGCTCAAGGAAATCCCTACGCAAATACCTACAACCCAGGTTGGCGAAATCATCCAAACTTTTCTTACAAAAGCGAAAATGCATTGCAAATGCCTACTGCTCCGCAAGGATATCAAAAACCAGCTGCTCAGAATGCACCTAGGAAATCAAACCTCGAATTGATGATGGAAAAGTTCATAGCTACTCAAGCTCAGACGAACAAAGAGTTCCTGAATCAAAACATACACACTAGCGAGCAAATTAAACAGTTGACAGGAAAAGTAGACGCTTTAGCCACCCACAACAAAATGTTAGAAACTCAGATATCACAAGTGGCTCAATAGCAAGCATCTGCCGCCGCACCTGCTGACACATTTCCTGGACAACCCGAACAGAATCCCAAAGGCCAAGCAAATGCTGTGATACTAAGAAGTGGAAAAGAATTGGATGAACCGATCGATCCGAGGACCGAAAACTCAGCCATGCAACAGAAACCAACTGAACAAGCAGAAAAGGAATCTGAGTTAGAGAAGAAGGAGGACAACGAGAAGGAGGATACCGCAAGTGAAAAAACTCAAGCACCTCCAACGCCATATAAACCACCTATTCCTTATCCGTAAAGACTAATAAACTCTAAAACTTCAGGACATTTTAAGAAATTTGTAGAGCTCCTTAAACAGTTAAATATTACTATTCCTTTTACAGAAGCGATAACTCAAATGCCGTCATACGCCAAATTTCTCAAAGAGATCCTGTCAAATAAGAGAAAGATCGAGGATAACGAAACAGTTACACTTACGGCAGAGTGTAGCGCTATTATTCAGAACCGCATGCCTCCTAAATTAAAAGACCCAGGTAGTTTCTCCATACCCTGCGTCATAGGAAAGTTCGTAATAGACAAAGCTCTATGTGATTTAGGAGCTAGTATCAGTGTTATGCCCTTATCTATATGCAAAAAGCTGAATATGGGAGACCTCAGACCAACCAAAATGTCCGTACAATTAGCTGACAGATCAGTAAAATACCCCGTCGGAATACTGGAAAACGTTCCAGTACGCATAGGACAATTCTACATCCCAACCGACTTCATAATCATGGACATCAAGGAGGACACTGTAACCCCAATTATCCTAGGAAGACCATTCCTAGCTACAGCCGGAGCGATTATAGACGTGAAGAAAGGAAGGCTAACATTCGAAGTAGGAGAAGAAAAGATAGAGTTCATTCTCACCAAGTTCTTACAAGCACCAGCAATAGACGATACCTGCTATTTAGTAGACGAAATTGACGAATGCATAAGAGAACTTGAAAATGAAGAGACCACGTATTCAGAAATAATAAAGATTCAAATACCCGACATTTCTGAAGACGACAATTGGCGTAAACCGTATAAAGACGACAGCCTAAGCGAAAGCTTAGCACTGACACCAAATCATATGCCAGGTCCGAAGAACCCATCTTTAGAACTTAAAACACTACCCAAAAACCTCAGATATGAATTTCTAGACGATGAACTGAAAAGACCAGTGATAGTCAACGCCGACTTAGGACAACCAGAAACCGAAAAGTTATTAGAAGTCCTAAAGAAGTACCCCACCGCGTTAGGCTATAACATAAGCGATCTAAAAGGTATAAGCCCTTCGATCTGTATGCATCGAATTACAATAGAGGAAGACTCTAAAACCTCTCGAGAGCATCAGAGAAGACTAAACCCCATCCTGAGCACTGTAGTCAGAGATGAAGTAAAGAAATTACTAGATGCAGGAATCATCTATCCGATCTCCGATAGTGAATGGGTTAACCCAGTTCATGTCGTACCAAAGAAAGGAGGAGTCACAGTAGTTGAAAACGAAAAAGGAGAATCGATAACAAAAAGAGTCGTGACTGGAAGTAGGATGTGTATTGATTATAGGAAGCTTAACAAGGCTACGCGCAAAGATCACTTCCCGCTACCCTTCATAGACCAAATGTTGGAAAGATTAGCCAAACATTCATATTTCTACTATCTAGATGGTTACTCAGGATTCTTCCAAATTCCCATCCATCCTGATGACTAAGAAAAGACTACATTCACCTGTCCTTACGGTACTTTTGCTTACCGCCGAATGCCGTTCGGACTCTGTAACACTCCAGCAACCTTCCAAAGATGCATGATGGCAATCTTCGCAGACTTCATAGACGACATCATGGAGGTATTTATGGACGATTTCTCGGTATGTGGACAAAGTTTCGAAGGATGCCTACAAAACTTAGAAATGGTATTAGAACGTTGCGTAAAAGTAAACCTCGTCCTAAATTGGGAAAAATGCCATTTTATGGTCCGACAAGGAATAGTTCTAGGACATGTCATATCAGATAAAGGAATTGAGGTAGACAAAGCTAAAATAGAGATTATAAAAGATCTCCAACCTCCAAAATCCGTACGAGAAATACGGAGTTTTCTAGGACATGTCGGTTTCTACAGAAGATTTATAAAAGATTTTTCAAAAATCACAAAACCTCTAACCGGCCTGTTGATGAAAGATGTTGAGTTCGTCTTCGACGACGACTGTCTAAAAGCATTCGAAACATTAAAATCAGCCCTTATCATCGCACTAATTATGCAACCGCCCGATTGGCGATTACCGTTCGAAATCATGTGCGATGCGAGTGATTATGCCGTAAGCGCAGTTCTAGGACAAAGGAAGGACAAGAAACTCCATGCCATCTACTATGCCAGTAGAACCTTAGATCCTGCCCAAATGAACTACGCTACCACAGAAAAGGAACTTCTAGCAGTTATATTTGCGCTTGACAAATTCCGTTCTTACTTAGTAGGAGCAAAAATTATCATATACACAGACCACGCTGCTATAAGGTACCTAATAAGCAAAAAGGATGCCAAACCAAGACTATTGAGATGGATCCTGTTATTACAAGAGTTTAACTTAGAAATCAAAGATAAGAAAGGAACCGAGAACGTTGTTGCGGATCACTTATCCCGAATAGAAGGCATCAGACACGAACCAGTACCGATAAATGATGATTTCCCGTACGAACGTCTGATAGCCAAATTAGAAAGTGACACACCCAATGCAATCTCGGAAGATCCAGAATTCGAAAAAGCCGTAGAAGCCGTCTATGCCCAAGTCACATTACCTTGGTATGCTGACATTGTTAATTACCTCGCTGCGGGCGTGCTTCCACCAGATCTTACTTATCAGCAAAAGAAGAAATTCTTCCACGATCTGAAACACTATTATTGGGATGAACCCCTACTCTTCAAGAGAGGGGCCGACAACATATATCGTCGCTGTGTCCCAGAGGAAGAAATAGAAAATATTATTTCCCAATGCCACTCAGCACCATATGGTGGTCATGCTAGTACGTCCAAGACGTGCGCTAAGATTCTCCAAGCCGGCCTATTCTGGCCTAACCTCTGGAAAGACGTTCACATCGCTGTGCAAAAGTGCGATAGATGCCAACGAACTGGCAACATCTCACAACGCAATGAAATGCCTCAGAAAGGAATCTTAGAGGTAGAAATCTTCGACGTCTGGGGAATAGATTTCATGGGACCTTTCCCACCTTCTTTCGGAAATAACTACATACTCGTCGCTGTCGATTACGTGTCTAAATGGATAGAAGTCATTGCTGCTCCAACAAACGACGCACGAGTAGTAATCAAACTCTTCAAGAACACAATCTTTCCTAGATTCGGTGTACCCAGACTCGTCATTAGTGACGGAGGATCTCACTTCATATCACGAATATTCAATAAACTTCTTTCTAGATATGGAGTCAGGCATCGAGTAGCTACACCTTATCATCCGCAAACTAGCGGACAAGTAAAGGTCTCAAACAGAGAAATAAAACAGATCTTGGAAAAGACTGTCGCTACCTCGAGAAAAGATTGGTCATCAAAGCTACAAGAAGCTTTATGGGCTTATAGGACCGCATTTAAGACACCAATAGGTACTACCCCCTATAAATTAGTTTACGGTAAATCCTGCCATCTCCCTGTAGAGTTAGAGCATAGGGCCTTCTGGGCCATTAAGACACTCAACTTCAACTACACCGAGGCAGGAGAAAAGTGAATCTTGAACTTACACGAGTTGGAAGAACTTCGATTAGACGCTTACGAAAATGCCCGTATCTACAAAGAACGAACTAAAAAGTGGCATGATAAACGTTCAATCAGGAAACAATTCAGTGTGGGAGACATCGTATTGCTCTTCAATTCACGATTAAAACTCTTCCCAGAAAAACTAAAATCTAGGTGGTCTGGACCCTATGAAGTGACTAAAGTACTTCAGAGTGGAGTTGTCGAAATTACCGATAAGACGAATGCACCATTCATCGTAAACGGGCAACGTCTAAAACATTACAATAAGAACGACAATAGTCTTCAAGTCAGCAATATAACATTGCTTGAGCTTCCAGCTCAGACACCCGAATAGCTTCTCACCAAGCTATCGTCAGGCTTTAGACGTTAAAAACAGCGCTTACTGGGAGGCAACCCAAATTTCCCTCGTCATTGCATTTCATTTTTCCTTAAAATTCTACTTTGAAAAATCCAACAAAAATCCTAAAATTACTACTACTTTCTACTTTCGTTCATTTTCGTACTTTTATTCTTATTTTATTTTTCTCTTTTGCCTTTTGTTTCTACCACTTTTCGTTTCTAAAAATCCTGACTTCGATTTCTTGTTTTAAATTTTTCAGGATTTTTAAAGCCTTCAAAAATTCCTTCTGTTTTCTCCGAATTACCTGCGAATATGGCCGAGTACGATTTCACAAAGGTTCACTTCAGAGGACTCGCTCAAAAGGCAAGGTTTGCAGCACTGACCGAAAGAGAATTCGCCTTAACACTGTATTATGATAAGGCTACTATGGATAAACTAGGAATCACAGATAGCATTCAATACCTGTTCAATCAACTGGGTTGGGAGAACACTGCTCTGAAAACACGCTTCGCTACCTACAAGGATCTTACCTACGAATTCCTTAGTTCTTTCAGATACACACCCAACTATGGTTTTGGATCCAGCACAGAGTTGATTACCTTCCGATTGTTTGGAATGGACCAAACCCATAGCCGGATGTCACTAGCTAACCTCCTAGGATTCCCTAGCGGACCGCATGTGTTCATCAGTGCAGAAGATGACGATATTGATTTGCAACTCGATCACTTCTGGGGTAGAATCACAGGCGACTATCACCCTGAACCAGACAAAATGTGCAATGATGACATTCATAACCCAGCCTTCAAATACTTCCATAAGATACTAGCTCACACCTTGTTTTGAAAAGAAGAAAATATTACCACAGTGTCTAAGGAAGAGTTATTCATCATGTTCTGTGCTTCTCAGGGACGGACAGTAAACGCAGTGCCTTTCATGATGAGATCCTTCAAACGCCTCACGCTGGAACCTCAGACACCTATTCTTATAGGAGGCCTAGTAACAATGATTGCCCACGAGCTTGGCCTTAGATTCCATTTAAATGCCAGCACTCGTTTTGGTACCATCAGACCCATGAACATACAATTCTGCTTTAACAGGCGCATCTTAGGGACTATGGGACCTGGACCGTATAAGTACCTTATTAACGAAAAACCAGTACAGCTATTCACACTGCCTGATCATCTGATGACAAGCATCCACAACAAGGATAACTGGCTCTACGAATTGGATGAGCCTATGGGACCTCCTTCACCATAGTCAACACCCCAGAACTATATGTATGACAGTGACCACATCTCTGAGGCACACGACTATATGTACTATGAGGACGCCGCCTCTAAAACTGAAGTAGACCCTATGACTCCTCCACACTACAATACTTATCCTGAGCCTATCCCTGAGGAAACCACCGACAAAATGGATGCCGTGTTACTCAGATTAGACGACATTGATAAAGCTCTGACTAATGTAAAAGCTGATATCGCAGGCATGCACAGCGAACTGGTAGGCTTCATGGATCTAGTCTGCGACCAACTCGATTACTATTCACAGAAATTCGATGAGTTGAAGGCACGAAAAGATTAGTTATTAGCTCGTAGCAGTAGTTTCAGTTTAGTCTAGTCTAGTTTAGTTTAATTTAATCATATGGATTTTTCGCTTTGTTCGTTTTCTTTATGTATTACATACAATTGTTTCAATTTTATGTTATTGCAATTCTAGTTTTATTCAATTATTCTGTTTTCGCATTATTTGTTGTTTGTTGGCTGTTATATTACGTCACCGTATCAATACTAAGCTTTAAAATCACCACGAGTACGCCCTCAGAGCAAAATTCTGCGTTCTGCAGATTTTGCTGCTGTGACGACCGTCACAGTCCCATGACGAGCGTCACGCGGGTCCAGAACTGCTATCTGATATAACAGGGTTCGTGTTCCCCTCCACTCCCCCCATTATCACTTTCAAACTTCCAAAATTCATACCCCACTACGATTTTCATCCTCCCCACATTGAACTATAAACCTTAACTCCAAATTCAACCTCCAAACCACCGTTCTGTCATTTTTCCCTCTCCGCCGAAAAACCCCAAAACCTCCGAAACCTCCGAAACCTCTCCATCTTCAACAATGGCCGGAAACGCAGATGTCAGCAACATTTCCTTCCCTGAAGGCGAGCTAGGCGACAGACAACGAGCACAGTACATTGCATTTCATCAGAGGTCACTCCAGCCAACTCACTACCCGCACCTTCCATCGCTTACGGAGCTCGGACTCCTTGAAGGTGTAACCTGGATGCTTCAACGAGCGGGCATCTGGAACCTCTGCACCAACCCCCAGCCGACCTACGAACAACTCACTGTTGAGTTCTTGAGTTCGTTCACGTACGTCACCAGCAGCGACGAACTCAACCAGCACTCAGGTGCCGCTTGCTTCTGGATGTTTGACGTTAACTATCAGATGCACCAAAACCAGATTGCCGACATCCTACAGCTACCCCGCGGCGACAACGCTCATCGTCGTATCACTGATCAGTTCTAGCACGAAGCCTTCGCGCTGTGGTATCAGTTGACCGGCCTAAATGCCGATGGTTAGGACTCCCTGCACGCCACTCACATCCATAACCCCGCCATCAGGTACTTTCATAGAGCGTTGAGCAACACCATCTTCGCCAGAGACAGCAACCACAAAGTGAACTCCAAGGAGCTCTTCTTTCTTCATTGCGTCTTCAACAATGAACCTGTCAACGCTGCCCCGTTCCTGCTGGCTCACATTCAGGCCAACTGCAACCGTGGCTCGAAGCCATTCTACTTTGGCGGGATTGTCACGGCTATTGCACTTGGGCTGAACCTTGGCGACCGCCTCCAGCACCTCCATTCCATCCCCTCGGTGTTCCTTGACACCGACCATTGCAGGGCCTCCCATCTCATCCGCTCCTGAGCTGACGGGAAATACCATCCGGTTGTGCGTGGCAAGACCGTCAGAAGCATCATCCTTCCGTCCCGCACCCGCATCCATACAGAGGACTGTACCAACTGGTTGTTCGACCTCACTGCCCCTCCTGCTGCCGCTGTTCCTACTCAGGATCCCACTCATGATTCCGACGATGAAATCCAAGCTGAGTTGGACAGGTCCGAGCAGCCAGAGGCATCGCAGCCTCTTCCTCCAGTAGGTACATCTTCTCGCCGCCGCCGTAACCATCCCGTGCCCGACTACACCGAAGAGGACCTCTGTCGCTCCCTAGACCAGCAGGCACAGATACTCACGATGCTGCAGCAGCAGAACCAGCAAGCTGACCAGTTCGAAGCTTGGCACCAGACTCAAATGCAACAACTTCACACCGGCCAAGCTACGATCTCTGAGAGTCTAGCGAATCTGACCCTGCAGGTCGAAGGACTCCGAGACACGGTCTACCACACTGGAGCCATGAGCTATAAGGATAGAGTAGCCCTTGCTAGAGCCAGAGGACGCCAACGCGGACGTGACAGAGGCCGGGACTAGATTTTCATTTTTTTCCTTCATTGTTTACTATATTTCAGTTCTTTGTATTTTCATTTTCAGTTGTATCTCCCTCTCGCATGCTTCAAGAATCAGTGAGGACACTGATCGAGATAGTGTGGGAGAGGAGCCTTATTTCCACTGTATTCTGAACTTCCCTTATTTCCTGTATTTCCATTTCACTGCACTTTGAATTTTAGTAATTTCTATTTTTACACTTTCTATTTCTAGCAAATAAAGCTCGTCTATATATTTTTCACGTTACACAAACAATCCCCACATCATTCAACGTAAACAAAAACTTTCATTTGTTCCTCAAAAGCAAAAGCATCACGAGAATGCACCTGAGTTCAAAATAAGTTTCGAAACCCCGAGGAAACGACAGTTCTAACAAAACCAGTATCGTCCAGACACCTTAGATCTCTAGTTTATGCGAGTCGGTTTCACCACCTACGTGTACCAAAGTCTCAAGTGTCTACGCAAACTCAACCCCAAGTAGTTTATACTAGCAGTCAGCACCATCCTAAAAACACTTCTAAGCGAGCGACCGATGCAAATAAGTGTATGATCTCCAAAAAGATGAAAAATCATGAAAAGAGAGCTAAAAAGCCCAAGAATATAAGATACGTTTCCTTCTAAGTTAGGTGCTCCTCACCCGAGCATTTAGCCCAACGGCACGAAAAACTCATTGAAAAATCAATGACACCAAATTATGATCAATGAAGAAGATCAAAAACAAAAACGAGATCATATTCACTAACAGGTCGACTTGCCATGAAAGTGTGCGGACAACGGGCTTAATGTGATTGCGCTAGAACAAACAGGGTGAACTTGCCACGAGAACCTTGACACTAAGATACGGTAGCATGACTGAGACCGATTTGCATAAAAAAGGAGACCTCCGGAGACTCGTAGTCCAGTGTCGTCATGATACTCGTCTTGTTCCTACCAAGAATCCCGGTTTTTCTAAACTCTGCGAACGAAGAAGCAGCCTCGTGCTTGCCGACTTTTCCACGTTTTACTTGAGGACAAGCAAAGATTCAAGCTTAGGGGAGTTTGATAACACGAAATCATATAGATATTTTCATGCATAATTCAAATAAAGTCTAACCGTTTTCGATCCGATTTCGGGTTATTTCCGTGTATTTGTATGATGTTTTTGCAGGTATTCAACGATCACGTCTAAACAAGGCAACATGAAGAAAAGAAGCAATCCCAGATAAAATATGGACGAAAAAGGAGTGAAAACACAATGAAAAGCGCAGCAGACTGTTTTTGCTGATGTGACGACCGTCACAGATGCATGACGACCGTCACACGGGTGACGACCGTCACACCTTGTGACGACCGTCATGCAGGCAAAAACGCCCCACTCAGATTACACGTCAAAAGAGCAGTTCCAATTCCCATTAAGTGGTCCACTACTCCCTAAATTATCTGCCTCAAGGTCCATCATCCTCAGAGATAACCGTTGGGATTCCACTTCTATAAAAAGGGAAGCAGGGGACTTCAAAAAGGGAGCTGCATTCATACCACGAAGTGCTGCCGAATTTAATTTCCAGAGCAAATTTACTTTCCAGTTTTTATTTGTATTCCTTTCCTTTATTTCCCTTTTCAATTCCTCATTTCCATTTCCGCTCTTCTGTAATACCTATTGCACTGTACGATCAATTTGGAACTAAATATCAGAATCCTGCCAACATCTGTGGAGAATCTGCCCAAAGGCCAATTGGCATTATTTACAGGTTTTCATTTTGATCGACTTCTGTTTTATTATAATGCAATTTATTATTTATTATTATTATTTATGTTTTGTTTTTCCCAATTCCATGTCTAGCTAAACTTAGGTAATCGATATGTAGTAATAATTCGAATGGGATTTGATAACTCTTGTTTGAAAACTTTCTTTTCACAAAAATAACCTATTTAAAATTGATTCACGAAATAAACTTCGTCGCGAAAGCGAGAACTTATTTAAAAGTAGTTTTGCCACGAAAGTGGGAGATTAATTAAGATACAAACCAACAAGCGAAAGCTGCGGTAAGGTCAGATAGTAAACACTAGGCATTTGTTTTAATAACAGCGAAAGCACTTTAAAACGAATTAGAACTTAGAGATTTCCAAAAAATAGTTTTAACCCCGAACGGGATACGAAAGTGTACGTTTGGCCCTTAGGATTATGATTAACGTCAATAACCATCGTGAGGCGAGAGTCTTCAAATCTCCATTTTCTGCTTAAATAAACTGTGAAAACTATTTCATACACCAGTAACTTATCAAATCCCTGAAGAACACAATTACTACGTATCGATTCAATTAATTAAAATCTAAATAGTAATCTTATTTCCCTCTTTTAGTGACAATCTTATTCCCTTAAAACATATTCTACCTAGCTAAACATAGTAACTCCCGAGAACACTAGTTTGATTACGAGTCCCTGTGGGATCGATATCTTTTATTACTACGCGATAGACTGTGCACTTGCAGTTAGTTGTATTAGACATAGAAAGTCGCGATCAAGAGTCGCCATCTGTCGTACCTCGAAAAATACGATCCTCGTGATGGACGCGGAAAATACGTTCGAAACAGAGTCGCCACCAAACTTTATTCATTCCAGGGATGGAATAAGAAAATATCGATAAAACCTTTAAGGAGATAAGAACATGGTCATCGCAACCAATATTCTAGGTTCGGGAGTCGATTACGCAGAGGGAAGGTATTAGCACCCTCTACATCCGTTGTACTCAACGGGAACCTCTTGATTTGATTCGAGAGTAAAGTTAGTTATGCTTGTTAGTTTTCTTCTAAGGTTTCTCCTATAGGGGGAATGGGTTTATTAAGATAGGGTGCTCGCCAAGGATTGGGGCCCTTGTGCCTACGTATCTTCACTTGTAAGAAGTGGAAAATCAGAGCATTCGTAGTTCGTGGGACTACGGGAAAAAAAAGGGGATTGTGCTCGCCAAGATCATCGCAATCTTGTGCCTACGTATCTTACATTCAAGAGGGAATGAAGAATCAGAGCAGCCGTAGTTTGGCTAACTACGGGTAATGGGTTTGAAAAACGAACGAGTGTTTAGGTCGCATTCTAACTGCTAAATGTTGGCTTGACTGCTCGCTAGGGGAGGCTGAAGCACGAGTTTATTATGCGCGGAAGAAAGGACTAAACAATGTTCTTTGTAAAAGAGTTTTGAGTTATAAGGATCGCGCGAGGGCGAGGAATAGGTTTTGAGAAGTTTCGGTTTGTTGAGTATTTTTTTTATGGAAAAGAAGATGGATTTGACTAGGTTTTAGAGTTATGGTCGCACGGGGGCGAGAAAGAGATTTGATGTGGTTGAATATTTTAAGGGAGAATGACGACTACTCGATAAACGAGACGTCAGTCTCGCAACCAATTAGTCGGGATATCATTGGAATGTTAGATCCCAACGACACCTTTTTCATTCAAATAATTATAAAATTATAGTTGAGTGGACAACGGCGGTATTTGTCCAAATAATTAAGGCGCGTGTTTTATGAACAAAAGGTCGAGCAACCCACGACCTAAAGTGTACGCCCCAAGAGTGGTTACTCAAGAATTCAAGGAGTGCGAGACTCCAAGAACTCAATTCTTTCGTAATTTAATTAATAAAATAAATTGAATTTAACGTATGGTTTATAAGAGTATGGGGGTTAAGACTCGATCACACGAGGGTGAAGAACGGGGTTAGACGGATTGAAAATTTGGGAGGAATGTCGACTATTTGATAAACGAGACGTCGGCCTCGTAATCAATTAGTCGGGGTATCGCTGGAATGCTAGATCCCAACGATACCTTTTTCATTCTATTAATTATGAAATATGTTTGTTGGACAGTGAATACTTATCCAAATAATTAAGAAAAAGTGTTTTAGGAACAAAAGTTCGAATGACACACTATACAAGGCGTACGCCTCAATACTAATCATTCTCGAATTCAAGGAATGTATGACTCCAAGAATTCGGTTCTTTCGTAATTTTAATTTTAGGAAAATAATTTGAATTTAATAACGTAGATGAGTTAAGCTAAGGTGAGCACATTGCTCGAATAGGGTTTATGAATTTTGGAGGTTTAAACAAAGTTGGGTATTTTTAAGGATGAAAGACGAAACTAATACAACCCAAAGTGTGCACTTCAAGAGTATTCATTCAAGGGTCCAAAAGGTGCTAGACCTCAAGAACCCACTACTTCCACTAATTAACTAAAAAAATAAAAATTTCCTAGTATTAGTTAGAAAGAATTATGACTTTAAATTTACAAAGATATCATTTTTTAAAGGTTAACTACATTAAATATTTGATTAACCTAAATAATTAAATGGATTAAGAGGACCTTATCAAATTAATATATAAATTACTTTATAGTAGTCATCTATGATGGATCTTAATACCAAAGATTGAAACAAAATTAATAATAACTTTAAATTATTGTTATTACTAGCATAGTTGTTAACTTAATAAATAGATAAAAACATATTAAACAAGAATAAATTGCATGTGTGGAAAGAAAAAGAAAAGAAAAGAGGGGTCTAAACCCCAAAACAGACTTGCTGAAAAAGGCCCACAGACGAGCTTTCCTCAAATCGAGTTGGGCCAGAGGTCCAAACCCTCACCACCTAACATACCGCAAAATATGCAACAAACAGTAAGGAAATTGCAAAGGTTGCCATGGGGTTCTAGAGAGCCACGTTGCAATCACTAACTAGTAATTAATGAACATGATGATAGCCCAAAAGATAAAATAGGGAATGACCATTTATTGACTTTTAAAAAAAAAAGCGTTTTTACAAAAAAAAAAACTCAGTATTCCTTCTTCAAACCCAACGTGCCTTTCTTTTCTCTCCGCTGAATCCCTTGCCTTAAACTCTCTCGCAGGCCAAATTTCTCTATTCTGAAACCTCAATCAAATTTTAACTCTAACAAACAACACCCTAAATCAACCCAAATCAGAACTTAAATCACACATAGAACAACATATTCAAGCATATATATATTATCGGCGAGCATGAATCATTTGAAGAGGGAACTTACCGGCTTTAAGCTGCTCCAATGGTGAAATGTTGAGGTAATTGGTTCGTGCTGTATGCCTTTCGCTTTTCCTCTTCTTTTTCATGTCTTGCTTGCTCGTGTTTCTGGATTCGGGTGATGCGGCTTAGTTTGAGTTGTTTAGAGCTTCAATATGAAGCTCTATCAACTTTTAGGAAGAACTTATGAGTGATTTTAGGTATTTGAGGATTGAATTTCGCAGGGCTTCGCTAGGGTTTTTTTTCTTGTTTTTGCCAATGAAGGGAGTTGTATTTATAGGGGATTTTAGGGTTTTTGATACGTGTGAAAATTTGAAATTTGCTGAAAGAAATGTTTGGTATCATGTGAGGTGAGGTGCATTTAGGTAGTACAATTCTGTTAGAGGTTTATACCATGATTTCTGCTTTTCTGGGACTTGATAGTGACCTCTTCTTTGTCTGTAGTGACCTTCAAAATATCTGGTTTTTTTTACCGAGTTTTTACTGTGAACATTTAGAGATTTTCATTGTGCTGATGTGGCTTCTTTGACTCAAAATGAATTCTGACTTTGGCTCTTTATTCTTGACTACATACCAATTATTTAAATTTCTTTCAACAGCTACTTGTGATCTCTACTTGCTTTGCGCTGCTCTTTATGTGGTTGTTTTTTCTCTCGTGGCAGGGCTTGAGTTTGGAGACATGGTCATGACGGCAAGCACACAGACCGTAGCTCAATATATGGGACAGTTTGATGGCTTTTCTCGAATGTTGTTGCATAGGAATTGATTAACATGGCTCGTGTTTATGTAATGAAGGAGAAGGATGTTCATAGCAAACCATTATCTTCAATTGATATGCACCCTACATCAACCTTGTTATATACATCTGACAGTTTTGGCTTGAACTAGAATGCATCATCTATCTACTCTTAGAATGTTGTTACATATGTGACCCCTTCCTACTGATTCCCGTTGAGGATCTGTTGCTCAGTGGCCATCAACAACAAATTTTATCTCATATACACCTGGATATATCCACAGCATCGCTGACCAAAATCTGGATTTCCTTGATCCACCATGGTCTATAACACTAGTTAATGGCTGAGGTTGAGGGTCCATCTTTATTGGGTGATGCCAGCCGTTGAAGCTTCCAGCTACCTCCACGACATCACCATTGCCAGAGAATTCAATAAGAACCTCCTTGAGTCCTGAAAGACTTTCTTCAGCTTCAAGCAGCTCTACATCTTTTCCAGATAAAAGTTTTTTCGCTTTGCTGATTTCCTCCTCCGCCTTGTGATTTGATCGCAGCTCCTTGATGGTAATGAATCCTGCTGCGACTTTGATTGAACGGTATGATCTTTTTTTTTTGACGAGACATTGTATTAGGATTCTTATGGCCAGCTGGTTTATACAACTTTCTGTGATGGCTTGATATTGAATGTTGAATAAATTCTTGTTTTACAGCAGCAATGTCTAATGAACCTACAGGACCTGTATTAACTTCTTTCAAAATCTGTCAGACTTGGCAAACTAACAATGGGAGTAGCATTGCCTGAACAGATATTCTAGAGGACTCCTCAACATGCTTCTGAACATAAGATGAAAGACGAAGATCAGGTGAATGCACGCATCTAGACTGCAGACCCGGTGAAGTAATGAAAACTTTGTTCTGACTCTGTATATGTACTTGCGTTACAGGTATAACACTTGTCGGTGGTGTCGTCCCAGTGGCTGAGTTATTTGTTGCCGTAGCGGTGTCAGGTTTTGCGATTTAGGCAACTATTATTACCGCTACTGCTGAAACGGTTTCATTGGCATTTGTGACAATGACTGGAGTTGATGTTAAAACCTTTTATCAATCATTTGCTTCTATGTGCTTTAAGATATTTTTATCACCTGCTCACTTGGTTTTGCTATGACTTTGTAGCACTTCCTGTGGTGCACTCTGTTGCTCCTTGAATTTCCTATTTGGTGTTAAAGAAACTCCTACAAGGATGTTGTGTGTTCATGCTGCTTAACTTCTGTCATGTGCAAAAGGGTCACATGGTTTTAGAAAGCATCGGCAAGGGGTAGATCAACCAAGAACTTACAAGATTCACTTAGCAATGGTGATGGAACCTTAAGTAAGTTCATTTTCAATTCAACTTGTATGTTCATGCTTACATATCTGTGGAAAGATAACATCTGTTGAAGCTCAAATGATATTACTACGAATCCTCCTTAAACTAGCGGACCAACCGTAGCTTCATTTCGATTCCACAGGTTTAACATAAGTCAAATGGAATCATGAAACTTGGCTTGTATTTTGCAACTTCATGGATTACTTTCTGAATTTCCACTGTCTGCTTATTCTGTTGAGAACATCACTTGTTTTATCTTGACAGCATCTTAACAGGGAATTCTTAATGTGTCATGGCTTTGTATGCTTCTGTATATGTTTCTAATATTATATTTCCACCCTTGTTTCAGGTATGCTCTCTAGAGAAATAAAACTATGTCACAACTTGGAATTTGAATTGATGATGTTCAACGGAAAGGAAACCGTAACATGGAATCAGCTTGGCATGAGCAATAAATCATGGTATTGCTCCTGTAATTGATTTTAAAAAGCTTTTGACATTTCAATTCCCTGTTCTGATTTTTTGGCTGTATGGTTAAGAATGTGACATTCATTTGTGAACTTCATCATAACTGTATGTTCTCAAGTTTGTAGTTTAGGAATTAATACAAATTTCTTGACGATAGAGATTCATCGCAAGAAAGAAACTCGCGCCGTCTACCGTTGTCTGATGAGGGATTTGTCACCTGATGACTCACAGTGAGGATTTTGAATTCATTTGATCTTTCAACATTCATGTACCAATAGCTTTTGTACCTAGTCGTTCATTTATTCCTTGAGCCAAGAACTGATTATGTCTACAATGTTCTGCAGGTTTCATCATTTTGAATGAACTAGACAGTCATCAGTGTGTGAACATGTTGCAGGATATTAGTGTGACATAACTTCGAGCCATCTGCCGGCGCCGTTGGAAAGGTTCTGTTACTAAAGGAGACAAAGGATGCAGAAGGGCATAGACTTTGATGATTTATGTAACCACTTCTCCACTTTCTCCAAGTAGCAGTACGGCGACATTTTCGCAATGATTGATTGAGTCGAGGATTTGGCCAAGGGAACAATCAACAAGTTCGGGCGCTCATGAGCTTTACAACATTTCGAAATAAGATGTACACGCTGCCTCTCATCTTAATCCTTCAATTTGAGAAAGAACGTATGCTGAAAAATTGTGATCAAATCTGTTGTACGGTGGCTTAAGTAGTTCCCACGTAAGCTTCTCCACAACACCTATTTGGTGAAGACTCTCAAGCATGAAATGCTCCATCATCTGATGTTTCTCTGTCCTCAGTTTGCTGTTTTCTTTTGTCTTGAATCATCCTTTGTGCATTTCAAAAGTTTTGGAGATGGATAAATGAAGAAGTTGAGATATGAGCCAAGGTTCGTGGCCCACACTTTGACATAGATAACAGGTTTTATTTAGAATTCATGAACTTGACTTGGATTTAGTAGACTTAGATATGTGAGTCATTTTAACACAAGAATAAAGGACTTGCGTTCTATGGGGATCTCAATTTGGTATATTATTTTAATCCTGACCTCTTCATGTCTTTTAGGTACATTGACTTTTGGATGTGTGAGCCTTTGTCTTAAAGGTGAAAGGGGTACGTGACGGTGGTATGGATTAGCCTAAAACAGCCTGAAAAATTCACAGCTTTGTTGTTGGAACAGCCTTATGGGATTTGTCGAGGACTCACAGTACCTGCAAGTAGCAAACGTATCCTAATGCCCTTTCTTTGTGTGTAATTTGAAAATGTACAAGTTATCACTGTATTATTTAATATTTGCGGAAATAAAGAATGTCTTTGTCCTTGTAGGTTTCACAACTTGATGATTCTTGGCCTAATGACTTTAATTTCTATAAGCACTATTTGAACATAGTTCTTCATAAGTTGTTGTCGCTACTGCAAAAATCGGCGCCGGCTTGACAGGAGAGTCGCCACCGTGCGTTATTTATCCCTCAGAGCGGGAAAGGAAACGCTCGAAGTAAACCTCGCAAAGACGGGAAAAGGTATGGTCATCGCAACCAAAACCTGGATTCGGGAGTCGGTTACGCAAGGAGAAGGTATTAGCACCCCTCACGTCCATCGTACTCGATGGGATCCACGCTTGATGCTTATAAGGAAAAGGGTGTATTATCTATCTACGCTAATGGTCGGTCTGAAAAGAAAAAGAAAAGGACAGGACTCGACAGAACATACGGTGTTCTGGGCCTACGTATTCCCTCGTGCAATGGGAAAGTCAGAGTCAACGTAGTTCGACTACCTACGTCTAAACAGGGGAAAGGTTGCTCGCCAGGACATCGCGTCCTGTGCCTACGTACTTCCACACAGCATGGAAGATCAGAGCAAACGTAGTTCGACTAACTACGGCTAAACAGGGGGGCTCTCACACAGCAGTGAGAAAATAAACTGGTCTCAAAGGTTCGGGAACCTACAACTACGATCTGGTCTCAAATGCACTCGGGCAAGAGAAAGGGATAACAATTAGTCGTCAGCGGGAAAGTCTCGATCGCACAGCCGCGAGAGAACAAAGGTTAGTCATTAGTGTGCTCGCTAGGATATCGCATCCTATGCCTACATATCTTCGTCTGGTACGAAGAATCAGAGCAGCTGTAGTTCGGCTAACTACGAATCAAGCTACTCAAAGGCTCCTACTGAAAGGAAAGGGAAAAGACACCCTACAACTATAGCTGAAAAAGGGGAATCTACCTACTGATATCACGCCTGGCTGACCATCCTAATGTCTATCATAACGACTCCGCAGCGGAGAAGTCAGAGCTCCTACGGGATCATGGCAACAGGACTAAACAACAAACAAGAAATACTGCAAAGTAAAGAAATACTGAAAATATGCATGAATGCAACAACTGAACAAGCAAGGCGCAAAGGCCGCAAACCACAGAGGTAAGGGAGCTCAGCTCTACCGAATACTAACAAGCAAAGCCACTCAATAACAAACAAGCAGAAGGAGGACCACCTCAACTTCTCATGCACACAAAGTCTACTTCTAAGATGCACTTAACTCAGAACTATCTAGATGAACACCTAAGTCTAATGCAACACAACACCATACAAATCAAACAACATAAAGAGACAGCTAGCTAACCTGACAAACCTCTATCCAAAGCTTAAACAAAAACCCTGAACAAGACCCTAACAAACAAACTTCTAATCTATCTCTGAACAAAACTCTATGCAACACCTTAAGCAAGGATCTAAGCAAAAACTCTAATCAGAACCCTAAGCAAGAGGAATCAGTCCCAGTCTCCAAGCTTCAGGACAAGCTTACCAGAGAAAGGGAGCTAAGCAGACAAACTCATAGTGCCTTCCTCAGGAAAGTACCAGGAGGTTACTACTCAGGAGTCATATCCTATACGGTTCGACAACTGTGATCAGTTTACATTCCTCCTCAGGAGAAACTAAACTCACATGAAGGCTCCGGCATCATTGGATATTTAAGAAAGCCTATATGCACTAGGGGAACTAAATGAACAGACCCATAGGACCTTCCTCAGGAAAGTACTAGGAGGCTGACACTTAGGAATCGTATCCTACGTGGCTCAACAACTGTGATTAGTTTACATTCCTCCTCAGGAGAAATTAAACTCACAAGTTGGCTCCAACATCATTAGATACTTAAGAAATCCTAGATAAACTAAAGGAACTAAGTGAGCAGACCCATAGGACCTTCCTCAGGAAAGTACTAGGAGGCTGACACTTAGGAATCGTATCCTACGTGGCTCAACAACTGTGATCAGTTTACATTCCTCCTCAGGAGAAATTAAACTCACAAGTTGGCTCCAACATCATTGGATACTTAAGAAAGAGGTGAGAAGAAAGAATGAAAGTCATTCATAGTGCCTTCCTCAAGAAAGTACCATAAACTCCCTTCAAACTTCAGGATCTCGAACCTCACAAACAGGGAACAAGCTTCTAGACTAGGTCTTCAATCCAATGCATCCTTGCAAGCTCCAACAGGACTTCAACCAGCTCCCATCTTTGAGAAGAACCCACAGGCCATCAAACTACAAAAGACTATCTCTGAAGTTCAACCACAGTTGAACTTCAAAGTCAGAAGTCGTCAAGACTTCTCCTATCCTCAAGCTCAGATTAAAACATACCAGAACATCCTACAAAAATCTATCAAAAATCTATGGGAAACCTACATGGCTCTATGACAACATACTAAAAAAATCAGAGCAAAATTCAATACCAGATGAAAGAACTAAAATCAACAAAGCAGACATATCCACAAACCAAGTATTCAATATCAAAACAATACAAAAAATGCAATTAAAATGAAAATGCATGATTAAGCTAATGTTTTTGTCTTATAAAATTCTACATTGAATTACGAGTCTACAGAAAAAAGAACGGAATTATTTGATTAAACCTACTATTTTTTATGAATTTTCTAACAATATGCATGCACTAAAGAATATTAAAAAAGTCAATTAAATGGAAAATATACCAAAAATAGCAAACAAAAATAAAGTGACATTTTTATTTTTATTTAATTTTATAGACATTTTCATGAAGTGGTAGAAAAAACAAGAACTCAAAAATCAATTGTTTTTATTTTATTATGAATTTTTTCAATATGCAAGAAAATAAAAGAAATTAAAAAAAACAAAATTGAAATAAAGGAGGAGGGGGTGCTAACAGCAAGGCTTTCCAGTTGTTACTCAGATGGGCCCAAGCAACGGGGGGTGCGAAAAGCACTGGGGCGCAGGGCCCAGTCTCATCAGAATCCAATGAAAAATAAAAAAGAAGGAAAACGCGCAGGGGGGTGCAAACTAGGTTTTTCATGGTTATTCCTGGAATGGGCTTACCTACGGGGGGTGCAAATAGCACTTGGGCATAGGGCCCAGCCCAATCTGTCTATCTCCTCTCTCACAAGGGGGGGTGAACGAGTGAATGGAGGGTTATGGTTCAGTAAAATACATTTAGGCTTGGCCCAAACCTAACCCTAACCCAATGAAACCCAAACAAAACCTACCTCCTTCTCCAAACCCTAAACACTGTTCACCATTGAACCCTAGCCGCTCACCTTCGTCTTCCTCACCCTCTCTGCAACTCCTCTCAATAACCCAACCAGATCTCCAACTCATATCTGACCTAAACCTAACCAAACCCTAACTCAAACCTAAACTCAATCTAGACTCCAAATCAAGACAAAATAAATCCATGCATTCAACAATCCACAACGAGATGCGAGTAAGAATCGAAGGGCAACATACCTGGAGTTGGAACACGAGCAAGCTCGCGGAGTTCTTTGGAGGATGAAGAACTTGACGATCTCAAGATCTAACGCGTGAAGTCCTTTGGAGAACTTGTTGAAATCTTCTTGAAGATCGTTTCCTGGGAATCTTGAAGGAAAGATCTAGATGAAGGATCTACGAGGTTGACAGAGCTCTTGATGAAGAACACGAAGACGACAAAACCTTCTTGAGATCCTGAGAAGATCGAGCGAACACGCTTGATGATCTTGAACTCAAGAACAGTTGGAGCCCTCACGAGCGAATCTGGGAAACTGAAGGAGATGATGAAGGTCTGAGAATTTTCTGGGAACTAGTTCTTGAAGTTTCCGGAGAGTATGAGTTTTCCGGCGAGGTGGAGACGAAGGGGGACGGAGGAGGAAGATGAAGATCAGAGCGTTTCTGGGAATTCTGAGGGGAAAACGAGCTCCGGCAAGCTGTTGCGGTGGCCGGAAGACGTTGGGGTGACCGGCGGTGGGAGGATCAGGGCGGATGCATGGCCGCCGGTATGTTTTCTGGCGAGGCTCTGGTGAAGTCTGTGGGCGTGACAAGTGTCTCAGTGGAGGTTGCAGGTGCAACGCGTGGCAAACATGCACAGAGAGAGAGAGAGAGAGAGAGAGAGAGAAAGTGGTGGCCAGCTGGGGGCGACGTGGCGTGTGGAGGGAGAGTCTGAGTTGTGTGGTGGGGGCCTCGAGTGTGGACGCGTGGAGAGCTTCTTATAGTGACAAGTGTCCTCTTGCAGACTCTGGACTAAAAAAAATAGAAAAAAGATGAATTGGGCTTTCAAAAAAATGCCCTTCTGGGCCCAACGAAAACAGGACAAAAACACTAAAAAAACTGAATAGCTTGATTAATATGAAAGTGGATTAAAACTTGATTAAGCCTATGTTAACTAACATTAAATCTGATTAAGCCTAACTAACCAATTAAAACCTAATTAACTAATGACTAATGATGACCTAATTAACTAACTAAGTCCTAATTAACTCTAAAAAAAGATTACAATCTAATAAAACTCTAATAACCCCTATTAAAAGATTAAATCCTAATTAAATCTAAAAAGTGATTAAAAATCTAATTAACTCTATATTAAACCAAAAATGATTAAGACTCTACTAATCTCTAATAAAATTCTACAAAATTCTGTTTAATTTCTATTTAAAATTCTACAAAATTCCCATTAAAATCTATACTATTATTTAATATCTACTTAAAAAGGAAAACTATATTAAAACAAATTCTATCTATTTCTATTTAAAAACTATTAAACCTCTATTAACATAAAAGAAAAATCTATAATGTTTTCTATATTATCTAAACAACTAAAACTATTTAAATTCCTTTATATTCTAAAAAAAAGATTAAAAACTATTAAATCTATTTAAAAATCTATATAAAATTCTAAAAAATGATTTAAACCATTAAAAAAATACAAAAACCCTATTTAAATTCCAGAAAAATCTATAAAGCCTATTAAAAATGCAGACACGTGCAAATGACCACCATAAAAGAGCGCACGAGACCAGATCGAATCGAACAGAGAAACCCCGGGCATCAGAATATCCCAAAATCACTATGCAAGCTAAAAATCACCGGGGAGCGCACAAATTTCCCGAAAATAAAACCCTGATGATCTGGACTGGATCTGCCATATCTGATAGACAAAAATCAAGCTGTAAACTCTGACATCCTCCGTCTGTGCACAAATATCATGCGTCTGATTTGCGAATATGAGTTTAAACCACGAGTCAGATAGGAGAATCGGTTGGTCAAATTTTAGGGTGCAACAGCTGCCCCTATTCAAGCGACTTGGACCTGAAGGGTTTGAAGAGCGCTCAGCCTTCAAACATTCGGAGGTACGAGACGGTTGAATACAAATAAAACCCGAAAATTTGCCAACCGCGAGCATATACTGTAAACTGCTTGGGGAATAAAATCCTGAAAACCGAGTCCGGTCATTGCGGCAAAAAGCTGATCAATCATCTGGTAAAGCACCCCTGATTTGAATACCCATTACTTGTGATCTCCCATATAACAAACCCTGAGGGTTGCAGCAAAACACCTGATCCTTTCACATTGCCTACTGATAGGCCGGAAGAGAAATATACTCACATCGTCCAAAGATGGACGGGAAGACACCCTGATTGAATACTCACCTCGTCTAATGATAGACGGAAAGACACCATTAATCTCCATACTCACATCGTCTAAGGATAGACGGAAAGACACCATAATCTCCATACTCACATCGTCTAAGGGTAGACGGGATCATCCTGATTGATGAAACAAACTAATATTCACATCGTCTAAGGATAGACGGGATCATCCTGATTGATGAAACAAATCAATTCACATCGTCTAAGGATAGACGGGAAGAAATAATCTCCATACTCACATCGTCTAAGGATAGACGGGATCATCCTGATTGATGACAAATCAATTCACATCGTCTAAGGATAGACGGGAAGAAATTCTTACGCAATTCAACACCATCCCTCGAATTTCAGAATCCTTCTGTCTACGGGAATTGATGGAAAGATCGATATCCTTGAAGGGGCCACATCTTCAGTATGGACCGACGGGAAGAAAACCACCTTTTAAAGAACCATGTCGTCAACAAGAATCAACGATCACGAAAACTGAACATTCTTCGAAGAGCCTCGACATCAATAAGGATTGACAGTCAGAAAAGTCCCTTTTGAAACGTTATCTCATCCAATAAACCGAAAGAAAACCACTATCCGAAATATCGTTTTGAAACCCCTCAACAATCAAAGATAGCCGGGGAAGACTCGCTGGGGAAAACACCCCATCTGTATGATCTGGCAATAAGAAACCCGCTGAACAATAACCCGAAACTTCACATCGTCTACTGATAGACGGAAAGAAAAGCCACTTGCTAGAGAAACTCTGTCTTGAACCCCATTGAAAATCACCCAAAACTTCACATCGTCTACTGATAGACGGGAAGAAAAGCATATCCTGGGGAAACCCCTTCTTGAAACCCTACTGCGATCACCCGCAACTTCACATCGTCTAAGGATAGACGGAAAGAAAACCACATCCGAACTCAAGACGTCTAATGATAGACGGAGAAATCCACTTATTGGAGGAACACATCGTCAATATGAATTGACGGGAAGAAAAGTCTGTCGATATCAGATGACTGCTTGATCAAAGCATAACTATTGCATGATCTGAGATACAAATAATCCGCTGAATCGTTTGAATACTGCTGCTGGATAAATGCCCCCTGAACTGATCACAGAGTAATTCACGCGCCATATGAGGCTTATAGAAAACCTGACTTATGCTTCGTATGCATATGCGTATGCTTTAATCTTTCTATGGCGTAATGCTCCATTCAGGATGGAAATGCTACGCATTTTGAAAGTGACATGCAGGTATGATGCAAGTATGATAATGCATGCAATATGCTAATGCAGGCTCGAGCTGCCGGAGAGAGCTGGGTACAGAAAACCACTTCAGCAACATAAATGCTGAAGACGAAGCCAACTCCGCTAGGGATAAACCAGATATCACAGGACTATCCCAGCAAAATAAATGCTGGGGAGTGAAATCAACTCCGCCGGGGGATATTGGGAACTTACCGAACACCTTGACGAAGTAATACCCTGCTGGGGAATATAACTCGGTTGTGAAAAAGCAGATGTACCGAGTATGATTGGACTCCTCTGAGGATAGCTCACCCATGCCACTGAAAAACTGGACTTTGCTGGAGAAAATGGACGGAGTTTTCCTGCGTACTGATGAAGCTCGGATCTGGAAACCGATGCGCCAACACGGATGGGCCTCCCAGTGACCACCAACACGGATCTATGCTTTTAGGCTACCTGTGATGGGTCAAGTACAACTGACGCTGGGAAACATTCTGTCTGAATACGCAGCCTTTTAGTTGAATAGTCCAGGGATAGTGACATGACTTCCCGCATTCGTCTCGCACTCGAAAATTGGCTGAATCTTCTCGAATGACTCTGAATGACCCTGCTGATACGGAGAAGACCAATCCTTTCGCTTATGATATGCCTCAGCCTACGGGATCTCGTGTGGGGATAGTCCTCGAAAGGAAATCTGCAAATCTGAGCCCTGATGGTCTGATATAACATGCCCCAGCGTTCTGAACTTCAGAGAGATGCCTCACATCAAATGCTCCTCGAATAAAGAACAACCTCTGCGCTCTCAATATAGTCTGCCCCTGACTGCAATGACCTTGCCCCTGATTATTTGATTCAGAGTAGTGCCCCTGACTACGCCGTATTTGCCTGAATCTTAACCTGATTGCCCCAGGATAACTGACTTCGAAAGGCTGCCCTGATTGGGGATTACGATAAAAGCTTGCCCCTGCTCTCGGAAAATTCGGGCATTCTGCATTCTGTCTTGACCATACTTTCCACCGTAGGAAGCTTTTCTGCTGTCAAGCGCTTACTCGCAAGTAAAATAAGTTGTTCTGCGTAAAAGATGTATTAATGCAACACATATGACAGCTTTGACATCCAATCTGTTCACTGGGAAAAGGAAAAACAGTTTATAGCATATAATGCACAAAACATTTATCAACATTAGTACCACTCGTGGTAGGAAGAACCCTTTTAAGAGTCAGAATCGACGCGACCTTTACCGGAGTATGCTTTCGAAACAACCTGCTTCAATTAGGACTTTTGGGAGGTTGTAACGTGGTCAGGTTCACGGTTTTGAAAGAAAGGATAAAGGCTCAAAGTTTATTTTAACCCACCCATTCTCCTTGATGTTCTCCCATCCTACGTTCAGCTAATTCAACCTTAGCGCTCACCTCTCAGAGGTTGAAAGATAGGAATGATAGTTCGAGAAACTATGAGTTTTCGGAGTGACAGCCACTCACTTTTCGTCTTTGACACTTGAGGTCACACGACTCGTATTTCCATCGAGGATTTTTTTTTGATCCTTTTCATCTTTTTCTTTTCATATCCCTAACTTTTGCCTGGACTGACTCCTTTTGAGTTTCTTTTGATTTTTTTAAGTCCAGCGGGATGCCCTCATTTTTGCCTAAGTCATTTGTTTTGAAGTTTTCTTGACTTAGCGGGCTTTTGATTCTTTTTTCCTTCATTTTTTTTTTCTTTCGAACAAGTCGTGTGACACTGGTTGTCTGACTCTTTGGGAAATGATGTGGCTGCCCCACTCTTGATTGAACCATTGTGGTCTTTTAGGCACGACCTCTAGGGGCGTGATTGATCCTCGAACGGACACTCCTTTTGCAATTTGGACGCTCGGTCAAATTAGCTAACACCTACCCTGCCCCAGGTTAAAGATCGAGGGTTTTTCATTCACAGAAAGAGACTCCTGCTACAAGGCTCAAAGGGGTTAACAAGGGATTATCTTCCTTATATCTCTGGTGTTTAGGGATTTGAAACAATGCCTGTACATCATCAACAGGTTTTATTTCAAAAGCATACGATGTCGGAAGTTTGCACGTCGTTCATTTTCGTCATCCTCCCCAGATTCTTCTTAACCAAGCGTTGGACATTTGTAAAAACAATTAGTGAACACGAATGGATTCAATCAAAACATGCATATTTATTTCATTATCATCAATTAAATGAAAACAACAAGTTTTACAAACAAGATTGCAAATTCAAACAGGAAAGAAACTACAATTGTAAAGAAATGACAAGATAAAACAAAGAAAATATGCTAGCTTCCGAGAACCGGGCTTTCACATCTGTCCTGCTGCTGAACCAGCTATCTTCACAGTCAATTATTAGAGGCATCCTGATGATGTCCTGATCTGCTTGCAACGACACAACCAAATTATAGAGCCCCTCCTCCTTCATTCAGATGATTTTGGGACCTTCCTGCCCGAAGCTGATTGCTGCCCTATCAAGTAGATCCTGCACTTTGTGCTTAAAAGCTTTACAATTCTCAATCGTATGGCCAGGTTCCCCAGTGTGGAATTCACAAGTAGCATTGGCGTCATACCCCGGTGGTGGTGCCCCTGTTAAGGGAGCCAACGTCCTTTTTTGAACCAATTGGAGCTGAAGCAACGTTTGCAGAAGCTGTGCATATGACATAGGAGGAGTTTCAAAATGACGGCTTGCCAGAGGAGCCCGATTCTGATATCTTTTATACCCCTGATTATTCTGCTGCTGAGGCTGCTGCTGCTGGTATCGGGTTGACTCTTGAACACCCTTCGCATCAAATGCAACATCGGTTTCTTGACCTTCAATGTATTGATTAATGCCCTCCTTATGCTTAGCCATTTTCTTTCTCAGATCTGCCCCAGGAATAGGCAACAGTTGTGGGCCTGGAGATTCTGACACCATGGAGTCCAGGATACGCTTCTGACCCACTGCAGCCTTAGAAACATCTGTCATCTTAGCATCAACTGAGACAGGAGCAATACGCACAGCTACGCCGCTCGGCGTGAATTCAATATCGTGCGAGTCAATCAGGTCTCGAACCTTGTGCTTAAAAGCATGGCAACCCTCGATGTCGTGTCCGAGTGCCCCAGAATGAAACTCACATTGCTTACTGGCATCGTACCCATGAGGAAGCACTCTCGTTGGTGGTTCCAACGTTCTCTTTTTAACCAGATTAAACCTCAATAACGTCTGCAAGAGCTCAGCATATGTCATAGGCGGTGCCTCAAATATTCTCTTTGGCTTCCCTTCCTGGATCCTCCGTGGAGCCGGATGCACCTTTGGTTGTACTCGCTCAGGTTCCACAGGCACAGGTGGCGCGAGCTTCTTCATTGCGGCTTCAAGTAGCTGATCGTCTTCTTTCCTAAGCACATTCTTGACTACCTCCATGACCAAGCTCACTTGGGTCTTCAGCTAACTGTTCTCCGCTTTGAGAATCTTCTGCTCCAGACGCATCTCTTGCATGTTTCTCATCATCTGCCCCAGCTGGCTTCGGACTTCAATCGATTCGAACTGATTCTGTTCCATATCTCTGAAGGAATTCCTGCAACAAACTGAGACGATGAAGCTGATAAGACCCACGGTTCTGATGTACCTGTTAAATGACAACGCAATGCAGAAAGCAAACACATATTCATAACGAGATAAAGAGAAACTCAAGCTATAAGCATACAGACAAACATCTCCCATACGTGTATAACCAACAAAAGCAGCACGTAAGCACAAATGAGTACGAATACAATGACCCCAGCCAACAATCCTGGTGGTGGTCAGCAAATACTAACGCACAGAAGCTAAACGGATTATGCAGAGAAAACAGATGCGACACCCGGCACATAAACCTCTAGAAGCTTCCCCCATATTCAACTGAACTATCTGATTGACAGTCTTCAGAGCACACACTTCCTGTGGAGTCTTCCATGACATTAACTGACGAACCCACACAACTGGATGATGGAAAATCATTAATCTGAACAAAACCCTGGGGCGTGATGCAAATACGGCTAGAGTCTAACAGATCCTGAACCTGACTTCTAAGCACTTTACAATCATTTGTTGAATGCCCCTGTGCCCCAGCATGGTACTCACAGCGGGCGCTGGCATCAAAACCTGGAGGATACGGTGGAATCACCGGCTTAGTCTCTTTCGGCACTATCAATCCACTCCTAATCAGATCTGGCAACAACTGACTGTACGACACTGGTAGCTGAGTAAACTGCCTTTCAGGTTTCCTTGGTCTTCGTGGGGCATGCTGACGCGATCGACGATAGGATGATCGTTGACTTGAAGTGTCTGAAAACTGATCCCGAGATGCTAGAGATTCTGAGGTGGCGTCATCTCCTTCCCACTCTTCTTGAGAACTGACAACTGACTCAATCTTATCAACTGGGACGTAAGGAGCATTTCGAAACTTTCCACTCTTGAGTCCTCTCTCAACAAGCTCTCCCAGTCTCATCAGGCCCACAAAGTTTGTGCAACTGAACAATTTGTCAAAATAATGGCCTTTCAGAGTACCCAAGAAGATGTCAACCATTTCTCTTTCTGGAAGCGGTGGTTGAACACTAGCAGCCAATTCTTTCCATCTTTGCAAATACCCTCTGAACGATTCATTCTCCGCCTGAGATAATTCTTGCAGATCTACGAGACTAGGAGTCAAATCCAGGTTGTAATCGTACTGCTTCAGGAAAGCTCTGGCTAAATCCACCCATGATCGAATCTGATTACTCTCTAATTGCACATACCATCTCAACGATGCCCCAGTCAGGCTATACTGAAAGCAATGGATCATCAACTTGTCATTTCGCACAAACGAAGTCATCCTTCGACAGAACATCATCAAATGCAGCTTTGGACAGCTATCTCCCGTGTATTTTTCAAATTCCGGCACTTTGAACTTGTAAGGCAACACCAGGTCAGGAACCAAACACATGGCTACAGCATCCAGGTTAACGGCATCTTTCGCTTCTAAGGCTTTTATACCTTCTTCCAATGCTCGGAGTCTTCTACCATTTTCGAGAGCTCTTGGATCTACTATCCCGGCCATTGGAATATCCCTTCGGTAATTCATCACAGGGACAGCAACACCTTGAGTGTTAACAGGAAGATAACGTTCATTTCGGGCAACGAACTGCTCATGCCGATCTCGGTTCTCAACAGTAGGCTGTACAACTTGGTCTGCCGTCAGGTTGTTCGTCTGCGGGAAGCCTTCCATAGAATCATACTGATGGTTGGACGCCATAGTAAACCCTGTCAAGGTGTTAGGAGCCTGGAAATTGCCTTCATCCATAGCTACCAATTACCTGTAACTGACTAAACTGCTTGATTCTGCTCAAAACTGCTTCAACCCCTTGGTCGTCTTCAACACTCCACTCTTGCCTCAAACAGTCCCCCGAGAATCACCCTCTGGTGAAAACAAAGGCTGGATAAGTGCTTTGGCCTGCTAGAGTAATGCTATGCAACATGATTTATGCAAACAGAAATACAAAAATGCTAACGTGCATGTGTGCATTGGAGATATTTCCCCTCCAATTCCAGTGTCAGTGGTAGCAAGACGAGATAAACCATACAGACAATATTTAGAAAAACCCTCATATATTTATTAGAAATAACAGTCTTGTCAAGAGGTTACATAACTATGCTTCATACAGCTGATATGATAAGGAGGATCCCAGCCAACATGCCTGGTGGTGATCTCAACACAACAGAACACAAGAGAAAAATCAAGTACGGGTACGGTTGCGGAAGTCCTCGACCATCTTCCTCGTCTCTGCGTGACCCGGTTGATAAATCAAACCTTCTATCAGCTGATCCCTCTTCCTGACCGTCCCCTGGATGTCTCTGACAAAGTCTTCCCAAGCCTTATCATTGGCACCGCCCCCAGGTTTGGGTCTCTTGGCATCTGCTTTGTGCTGGAAATCTTCCAAATTCTTCACGGCATCTGTCAGCTTACGCTCGGCCTCGTATCGGCGGCATGCTTCTTCTTCAAGCTCTTCATTCTTCACTTTGACCTGTTCTTCTAACTGAGCTACCTGCGTCTTCAGCTCTTCTTCCCGCTCTTTGCGCTTGGTCATAGTGAGATCCCAGTGTTCTCTGAACTTGGCTAGCTTCGTGTAGGCCCTTTCCAGCTCTTGCTTCTTAGTGGCCAACACACTACTAACTGAGTCTACATCTAACTCCAGACGCTTCTTGGTTTCGGTCAATTCCAATAACGTAGTCTTTAGATGTTTCAGCGTTTCGGCCTGTTGCTTAGAAAAATATCCTGTTTCAATCTTTTCATGACGAAGCTGGGCATTCTCCTGCTCTAAAGCCTCTTTAGCCTTTGCTAGCTCTTCTTTCTCCGCCATCAGCTGCTTGTATACCTGAATGTCCACTGTGGTAGGCTCCTCCACCGGAGAAGGATGCAATGGTTGAACTGCTGGATAAGGCATAAGGAATTTTGCAGCTCGCTCACGAATCCATTCCACATATGGGCCAGGAACTCGAGTATCCCTTCTGCTACCTGAAAGCTTCCCTCTCTTGTGCAAGTTCTTCCAGGCTTTCTCAAGTTTGGTCAGCATCTCTTTCCCTATTGCCCCGGTGAGATACAAAGATTCCTGTATCTCCTCGGGCTTCGGCGCTCCTTGAGGTACATACCCAAATTGCCTGATCAATAAGAAAGGGTTATAATTGACACACCCTTTCCTTCTATTAACGGGACATTCGGGAATCCTTCGCATTTGAGTATAACCTCCACTCCGAATACCTCTTCGTTGACCCATACCACGTTCTCAGCAGTCAATCCCATTAAGCGCTCGGGCCATCCTAGAGAATCGATAGAGGTGACAAAAGGGCCTGACTTAGGCATATGACTGGTGAACCACCTGCACAGGAGAGGTACACAGCAAGACACATTCCTTCCTCGCCGCTTTTCGTTCTGGTAGTGAGTTGAATGGTGGATATCTCCCAGCAAAGTTGGAACTGGGTTCTTCGCAGCCAAAATATAGAAGGCATCTGAGTCAACAAAATCAGGAATGTTTGGGAACAACACGATGCCATAAACACATACGGCAAGGATGGCGTCAAAAACACCCCAGCTACCCTTCTGGGCATACTCCCGAGCCTTCTCTACCAGGACATCTAACGGAAATCCCCATACATCTCCTCTTCTGACCATCTTCCCAGACAGCTCAGACTCTCTCAAGTACAGGATGGCAGAAAGCTCAGCCAGATTAGGCTCAGCGTCCGTACGATAGAAAGGCATCTGCTCGCGGATAGGTACATCCAGAAGTGCAGAATACTCCTCCAGGGTAGGAGCCAAAACAAAGTCGGGGAATACGAAACATCTGAGCTCCGCATCATAAAATTGTAGCAGGGTATAAATTCCGCTGATCTCGTAGGCCGATGGCTGATAAACATAGGTCAAAATCCTCCCATATCTCTTTCTGAAGTCACCCATTACCCTCTTCTTAGCAATAGCAATCAATTCTAACAAAAGACTAATATCCGGAGACGGAAACTTGTAGGGAAATATTCTCTTCGTGGCCTCCATGTCTTGCTAGAAAACAAACACCAGAACTGGAAGGGAAAATATGTACCTGCAATACACACACGTTAGTTGAATGCAAAATGGTAATGCAATGATGCAATATGATAAATAATGCAATCTGCGAACACAGGGGCTATGCTGTAGCCTGAAGAGGAATATCTCTGTGATCAAGAACAGAAAACCACCACGGTCATCAGAACCTCATGACACTAACTATCATCTGATACTCAAAATATCAATCCCCTGGTAAGAAAACCATCTGAACCTCTGAGAAAACCATCTGATAATAGCATCAACCTCAGATAAGAAACCCATCTGATCCAAACAACACACCTGGAGATGAATCAAGAACACCATCTGATAACTACTGAATCATGGTTTCTGAAGGTCAGTTTTCCTGTAATAACCCAATCCCTCTCACAGGTATGATAGACCTAATCCACGGACAAAGGTACGGCATCCTATGCGGTCATCAGCGTCACAGACTTTCATGAATGACGATACGATTCCCAGAAGGAGTGGCATCATCGAGTCATGAAGAGGCCTCACTTAGCTGACTTCCAAATGATCGGTCCCCAGAGTCGACAATCCTCACGTCTGGACTCCCTTCTGATCCTCAGGACCGGAAAGGAGCACCTCTGCTAGAATCTCGTCTGAGCGTAGATTTCGTAGGGAACTGTGCCTGCTCAGCAGACAGGTTTGTCTACTACTCTCCACAACTATATCTAGGTGCATACTCAAGCCCAGGTCCGGCTTCTCACTCACAGTAACCTCCCTTGCCCACAGCAATAATCACAATAATATAATGCTGAAAGTAAATACGGAAAGGTAAAGGTGCAGGAAAGTAAAGTGCAGAAAAGTAAAACACCTATGCACAACACCCAACAAATAAACACTCAAGCGCTAGGATTGACTCGCGTAGGGGATGGGAAACGGTCCCAGCATAAGGGATGGGAAAAGTCCCTAGATGCTATAGGTCCCCAGCAGAGTCGCCAGCTGTCGCTACTGCGAAAATCGGCGCCGGCTTGACAGGAGAGTCGCCACCGTGCGTTATTTATCCCTCAGAGCGGGAAAGGAAACGCTCGAAGTAAACCTTGCAAAGACGGGAAAAGGTATGGTCATCGCAACCAAAACCTGGATTCGGGAGTCGGTTACGCAAGAGGAAGGTATTAGCACCCCTCACGTCCATCGTACTCGATGGGATCCACGCTTGATGCTTATAAGGAAAAGGGTGTATTATCTATCTACGCTAATGGTCGGTCTGAAAAGAAAAAGAAAAGGACAGGACTCGACAGAACATACGGTGTTCTGGGCCTACGTATTCCCTCGTGCAATGGGAAAGTCAGAGTCAACGTAGTTCGACTACCTACGTCTAAACAGGGGAAAGGTTGCTTGCCAGGACATTGCGTCCTGTGCCTACGTACTTCCACACAGCATGGAAGATCAGAGCAAATGTAGTTCGACTAACTACGGCTAAACAGGGGGGCTCTCACACAGCAGTGAGAAAATAAACTGGTCTCAAAGGTTCGGGAACCTACAACTACGATCTGGTCTCAAATGCACTCGGGCAAGAGAAAGGGATAACAATTAGTCGTCAGCGGGAAAGTCTCGATCGCACAACCGCGAGAGAACAAAGGTTAGTCGTTAGTGTGCTCGCTAGGATATCGCATCCTATGCCTACATATCTTCGTCTGGTACGAAGAATCAGAGCAGCTGTAGTTCGGCTAACTACGAATCAAGCTACTCAAAGGCTCCTACTGAAAGGAAAGGGAAAAGACACCCTACAACTATAGCTGAAAAAGGGGAATCTACCTACTGATATCACGACTGGCTGACCATCCTAATGTCTATCATAACGACTCCGCAGCGGAGAAGTCAGAGCTCCTAAGGGATCATGGCAACAAGACTAAACGACAAACAAGAAATACTGCAAAGTAAAGAAATACTGAAAATATGCATGAATGCAACAACTGAACAAGCAAGGCGCAAAGGCCGCAAACCACAGAGGTAAGGGAGCTCAGCTCTACCGAATACCAACAAGCAAAGCCACTCAATAACAAACAAGCAGAAGGAGGACCACCTCAACTTCTCATGCACACAAAGTCTACTTCTAAGATGCACTTAACTCAGAACTATCTAGATGAACACCTAAGTCTAATGCAACACAACACCATACAAATCAAACAACATAAAGAGACAGCTAGCTAACCTGACAAACCTCTATCCAAAGCTTAAACAAAAACCCTGAACAAGACCCTAACAAACAAACTTCTAATCTATCTCTGAACAAAACTCTATGCAACACCTTAAGCAAGGATCTAAGCAAAAACTCTAATCAGAACCCTAAGCAAGAGGAATCAGTCCCAGTCTCCAAGCTTCAGGACAAGCTTACCATAGAAAGGGAGCTAAGCAGACAAACTCATAGTGCCTTCCTCAGGAAAGTACCAGGAGGTTACTACTCAGGAGTCATATCCTATACGGCTCGACAACTGTGATCAGTTTACATTCCTCCTCAGGAGAAACTAAACTCACATGAAGGCTCCGACATCATTGGATATTTAAGAAAGCCTATATGCACTAGGGGAACTAAATGAACAGACCCATAGGACCTTCCTCAGGAAAGTACTAGGAGGCTGACACTTAGGAATCGTATCCTACGTGGCTCAACAACTGTGATTAGTTTACATTCCTCCTCAGGAGAAATTAAACTCACAAGTTTGCTCCAACATCATTAGATACTTAATAAATCCTAGATAAACTAAAGGAACTAAGTGAGCAGACCCATAGGACCTTCCTCAGGAAAGTACTAGGAGGCTGACACTTAGGAATCGTATCCTACGTGGCTCAACAACTGTGATCAGTTTACATTCCTCCTCAGGAGAAATTAAACTCACAAGTTGGCTCCAACATCATTGGATACTTAAGAAAGAGGTGAGAAGAAAGAATGAAAGTCATTCATAGTGCCTTCCTCAGGAAAGTACCATAAACTCCCTTCAAACTTCAGGATCTCGAACCTCACAAACAGGGAGCAAGCTTCTAGACTAGGTCTTCAATCCAATGCATCCTTGCAAGCTCCAACAGGACTTCAACCAGCTCCCATCTTTGAGAAGAACCCACAGGCCATCAAACTACAAGAGACTATCTCTGAAGTTCAACCACAGTTGAACTTCAAAGTCAGAAGTCGTCAAGACTTCTCCTATCCTCAAGCTCAGATTAAAACATACCAGAACATCCTACAAAAATCTATCAAAAATCTATGGGAAACCTACATGGCTCTATGACAACATACTAAAAAAATCAGAGCAAAATTCAATACCAGATGAAAGAACTAAAATCAACAAAGCAGACATATCCACAAACCAAGTATTCAATATCAAAACAATACAAAAAATGCAATTAAAATGAAAATGCATGATTAAGCTAATGTTTTTGTCTTATAAAATTCTACATTGAATTACGAGTCTACAGAAAAAAGAACGGAATTATTTGATTAAACCTACTATTTTTTATGAATTTTCTAACAATATGCATGCACTAAAGAATATTAAAAAAGTCAATTAAATGGAAAATATACCAAAAATAGCAAACAAAAATAAAGTGACATTTTTATTTTTATTTAATTTTCTAGACATTTTCATGAAGTGGTAGAAAAAACAAGAACTCAAAAATCAATTGTTTTTATTTTATTATGAATTTTTTCAATATGCAAGAAAATAAAAGAAATTAAAAAAAACAAAATTGAAATAAAGGAGGAGGGGGTGCTAACAGCAAGGCTTTCCAGTTGTTACTCAGATGGGCCCAAGCAACGGGGGGTGCGAAAAGCACTGGGGCGCAGGGCCCAGTCTCATCAGAATCCAATGAAAAATAAAAAAGAAGGAAAACGCGCAGGGGGGTGCAAACTAGGTTTTTCATGGTTATTCCTGGAATGGGCTTACCTACGGGGGGTGCAAATAGCACTTGGGCATAGGGCCCAGCCCAATCTGTCTATCTCCTCTCTCACAAAGGGGGGTGAACGAGTGAATGGAGGGTTATGGTTCAGTAAAATACATTTAGGCTTGGCCCAAACCTAACCCTAACCCAATGAAACCCAAACAAAACCTACCTCCTTCTCCAAACCCTAAACACTGTTCACCATTGAACCCTAGCCGTTCACCTTCGTCTTCCTCACCCTCTCTGCAACTCCTCTCAATAACCCAACCAGATCTCCAACTCATATCTGACCTAAACCTAACCAAACCCTAACTCAAACCTAAACTCAATCTAGACTCCAAATCAAGACAAAATAAATCCATGCATTCAACAATCCACAACGAGATGCGAGTAAGAATCGAAGGGCAACATACCTGGAGTTGGAACACGAGCAAGCTCGCGGAGTTCTTTGGAGGATGAAGAACTTGACGATCTCAAGATCTAACGCGTGAAGTCCTTTGGAGAACTTGCTGAAATCTTCTTGAAGATCGTTTCCTGGGAATCTTGAAGGAAAGATCTAGATGAAGGATCTACGAGGTTGACGGAGCTCTTGATGAAGAACACGAAGACGACAAAACCTTCTTGAGATCCTGAGAAGATCGAGCGAACACGCTTGATGATCTTGAACTCAAGAACAGTTGGAGCCCTCACGAGCGAATCTGGGAAACTGAAGGAGATGATGAAGGTCTGAGAATTTTCTGGGAACTAGTTCTTGAAGTTTCCGGCGAGTATGAGTTTTCCGGCGAGGTGGAGACGAAGGGGGACGGAGGAGGAAGATGAAGATCAGAGCGTTTCTGGGAATTCTGGGGGGAAAACGAGCTCCGGCGAGCTGTTGCGGTGGCCGGAAGACGTTGGGGTGACCGGCGGTGGGAGGATCAGGGCGGATGCATGGCCGCCGGTATGTTTTCTGGCGAGGCTCCGGTGAAGTCTGTGGGCGTGACAAGTGTCTCAGTGGAGGTTGCAGGTGCAACGCGTGGCAAACGTGCACAGAGAGAGAGAGAGAAAGTGGTGGCCAGCTGGGGGCGACGTGGCGTGTGGAGGGAGAGTCTGAGTTGTGTGGTGGGGGCCTCGAGTGTGGACGCGTGGAGAGCTTCTTATAGTGACAAGTGTCCTCTTGCAGACTCTGGACTAAAAAAAATAGAAAAAAGATGAATTGGGCTTTCAAAAAATGCCCTTCTGGGCCCAACGAAAACAGGACAAAAACACTAAAAAAACTGAATAGCTTGATTAATATGAAAGTGGATTAAAACTTGATTAAGCCTATGTTAACTAACATTAAATCTGATTAAGCCTAACTAACCAATTAAAACCTAATTAACTAATGACTAATGATGACCTAATTAACTAACTAAGTCCTAATTAACTCTAAAAAAAGATTACAATCTAATAAAACTCTAATAACCCCTATTAAAAGATTAAATCCTAATTAAATCTAAAAAGTGATTAAAAATCTAATTAACTCTATATTAAACCAAAAATGATTAAGACTCTACTAATCTCTAATAAAATTCTACAAAATTCTGTTTAATTTCTATTTAAAATTCTACAAAATTCCCATTAAAATCTATACTATTATTTAATATCTACTTAAAAAGGAAAACTATATTAAAACAAATTCTATCTATTTCTATTTAAAAACTATTAAACCTCTATTAACATAAAAGAAAAATCTATAATGTTTTCTATATTATCTAAACAACTAAAACTATTTAAATTCCTTTATATTCTAAAAAAAAGATTAAAAACTATTAAATCTATTTAAAAATCTATATAAAATTCTAAAAAATGATTTAAACCATTAAAAAAATACAAAAACCCTATTTAAATTCCAGAAAAATCTATAAAGCCTATTAAAAATGCAGACACGTGCAAATGACCACCATAAAAGAGCGCACGAGACCAGATCGAATCGAACAGAGAAACCCCGGGCATCAGAATATCCCAAAATCACTATGCAAGCTAAAAATCACCGGGGAGCGCACAAATTTCCCGAAAATAAAACCCTGATGATCTGGACTGGATCTGCCATATCTGATAGACGAAAATCAAGCTGTAAACTCTGACATCCTCCGTCTGTGCACAAATATCATGCGTCTGATTTGCGAATATGAGTTTAAACCACGAGTCAGATAGGAGAATCGGTTGGTCAAATTTTAGGGTGCAACAGTTGTGATATAATCCCAAGTATCCATGATAGAGATTTCTCACAAGTCCACTGCATGCTTAATGTTTTACGGATACAACCCCAACCATTACTTATTAATTTGATCCTTATAACTCACTAATTATATATAAAAAGAAGTATGTCTATATGTGCGGGACCAATTTTTTTTGTAACAAGCCAAAATGTTTCACAATATATGAACATCATAATCTGCCTTGCGACGTGAATTTTGGACAAAAAGATCTTAACCTTAGTTATGCATGACTCAAATTTAGCACATGTTTTGATCACGTCCTGGACCTTTTAGACAAACATCCTTCTAATATTTTCTATATCGATGGGATTGGCCTTGAAGCTAATGGATTTGTATAATATATGCGGTTCATTCCTCAAATATAGATTGTATGGTTATGAACTGATGCATTATACCGTAAGCCTTTGAGATGAATCGAAATATCTTCTGAACTCATTGCATCTAAATTCTAATTCAACCATGACTTGAAATGGACAAGCTAAATCTAAGTTTGTCACAAACTGATTTAGTATCCCAACATAGCCTGACGCTTACAGTCGATTCGAACAAAGCTTGAGGCTAAATCGACTGTGTCCATAAGCATCATGTGAAGTATCTTTGAATTAACTTGAATTAAGAATAGACCATAGCAACTTGTAGTGAGGCTTAAACAATCTTTAAAGAAGCTTTTAATCAAGTTGAAATAGGATGTAAATTTCCTGAAACTGTGTGATAAGATAGATCCAATCATGTACGTTATGTCATTGATCATATCATGTCTGTCTGATCGTGAGAACAAGGACACACACGAGTTTGGGTACAAGGGGCTGGAGGCGCGCTCCTCCCACAATAATTCAGCATAAATTGCCATGGATTATCACCACAATGAGTATACACAAAGTCTTTATAACGAAACCTTAGAGAGTCATGGCCAGAAGTCATGTGGCAGTAAGACATTTATTAAATACTAAAGTAGGACAAATTTGGGGTATGACAGATGGATGTTAAAAGTTCTTTCTTAAATGGTTTCATAGAAGAGGAAGTTTATGCTCATCAACCTCCTGGTTTTGAAAATGAAAAATTTCCAGAACGCGTTTTTAAACTGAAGAAATCACTCTATGGCTTAAAACAAGCTCCCAGAGCTTGGTATGAGAGGCTGAGTAATTTCCTTATGGAAAATAATTTTATCAGAGGAAAAGTTGATACTACTCTCTTCCATAAATCAATTAAGAAAGACATTTTAATCTGTCAGATTTATGTTGATGATATTATTTTTGGAACTACCAATATTACGCTTGGAAATGAGTTTGCTCAATCTATGTAGGCAGAATTTGAAATGAGCATGATGGGAGAACTCAGATTCTTTCTGGGAATTCAAGTGAATCAGACTCCAGAAGACACCTACATACATCAGACAAAGTATGTAAAGGAGCTTCTGAAGAAATTCAAGCTAGCAAAGACTCCAGTGCATCCTACAAGCACGCTAGATAAAGAAAGCAAGCTAGCTAGCAAAGACTCCAGTGCATCCTACAAGCACGCTAGATAAAGAAGAGGTAAGTAAAAAGGTAGATCAGAAGCTCTACAGAGGTATGATTGGTTCTCTTCTGTACTTGACTGCTTCTAGACCTGATATCCTCTTTAGTGTCTGTCTATGTGCTAGATTCTAATCAGATCCTAGAGAATCCCACTTAACAGTTGTTAAGAGGATTTTGAGGTATCTGAAAGGTACTACTAACATGGGTTTGTGTTACAGAAGATCTGATGAATACATATTAGTTGGATTCTTTGATACTGACTGTAACACCCCACTTTCCCAAATCTTAAATAAAATATCATTATTTCAAAATAACATCAGAGTTTCCCTTCAACAGTGGCATATTACATTCAAACAGTTCAACATAACTCTTCATTATATGATTTTCAAATTAAAGCAGTGGAAAAATTATCATTATCCATCGCTCACGGCCATCCGCCAAAATACACAAAAGTATTTATTAACAAGTTCATCAAACATGATACGTCACAGGAATAAAAAAATTTATCATAAAACAAATAAACTCTCAAATCTCGTGCTACGTATCAGAGCATCCTAAGACTCGACTCGCACACCACTATCCAAGCTAGCTATGTACCTGGATTTATCTGTACTTCCGAAGAAGCACAGACCACAACAACAACAAAGGGGTGAGAAAACATGATCAAAATTATCAGTAATAAAATACATGAACAAAAGGCAGTAAATAAACAAATCATCACCCCACCAACATCAAACACGACCTACTGTCCAATCATTAACACAACATACAATAATGCAAGAATGCAACTCAACACCATGCATACGGTACGGATGAATCGCATACACTCCTCCTGAGTACCGATTCGTCCCACCATCCTCCACAAAGGAGTACAGATGGATCGCATACACTCCTCCTGAGCAACGATCTGTCCCACCATTCTCCACAAAGGAGTACGGGTGAATCGCATACACTCCTCCTGAGCAACGATTCAACCCCACCATTCTCCACAAAGGAGTACGGGTGAATCGCATACACTTCTCCTGAGCAACGATTCAACCCCACCATTCTCCACAAAGGAGTACGGATGGATCACTTATGCTCCTCCTGAGACATGATCCATCCCACCAAGACACCATGATATGCACAACACCAATGCACAACACACAAACATCAAGCACACTAAGTGCACACGATCCTACTAATCACATCACCATACATCATATATACTCAGATATATACATACCAATCAATTATGTCAATCAAATTAAATAATAGGGAAATTTACATTGAACACTGAGTACATACGATCCTCCCGATCACCTCACTATGCATCATATACATATTACATATATATGTCTTACCCACCAATTAATTATGTCAATTAAATCCTATATTTCATAATTTCACCTTTCAACACCATGTATGCACTCTTCACCACTAAACACCATCTCTCTTCCTATCACAACCCAAGGAATCCTACAAAACGAATCACAAAGCAAAACAACACAAAATCAAGTTTCTGTCACGCTCTCTGGCTCACTCGCCTAGCGAGGCCTCAGCGAACGCTTGCTACCTCATTCGCCTAGCAAACCTGCTACCGAAGGCAGACAGTGGCTACTGGAAGTACTCGCTACCCAACTCGCCTAGCGAATTCCTAGCTAATGCTCGCTACTAGCTCGCTCAGCGAAGGTGCTGGCGAACGTCTGCGATTTCACAAAACCCTCACTATTCAGAAATTCATCAGAAGCTCGAAAATCATCCGATTCTCACTAACCCAGTCCCTGTAGTCTTAGCCTAACATGCTACGACTAAACTACACGACTTATTCCAGATTTTACCCAATAAAACACAACTCTACCGATCAATTCATTTCCGACCCAAAATGGTAACTTTCAGAAAACACCCAACTATCCAAACAATCACTATACAACCACATGCAAGGAATTCACCATAACAGTAATGATCAGAAACACAACAACACACTAACCATAATCATCAAATCCCTATGGGGTTAAGGAATCCCCTATACCCGATTCATGCAATTACCAATCCCAATCATTTCCTCCCCCTTACCTCGATTAGTTGCTTCGATTGATGAAGAACTCCCAAGAAATCAACAACCTTAGCCTTCTTCTTCTTCCTCTTGTTCTTCCTTCTCAACCTTCTCTCCACTAGACCGTGTTCTTCTTTATCGTGTCATATTTTCTTCCCTTCCCTAAAAACCCACAAATACCCCTCTTATATCTCTTAAATCCTTATTTCCTTTATTCCAATAATAATAATACCAATAATAATAATAATAATAATAATAATAATAATATTACTATTAATTATCAAATTATTATCATTATTAATTATATTAATATTAAACTCTAAAGTTATTAAATAATTTCAACAAAAGACACACTGAAAATAAAATAACACCAGAAAGACTAAATAATTAAAAATGGGTGTTACAGCTCTCCCCCACTTTAATTATTTTCGTCCTCGAAAATTACCTGATGGAAAAAATTCCGGATACGCTTCCCGCATCCTGCTTTCCAATTCCCAGGTCACACTGCCTCCTGCAGCACCATCCCCAAGCCACTTTCACCAAGGATATCTCCTTCCCTTGGAGTTGTTCCTCGTTCAACAATTCGCACTAGAAGTGCCTCAACAATCAAATTATCTCTCACTTGCACCCCATCCAATTTAATCAAAGTACCTCCTCGGCTTAGACACATGAACACACCCTGCAGTTTTCACAAACGACAGCGGTAAAACAGTCTAACATGTTATTTTTCCCATGCTTCCGCTGCGCCACTCTGATACAGATAAACAAAACATAATATGTGCTTCCGAGACTTCAAAGGTCGACCAACCCTAGTTACCATCATAACTCTCAACACACGTATTTTCTTGGATCCTTTTGATATTTTCATTCGCCTCTTGCACAATTTCCGGTCCGAGTACAACACTCTCGCCGGACACACATCAGCACTAAGGAGTCCTACACCTCCTACCATACAAAACCTCATACGATGTCATTCCGATACTAGAATGATAACAGTTATTTTAGATAACTCAATCAACGACAATTAACTGCCCCCAGATCCATCATGATCCAACACACAAGCTCTCACCAAATCCTCTACATACGGGATAGTTCTCTCTATCTCTCCATCCGTCCACTGATGCTAAACAGAGTTCAACTTTAATATGGCACTCAAAGTGTCTGCCACTCTCCCAAAATTTTATTGAAAACTCAGATTCCCATCTGACACAATATTCGACGGTATCTCACACTACTTTGCAACTTCCTCACCATACATCTCAGCTACCTCCAACATAGAATGATTCATCCTCATTGATAAGAAATGAGTTATTCTTTTCAATCCATTCTTACCTACTCAAATCAAATCATATTCCTTTAAATTCTTCAGAAAACCCGACACAAAATCCATGGGAACACTATTCTATTCCACTCAGAAATATTCAACAGTTGCATCAGGCCCAATAGTTCCCGATGTTCCAACTTCGACTTTCCACAAGTCTAATCAGCATACACAACCTCAACTTTCTCTCTCTCTCTCTCCACCTATGGCCACCAAAACAATCTCCCACATTCGTTCACATCTTCATAGCACCTGGATAGGTACTCAATTCACCTTAATGTCCTTCTTCCAGGGTACTCTTATCCAACCCACAATACTGGAGCACAAACTCTATCACGACATCTCATGGCACCATTTCCATCAATCCGAAAATCAGTTATTCGACTCAATTCATTAAATTCAATCAATATACTAGATCCAATTAGAATTCCAACCCTTCGACTCTCATCAAGATTACCCATATTCAACCTCAACATACAAAACTTAACTCCATAAGAAGTCTCTTCACAGACCAAACTCATATATCAACTAAACAATTAAGGCCTCCAAACTCCGGCACAATCACACGACAACAACCAACTCTAAACCACCTGTCAGATAATTCCTCTTACGTACTTTAAGTTGCCTTAAAGCATAACTAACATTCGCTGATGTTGCACTTAATATCTCTCTCACTCATCTCAACAAAGCATCCCAAAACACAACAAATAGTTCCATCGGATACGGCAAAACCAACACACGAACTCTTTGAACTTTCTTCACAAAGGCATATTACCGTTTCTTCTCCAACACCGATAACTCAAGTTCCTGATGCTCAACATAATCCTCTATACTCTTCGAATATATCAGAATATCATCCGTTAACACAACCATTGACTCGTTTAATCAAGTATGGAAAGTCTCATGCCAACGGACACTCAAATTTGCGAGCTATGGCGAAAACACGAACCGCACCTTCCGCACTCACCACAACATCCAAACACATTCCATCAATAAATATCTTAATCCCATGCCGCTACTTCGCCATCACCTGTAGCATTGTAAAAACTTCCAACGCTTCGAACCGTGCGTCATTCTGAGTTACGGTTCTCCCGTTACGTCAAAAATACGACAACAACATTTTCACACTTGAAAGGCCATTCAACACACCTTCAACTCTTGAAATGTTTAAAGGTATAATTATATCAATATCATATTCCACATTCTTATTTCTTTAATATTCACCAGGAGTCACTATCCACCCTTTACATACTCGACCTCATAATCTGTTATCGTAGCACATCCACCAGACACGAGTCTCAAAACTACTCACTCAAATTAATTCCTTGACCACCCAAACAGACATAAAATACGAAGCTCTCAATATCGGGCTAGTTTCTGCAACTAAGTCGATCACAACTCCGCTTCACGTCCGGACTGTATATCACTGTCTTGTCACGATAATTTTCAGACGACCACACTTAATCGGCAACCCACCAACTTCTCTACTTTCATCAACACTCAAAATTCCCCTCAAAATTAAACATCTCAACATTGTCCTACGCCAACTTGGCAAAACAACTTTTAAGCATTTGGCTTAACTCCAAACAATTCACTGTACACACCATCTAAGCTCGCAAGACACACTTATTCCCTCCAACATGATCCCGTCAAACTACAACAGCGTCTAACAACACATTGAACCATCATTCCACACTTGAAGCATCTTGGAGAAGCACAACCTTCTCCCTCACTTATTTCAATCCCACTCCCGCAGTATCCAGTCTCTGGAGAATGTTGTCCCAGCAAGCCTCAGTTTCTCCTTCTAGTATGTGAGTACCAAACCTCACTATTTACTCATCACTACAACCCATTGTCCTGAAAATTTTCTCAATCGCCTTCAGCCGCTTCAGGATCCAAATTCCTCCTTCAAACGTTGGTGGCTTGTTACTCCGAAACTGTGCCAAATCCCCAAATTGCGCACCCGCCGCTTGGTTCTGATTAGCAACCACCTGCGCCATTGCTTGTATAACGGCAGCTAAAGCAGCATCATTCATTCCTGCAATACTCCTCAACCATAACAACACCAGGTTAAAAGGTACACAACCTCTATCCTAAGGACAGACTCAACTACTATATTGGCCGGACGGACCGACCTGTTCTGATACCAATTGTAACACCCCACTTTCCCAAATCTTAAATAAAATACAATTATTTCAAAATAACATCAGAGTTTCTCTTCAACAGTGGGATATTACATTCAAACAGTTCACCATAACTCTTCATTATATTATTTTCAGATTAAAGCAGCGGAAAAATTATCATTATCCATCGCTCACGGCCATCCGCCAAAATACGCAAAAGTATTCATTAACAAGTTCATCAAACATGATACGTCACGGGAATAAACAAATTTATCATAAAACAAATAAACTCCCAAATCTTGTGCTACGTATCAGAGCATCCTAAGACTCGACTCGCACACCACTATCCAAGCTAGCTATGTACCTGGATTTATTTGTATTTCCGAAGAAGCACATACCACAACAACAACAAAGGGGTGAGAAAACATGATCAAAATTATCGGTAATAAAATACATGAATAAAAGGCAGTAAATAAACAAATCATCACCCCACCAACATCAAACACGACCTACTGTCCAATCATCAACACAACATACAATAATGCAAGAATGCAACTCAACACCATGCATACGGTATAGATGAATCGCATACACTCCTCCTGAGAAACGATTCGTCCCACCATCCTCCACAAAGGAGTACGGATGGATCGCATACACTCCTCTGGAGCAACGATCCGTCCCACCATTCTCCACAAAGGAGTACGGGTGAATCACATACACTCCTCCTGAGCAACGATTCAACCCCACCATTCTCCACAAAGGAGTACGGGTGAATCGCATACACTCCTCCTGAGAAACGATTCAACCCCACCATTCTCCACAAAGGAGTACGGATGGATCACTTACGCACCTGTTGAGACATGATCCATCCCACCAAGACACCATGATATGCACAACACACAAACATCAAGCATACTAAGTGCACACGATCCTACTGATCACATCACCATACATCATATATGCTCAGATATATACACACCAATCAATTATGTCAATCAAATTAAATAATAGGAAAATTTACATTGAACACTGAGTACATACGATCCTCCCGATTACCTTACTATGCATCATATACATATTACATATATATGTCATACCCACCAATTAATTATGTCAATTAAATTCTATATTTCATAATTTAACCTTTCAACACCAGGTATGCACTCTTCACCACTAAACACCATCTCTCTTCCTATCACAACCCAAGGAATCCTACAAAACGAATCACAAAGCAAAACAACACAAAATCATGTTTCTGTCACGCTCGCCTAGCGAGGCCTCAGCGAACGCTCGCTGCCTCATTCTCCTAGCGAACCTACTAGCGAAGGCAGACAGTGTCTATTGGAAGTACTCGCTACCCAACTCGCCTAGCGAATTCCTAGTGAATGCTCGCTACTAGCTCGCTCAGCGAAGGTGCTGGCGAACGTCTGCGATTTCACAAAACCCTAACTATTCGGAAATTCATTGGAAGCTCAAAAATTATCCGATTCTCACCAACCCAGTCCCTGTAGTCTTAGCCTAACATGCTACGACTAAACTACACGACTTATTCTAGATTTTACCCGATAAAATATCAACTCTACCGATCAATTCATTTCCGACCCAAAATGGTAACCTTCAGAAAACACCCAACTATCCAAACAATCATTATACAACCACATGCAAGAAATTCACCATAACAGCAATGATCAGAAACACAACAACACACTAACTATAATCATCAAATCCCTATGGGGTTAAGGAATCCCCTCTACCCGATTCATGCAATTACCAATCCCAATCAGTTCCTCCCCCCTTACCTCGATTAGTTGCTTCGATTGATGAAGAACTCCCAAGAATCTGACAGCCTTAGCCTTCTTCTTCTTCCTCTTGTTCTTCCTTCTCAACCTTCTTTCCACTAGACCCTCTTCTTTTTTATCTTGTTCTATTTTCTTCCCTTCCCTAAAAACCCACAAATACCCCTCTTATATCTCTTAAATCCTTATTTCTTTTATTCCAATAATAATAATACCAATAATAATAATAATAATAATAATACTATTAATTATCATATTATTATCATTATTAAACTCCAAAGTTATTAAATAATCTCCACAAAAGACACACCGAAAATAGAATAACACCAGAAAGGCTAAATAATTAAAAATGGGTGTTACACTGACTATGCTAGAGACAGAATAGAACGTAAGAGTACTTCTGGAAGCTGTCAGTTTCTGGGAAGTCATCTGATCTTATGGTTCAGCAAGAAGCAACCCACAATAACGCTTTCAACAACAAAAGCAGAATATATTGTTGCTGCTGGTTGTAGCACACAGATGCTTTGGATGAAAAGTCAACTAGAAGATTATCAGATACATGAGAGTAACATTTCTATTTTCTGTGATAATACTTCTGCTATTTTCCTTTCTAAGAATCCCATTCTACATTCTAAGGCAACGCATATAGAAATTAAGCATCATTTCATCAGAGACTATGTTCAGAAGGGAATTATAAGTTTGAATTTTGTTGATACAGACCATCAATGGGCTGATATCTTCACAAAACCCCTTGCTGAAGATAGGTTTAAATTTATTCTGAAGAATATTAGTATGGATTTTTGTCCAGAATAAAACTATTATTCAGAGTCAAATTTATTCAGATGAAATATGACTAATATCTATATTCTGAAGTAATTCTTCTGATTATTTCTTTTGGTACATTATTTTTTGTGAAACTCTGATCTAACAAGTCTCAGAAGATCTGAGCGTTGTTTAAAGTTTCTTATTCTAAATAGATTCAGAGGCACATCCACATCAAACACGTGTCACATGATATCTGAAAAGGTGGAGTGTACTCAATGAGACGCCGTTTTGAGGTACTGTTTGAATTCTCAATTTCTCATTTTCCTCCCCACGCTTGTCAGTATCATTTAATGCTTTTAAATCATCATTATTTTTTATGTGACTTTTTGTTTTAAATTAATTGAATTAAATGTTGATCGTGTGAATGTGTGCCCTAAATTTTTTGCCCCTATAAATTCTACAACACAACACCTCTCATACTTTTCACTCTCTCACACCTTTTATGCATTTCTGCTTGCTTAATTGCTTCTTCCTCTCCTCCAAACCTAAATCTCAAAGAAGAACTCGTTATCTCACAAGATCAGAAATGGAAAATTCATCTTCAACCTCTCAACAGTTTGAATTAACAATGGTTTCCGTTTCATCTTCTGCAATTGGTCCTACTCTGTTCAAAGAACTAGTAAGAACTCTCCTCACACTCGTTGATCAACTGGAAGTTTTATGTGAGTTCTTGGTTGATTTTGAAAGCATTGTTGTGAATGGTTATGATTTGCGTCCAGTTGTGTCATCATAAGGATGGACAAAGTATTTTGATAGACTGGTTGGTCCTGTTTATTCTTGCTTAGTCAAAGAGTTTTGGATTCATGCAAGCGTTTTCCCCAAATTCATTGTGTCTTTTGTTCTGGGTAAAGAGATCATTATCACTGAAGATCTGATTTGCAAGCTGATAGGATATCAAGAATTAGGTGGTGTTACTCATCTGCCAGTAAGTCGTATGGATATGGATGAGGCGTACAGTTAAGTCTTCACTTCTGGGGAAGCTTCAAGCAAGATAAATGATTTAAAGGTTCAATACAAGATCTGGGCTAAGATCTTCTTAGGCTGCATACATCACAGGAAATCTACAAATTCTCCTGACTACATCAACTCTGGTCAGATGTATTTCATGTATTGTCTGGGTAAGGGCATCAAGGTGGATCTGCCTTATTTACTTTTTACTCATCTGTAGGGACATGTCAAAATGTCCAGAGAATCTGTCAAGAAAAAGCATCAGAAAGTGAGAAACTGGATCCCTATGGGAAGACTGATCTCAGATATTCTGACTGAGAATGGATTAGTTGGTCATTTAACAGAGGTTGGTATGAAAGAAGAGTTAGCTTCAATTGTTGGAAAACCTCTGAATGGCAAAAGTTTGCAGAGGATAAGGATAATGGAAGAACTTACTTCTGCAACAGGTCAGATCAACACTGAAGAAGTAAGCAAGAGAAGAATTCCTTTAGATGATTTTCCTCTCTTCTATGCTAACGAACCAAAGGAAATCATTCTGGCTTACATAGCTGAATGCTTAGTAGATGGAACCCCCTTGCCAGAACATCTGATCCAAAGAGCAGATGAACCTGGACTAGATTTCTATAGGGAGAGATAGAGGAAGAAAAGAAAGGTCTCAGAAGAAGGATCTTCTAAGCCCAAGAGGAAAGCTTCTGGCGACGCATCTTCTGCAGAGCCAAAACGCATCAAGAAGCAGAAAGGTAACCCTTCTGCCAGTTTATCTTCTATTTTAGAAACAGTAAGAGAGGTACTAAAATCTGAACCTCCTCCTCCTCCTTATGACCCAATTCCATCACCTTCTCCTCCTCACAACTCTGAACCCATTCCATCTGAACCACAAAAATCTCAACCACCCCTTCTACACCTCAACAACATAAAACTTCTGAACCACAACAACCATAACCATCTGAACACACAACATCTGCACCATCCACACCTTCCTTCAACATCCATCAGAAAATTACCCCTGATAAAACCCCAACTCCTATTCCACAAACATCTGAACCACAAACTTCTACAAACCAATCCTCTGAACATCCCCCATCTGAAAAACAAACTTCTGAACCACCACAACCTGAAACCATCACATCTGATCCTAAACCAGTCGTTCTTGATCTTCAACCTCTCACGACTGTCTATCCAGTTCCATCTGGATCATCTGAATCTTCTGATTCATCTGATTCCACTGATTCTGATAGATCAGATGTCATCTAATCTTTTCTCAAACCTTTTGTTTCCATCCCATCTGACCCTGAGAATGATAAGTTTTCATCCGAACCATCCCCATCTGAACCTAAGACTGCTACAACTTCATCTGTCCATATTCCTTCTTCATATCCACCTGTTATCATTATCCCTTCTTTTTCCATACCTTCAACTTCTGCACCCATCAAAACATCATCATTAGAATCCTACCTAAAACCCAAACCTCGTCTTGATGTTGGTACTTTGTTTACTGGTTTTGAAAAAGAAATAAATATGTGGTTATCTTCTGTCAAGAATGAATGTCTTTCAAGTCTGAATCTTGATGATTCTGAAGCTGTCTAGAAAAGATTCAGAAATAGATTTGACTCTGTAGCTTCCAATCTTTAAGAGATTTGCACTGACGACGCAAATGTCAGATTTGCTGAAGCTGTTAGACAAACTCTTCTAAGAGTCAGCAGAAATCCAACCTTGCTTCTGGAAAACACACCTGCAAAGGACGTGTGTATTCCTTCTGAAGACTTGGCTGCTTCTGAGACTGCTGAAGTGTCTAAGCCTGAATAATTCATTCCAGAAGTTTCTGCTCCTAGTCCAGAAGAAACTCTTGACGCTGTTCAACCTTCTGACATGATAGTAGAGAATGCATCTGCTTCTATGGTTGTTCACACTGCTTCTGCTTCTGCATCTGCTCTTAGGTCATCTGAAGTAAAGAAAGAAGACGAAGATTTGCATGCTAAGTTTGCTGAGCTCAAGGCTAGAAACACTGAGATAAGATCTTGGATGGTCAAGCAGGAAAAGACAACTGAAGAAATCAAGACATGGATGGCGAAACAAGACGAGTCAATATCTGAGATAACGAATCTTCTAAGGATTTTGGCTTCCTATCCTTCTTAGTTTGTTTGATTGTTTGTGCACTTATATGTTATCTGTTTGTCTGTTTCTATTTTGGATAATGTTTATCAATGCTCTGAATGTTATGTTTTTCCATCAGAATCTATCTTATGCTTTATTATTTTTCTCTGCTATTTTTTTTTGTCTTAAAGTTTTTCTTAATCAGATTCTTTTTGATATGAGAAAAAGGGGGAGAAAATGGTAATTTTGATAATTCACATAAACAGTTACCAAAGGCAACTCATACATGATAAAATTCATCTAATCATATTTTTGAGTGTTTTAGAGCTAATAATTCTCATGTGACAAAATTCTAAGAATTAACTCTGAACTAAAGTCTGAGAATCTACAAGTTTCCTCTGATGCTGAAAAGAATACAAAAGCCGAAAGGGAAGTATTCAATCTTTTCAGAAGTATTCATTTCAGGGGGAGATTAATATTCTCAGGGGGAGAGATATTTCTTTTCTTATTAAACAAAATTTCCCATAGTTTTTGTCATCATCAAAAAGGGGGAGATTGTTAGAACACATATTGGTGTTTAATATATCTCATAGTCTTGATGATAACATTAATGAAATTTTGTATAGAGAATTTATATACTCTAATTTTGTTCAAGTGTTTATTTGTTTCAAATATCAAAATTAATATTATTCTGGAAGCAAGAACGCCTCTGAACACTACAGAACGAGAACGCTCTGAGCGTCAGAAGCAACACATCAGAAGACTCTGATCTTCTACAATGACTCTGAGCGAAGCTAAGAAGAACTTGAGTAAAGAACATACGTAAAGCTTAAGAAGACTCTGGAAGTACTTAACGCTGCAAGTACAGAAGCTTTGATAAGCAAGTATGCTCTGATAAAGAATTTCATGCTTAAAGCACTTTGCTGCAAACTCTGATAGAGAAACTCTGATTGAGTTAACTCTGATCTGAAGAACTAGGAACATCATCAGAAATTCTGATGCAAGACGTTCCAAATTTATTGAAGAAGATGCTGTTCAAATAAAGATCCGTTGGCATATTCCTTGTCCTTATCTAAACGGCTCTTTCCTCATTCGTGCATGACACAAGAATTCAGACAAAAAGGATTTGTCAGAACATTCCTCTTCTGAGAAAGGAAAAGTCAATAGAAGACAAAAAGAACAGAATGCACAACATTGCACAGTCTTTGAGAAATGGATTTCAAAGTACTATAAAAGCAAGTCTCAGCATCACTTTAAAGGTTAACGAATTTGAAACAAACTACCAACGAATTATTGACAAATCAATTGACAAATTATTCAACAAGCTACTTATACAAACTTTCTTCAAGCTGAATAGTTTTTATTTTGTTCTTTAAACTTGTGTAAAAATCACTATTGTGATATAGCTTTTTAGAAGCAAATCTTAAACACATTGTTAGTTTATCTTTTGTGAAAGATTCCTTAAGAGACCAAGTGTGGTCAGATTTCTTGAGAAGACTAAGACTGTTGTCTTAGTGGTTAACACTGTAATCAGTTTGATTTAGTGGATTAAGTCCTTGTTGAGAAAGGCAAATCACCTTAGTAGGGTGTATTGGATTAGTTTGAGTTCAAACGAACCAGGATAAAAATACTATGTTATTTTTCTATCATCTTAATTGTTTTAAAACCCTTATTCAACCCCCCTTCTAAGTGTTTTTTCAACCTTCAGATACATTTAGTCAGACAAAGATAGACAAGTTTATTCATATAAGTTAGACAAATTAAAGGTAAATAACTTACATCATCTGGCCCAAGGTGGCCGATGAGGTTGCGGTATTGAATTATAGAGTGCCTGGGACATCTCTGATAATTCATCCCTGGAACAGACCACCTAAAAAAAAGAAACACATATAAGTTAGCATCTAAAACAATAAGGAACAAATTATTAACTTACAAAGAAAATTTGGTTGCTAAATAATCTTGAAAAGAAACTTACTTGTTAGCATACGGGAATGTAAAAGGATTCCGGTTTATTGGAGCAAGCGTTGGCATCCTAGACCAACCCCACGCTTGTAGGAGATAGGCACAGCCATAAAAAGTACAGGAATTTTTTTTGGAATTTTTGCAAAGTGCGCTATACAGATGGGCGAGGACAGTTGATCCACAACTATATTCGCGCACTTTGTTTATATTTTGTAAAAGTGGTAAATACATAATATTTACAGAATTTACGGTTCCCTCTGGAAATAAAAAGTGACCGAACAAAATCATAATATAGCATTATGTTTTGACTATTTTTTCATATTCGGTGCTATCCTCACTTAAGACAATATCGTTATATTGCTCCTTGAGGTATTTTAGATTTATTCCCTGACCCCTCAGGCGGCCCTCGCTTTCCGCCTGAATTGCGTCCACACAAAGAGGGGCGCCCAATAAATCTTCGCAAAGTCGGTCAGGGACACCAACTTTGCCGTTGACGGCCTTACCATCGATGTGTAGGTCGAGCAACATGTATACGTCTTGGAGAGTCACAGTACACTCACCAAAAGGTAGGTGAAATGTGTGTGTCTCCGGCCTCCAGCGTTCTAACAACGCTAGAATAAACTTCATATCGAGAGAGTAAGATTGGATTTTGATCAAATCACCAAACCCACAACGATGAAGGTGCCCCGCTATGAGGGGGTCGTGTGGTATGTAATCATGCACACGACATCGAAACCTTGATGCATTCTGCAAAATAATTAATGTTTCGTTAGACAAGAACTAAAATAATTAACTTTTCGTTAGACAAGTTTGTAAACATAGATAAAAACTAAAAACATACAAACTCGACGATGTTTTCAGTCGTGCCTCTGTGAGAGTCGCCCATGGTAAGTAAAAACATTGTTGTTTGAGATGTTGAGATGTAGAGATGTTGAGAGTTTTTGATTTTAAGAGTTTGGGAGTTTTTGAGTGTGAGTAGAATTTGCTGGGTAAAGACCTTATATTTATATTCCACGAGTGGATGTGTGTTGTAAATGCATATGGGACAAGTGTCCTGATGCATGTGTGTTGTAAACGCATGCGGGACAAGTGTCCTGATGCATGTATGTTGTAAACACATGTGGGGCAAGTGTACTGATGCAGGGTCAATGTAGGCATGCAAGGTCACATGTGAAAAGCAGATTCTTACCCTGTCCCATCTTATCAAGCATGCTGCATGCAGGGTAAGAATCTCTTAGGCCTGCAGGGTCAATGTAGACATGCAGGGTCACATGTGAAAAGCAGATACTTGTAGGCCTGCAGGGTCATTGTCCTGTCCTATTAAGCATGTTGCATGCCATTAATTGCATATTAAGGCTTTGATTTATTAGGTCGCGGGTTTGTATTATGAAATACGTATCCAAATACATGTAATTTTGGAAGAATATTTATGCCACCTCTAAAAATTGTTAAATAGATTTAATTGTTAAATAGATTTATACTATCAGAGTCTTATTTATGCAGGGTCACATGTGAAAAGTAAATTCCTGCATTGTCCTGTCTTGTCAAGCATGTTGCATGCCATTGATTGCATATTAAGGCATTGATTTTTTTGGTTGTGGGTTTGTATTATGAAATACGTATCCAAATACATGTAGTTTTGGAAGAATATTTATCAAGCATGGTCACATGTGAAATGCAGAGTCTTGCCCTGTCCTGTCTTATCAAGCATGTTGCATGCAGGGTCACATGTGAAACGCAGAGTCTTGCCCTGTCCTGTCTTATCAAGCATGTTGCATGCAGGAAATCAATTCACGGGACAGATTTCCAAACACTCAAACACTGAATGCTGTCAAACTCTTAAAAACTCAAACACTCCAACTATTTAATAAAGTCTTTAAACTCTTTAAACTCAAACACTTAAACTCTTTAGACTCTATAACTGTCAAACACTCAAATATAGTCTTTCCAAACACAATTTTCGCCATGTCTCAAACACCACAATATATGATTTCCGCACATCTTAACGGTGAAGTTTTTGAATGTGAAATATCCGGTTACAATTTCAGAAACACTGATGTTACAAGATTTTTAATTGACAGAAGGTCTAATTTTTTACACCTGAAGTCAAGAATAGAAAAAAAATTGCAATGTGGTCCAGTTGGGAAAATAATATATAAGAACCCAGTGTTTTTTGGCGGCCATGTTGAATGCAAATTTTTCCCATTAAAGGTGCGAGACGATGAAGATGTGCGTAACATGTTCCATAGTCACGAGTATTCTGGTTTCTCAGATATCGTGTTATATGTTACGTCACAACAACAACAACTATCTCAGCAACTTGATTCTTCTCAAGTTTTTTGCGATTCTGATGAGGAGCACACTGAAGTCAATGTCGTTGGCAAAGAAGAAGAAGCAGCTGAAGTCACTGTTGACGAGATGGTGAACAACCAGGAGGATGGGGTTCCACCCGACAATGTTTATTACCCACCTCAACACATGACAACTCTCGACTTAGGTGACGATGAACCCTCGACGGATGTTTTCTACAACCCCAAGTACACAATAGAAGGGCAACTAAAAGAGGGTGACGAGTTTCGTACCAAAGAAGATTGTGTCCGGGCAATCAAACAGTTTCACATGGAGTTGTTAGCCGATTATAGATTCGATTGGACAAATCCGACGCGGTATACGGTCTATTATTGTAAGGAGGAGTGCCTGTTCCGATTAACAACGTCTTTCAAGAAGAGGAGCGATTCCTGGAAGATATGGTCAATGGGTCCGACGCACACTTGTATAATCTCGAATCCGATGCAGGACCATCGCAAACTCAGCTCTCGATTGATTTGCGATGAGATTCTGTCAGTCGTTAGCGGCAACCCGTATTTCAAGGTGAGTACCATAATTGCACATATGGTTCAACGGTACAACTACACTCCTTCATACCGAAAAGCCTGGATTTCCAGGACTAAAGCGGTTGAAAGGGTGTTTGGGAATTGGGAGGAGTCGTACAAGGAACTTCCAAAATTCCTGGTGGCTCTTAAACACTACTCTTTAGGAACTGTTGCGATATTGGAGACAATGCCTGCGTGTACACCAGACGGGATTTGCGTTGGTGGAAATGGAATTTTTCACAGACTCTTTTGGGCGTTTGAAACATGCATCAAAGGGTTTGCATATTGTAAACCTATAATTCAAATTGACGGAACATGGTTATACGGGAAATATAAGGGGACACTGCTCATGGTTGTGGCACAGGACGGGAACAACAACATTTTTCCAATAGCCTTCGCTATAGTAGAAGGGGAGACTGCTAGGGGTTGGAGTTTTTTCTTAAAAAATCTTCGCTCTTATGTGTCTCCCCAACCTAACTTATGTTTGATCTTTGATCTACATCCATCAATCAAGAGTGCATACAACAACCTTGATAACGATTGGCAGGATCCTCCCTCGACCCACGTCTACTGCATAAGGCATATTGCCCAAAATTTCATGCGGGAAATCAAAGACAAGACACTACGGAAGAAGGTTGTGAACGCGGGATATGCACTAACATAACCCACATTCAAATACTACCGTGATGAGATCAGACTAATAAACGCGGATGCATTAAGATGGATTGATAACATTGATAAGGAGAAATGGACGCTGGCATACGACAATGGTGTGCGATGGGGCCACATGGCAACTAACCTCGTCGAATCAATGAATTTTGTTTTCAAGGGAATCTGAAACCTCCCGATAACTGCCTTGGTCAAGGCAACCTATTTTAGGCTAGGATCACTCTTTGATAGCAGATGTACGAAGTGGGGTTCGGTATTACAATCGGGTCAGTTGTACAACGATACTTCAATGAAATTCATGAAAGAGGAAGCTGCCAAAGCCAACACACACGTGGTCATAATCTTTGACCGTACAACTGGTTGGTTTAATGTTGCCGAGTCTATTGATCACAACGAAGGAAGGCCTAGGGGATGTTACCGTGTTGAATTGGATAAGAGCTGGTGTGATTGTGGAAAGTTTCAAGCATTTCGTATGCCTTGCTCTCATGTCATAGCAGCATGTTCAAAGGCGCGCCAGGACCCAACCAACCTTCTTTCTGCAGTTCACCAAGTGATAAGTCTATGCAATGTCTACACATGCAGCTTTCAGGTGGTGGCGAAGAAGGACTATTGGCCTCAATACGAAGGCGAAATTGTTTGGCATAATGACTTGATGCGTAGAAAGAAAAAGGGTCGGCCTAACAGCACGCGCATTCGAACAGAGATAGATACCGCAGACAAGCTAGTGAGATTGTGTAGTTCGTGTCGGCAACCAAGACACAATCGTACAAAATATCCTAACGTAGGATCAAGCAACAGATCATATATTCATATGTAACCGTGTCCCTTTAATTCAATAGCAACTTTCATTCGATTAATAGCAAATTTCATTCGATTATAAGCATACTTAAATGACATAACAATAACATAAAGACAAAACACTGCACCAAGGCCACATAAATTAAACAAACATAACAACAACGTAAAGACGTAAAACAGAACACTGCACCAAGGCGTCTACGATATCACGACCATCAACTTTATCTTCTTTGGTGTTAACATCATCACAAGGACACCCGCATCATTTTCCACTTTTCTCCATTCTCGAGTAACTCCGTTTCTCCCAGTCTCCTCGACCAACCTCTCAATTTTCCTAATCTTTTCTCCCAGACCAATATCTCCTTCTAGCCAGCGGTTCAGTTCCCTGTGCAAGTGCTCAAACGTCTGCGTATTTCACAAGAGCACCTTCAACGGAGGCTTTGTTGCTGAAAAGACAACTACGATATTTCTTTTCATTAGATCGAATGTTGGAAAGGGTTCCTCCGATGCTGATGACGACGACGACAAAGAACGTTGATTTAGAAATGCGGACATTCTAGACTCCACTCCACTCAAAATGCACTAACGCTTCAGTCTTTTGGTATACAATGTTGTGAAAACATATATGTGTTTGTAGTGGTATTTATAGAAAAATAAAATAGTACGTGCCCCATATGATATGTCTTAAATACCCTTACAAAATTTATACACTTTAAAATTCAATGGTTAATCAATTTTTATTTTCTATTTAAATTAATTTATAATTAATTTTTATTTTGTATTTATAATTAATACTTATTTTTAATTAATACTTAAAAACAACAAATTATAATCACAATTAAGTTTATTTTTAATTAAACCTAAATTTATTAAATTAATTTAAAATTATTTTTATTTAAACCTAATTATGTTATAAAAATATTAAATATTATATGAAAAAATTAAAATTATTAATAATTTCAATATTTATTTATATATTTGATTTTAATTATATTATTATTCTTTAAATATTTTAATAAATAATTTACATAAAATATTTACATAGAATAGGTAATTAAAATATTTATAAATTTAATAATAAACTTAATATATTTAATAGGTAATTATAATATTTATTAAAATATGTATTTAATATTTTTTTATAAAAAATATTAATAAAAACGTAATTAATATTATAAATTAAAATGTGGCAAACCTAATAGCTTGTGTCGCCAATCACCATGGCGACTTGCTTGCCTGCATAACAGAGTCGTCAATCACTCTGGCGATGTTCATGAAGAATGGCCTATGTCGCCATTTTATCTGGCGACACGAGGTTGATTTGTTGGTTACTTTCGACAATTTTTTGAATATTTGGTTTTTATGGTAAATTAAATATAATAGTTGGTTAGTGTAAAAAAAAATCAACAATTTTGCTATTTATTTACCATAAAATATATAAAGTCAATATTTTCTAAATTTATATTTATTTGAGTAATTTATATTTAATTTATAATACTCTAATAAAATATTAATGGTTATAATTGAGGTGAGATAAAATATTAAGTGTGTAAAGTGTAATGGGAACAATAAACTTGAATTTGAAAGGAGTGGAAAGATAAAAATTTGAGGTGAGTTGATTTGACAATTTCAATAAAAAAGATGTAATTAATTAATTTTACCATTAAAATTTCAACTTTTTATTAGTTTTGAATTTTTTATGAAAATTTTAAGATTGACATTCCTTTAAATAAAATATTAGAAAAAAAATCAAATTTAACACAAATAAAAAAAATCACAAATAAAACAATTAAATAAATATAATACTTCAAATTAAAGTTACAGAAAAAAATTACAAACACATTTGATTTGCCTTTTTATGATTACTTTGAAATCTAGTATATTTGAGTATTGACTTTTCTTAAGGACCAGATGAATAGTAATTTTAATAAGAATATACTACAGGGCAAAGGGAGACAGAGAGGCACGATGACAAGTTGACCTAACCAACTGCCACCTACTTACTAATCAGGTCCTACAAACCCCTTATCACATTTATTAAACTATCATTTTTGATTTCCACGTGTCAATAATTTAACCGTTTATCCACCCATTTCATGCATCTTGACGGATCTATAATCCATATCCACCCACACACAAAAACCGAACATTAAAACCACACTTTATGCCACGGAAATAGTGTCATAAAATTCACATCTTCATTACTAAGAAAACTCATCAACATTATGAGCCTCAACTACCTTGTTGCCTGCTTCAATTTCATTTCATATATTTATAGCCACTTCAGATCTTCTCGTTTTCCATCACACTTTTAATATTAATAAACAACGCCGCGTAGAGAAGGAAGAATGGTCTGCTTTTGTTTTCTGGTGGACCAGACTAAGGAGATGCAGCGGAGCAAGCCAGCGGCGGGAACATGCTCACGGTGCGGCGGCTGTGCTAGTGTGGCGGATATGAAGACGGCTACAAGATTCTGCTACGTTCCGTTTTATACGAAATCTTGGAGAGCTATTGTTTGCACTTTTTGTGGAGCTGTTCTTCGTTCTTACCATCAGTGAGATAGTACTAGATCGAGTATTTGATTAATAAGATTAATCTTCATTAGTATATAAGGCTACTTGCTAAGCAGTATTTAATTAGTACTAACATATGGATATTGTTAATTATCCATGAGAATGAGATTCTATATTTTATTATTTTTTTCTAATAATACATCTTTCTCTCTTTTACCTTTCTATATTTAGCTGTTCTTTGTTTCTGGACTTCAATCAATTTGTGATCTAGAATGGTTTGTGGCCTCTTTTTTCTTCTTTAATCAATTAATAATTAATAATAACTACTTTCATTTCATCACGGTTTAATGAAGAATTGTGGTGACATATTAAAAATCAGGTGCTATTATTTTTATTTATTTTTAAATTAAAAATAGTTTATATATAACTATGATTAGATAAACAATCGTAGTAAAATTTTATAAAGTTTATGGACTTGAATCTCATACCATCAAAATTTTTTATTTTTTAAATATTATAATGATATTTTTCTTTTTTATTTATTTTTAAAAAATATATAAGATAGATTTCATCACGGTTGAATATTTCAATTGTGATGATATGTTTTACCTTTTTTTTTAGGCAAAAATATTATTTTAATCTTTTAAACTATTTTAACTTCTTTACATATTTTTTAACGCTTTGATCCTTTATGTTAAGTAACATTTACGTCGTGAACTTTTTTAAAAATCTTCGTTACAATAAATTGCAAATTCATATAGCATTTGAACTGGATTTTCACGCTGATCACGAATATGTAATTAAATTTGCGTTTGGTTGTGTATTTTGGTTGGATCTAACGATTTTTCATTATGTATTTGTCAATTTTTTTCTGATTCTCATGATCTGTAACTTGTTTAATAAATTTAATTGCATATTCGTGATCAGCGCGAAAAAGCAGTTCAAATGGTATATGCGTTTGCAATTTATTGCAACTGGGAGTTTTTAAAAGGTCAACGACGCAAAAGTTACTTAACTTAAAGGACCAAAACATTACAAAAAAAACTTAAAGAACTAACTTGATATTTTAAAATAACTTAAAGGACCTAGACATTATTTTTGCCTTTTTTTTATAAGGACACATTTTTATTTATTTATTTTAAACTAAAAATAATATAGATTTTACTACGGCCAAATAAACTAATCACGATGATATGATTTTTTTTAATTTTTAATTTTTAAATTTAATAAATGGGATATCACCACTGTTAGTGAAATGTTTTATTTTTATTCACGAAACACAACTTAGCTTGTCATGTCTATTCAGGTTGCATTGCCTCATGAAACGAAACACAATATTATCGTTCTTCACTAAACGGACAAAGCAACAAAAAACGAAGGAGGAACACGAAGATATTTGCAAGAAGGAATGACAAAACTCGCATGATTTACCTCTTTGACTTCTTCATCATATTTTCGATACGTAAAATATCTCTATCATGCATGTAACAGTAAAATGTTATTGATATATGCTTGTTTATGTTGTTGTTGTTATGTTATTGAGATATTGTATGTTTTGGTATTGATGGTTTTGTGTTATTGAGATTTGTAGGTTTTGGTATTGAGATATATAGTGTTGTTAATGTTTTTGTGATTATGTTATTGTTGTTGATGATGATGATGTGTTAGTGCCTAAACCTTAAATTTTTTTTTTGTTGTTGTTGGCGAGAATGTTAATGAATGTTTAGTGTCTATGTTGTTGTTGTTATTGATGTTTAGTGCCTAAATCCTTAAGGTTTATTTATTGTTGTTGGTGAGAATGTTAATGAAGTTATCTTATTTGTTTTGTTTAGATATGTTGTGATCATGTTGTTGTTGTTATTGTTGTTGTTGATGTTTAGTTTCAAATTAAACTTAAAGATGAATTTGTTTTTTTATTGGTGAGAATGTTAATGAATGTTTAGTGCATATGTTGTTGTTATTGTTGATGATGATGTTTAGTGCCTAAACCCTATAGGTTTATTTATTGTTGGTGGTGAGAATATTAATGAAGTTATCTTATTTGTTTTGTTGAGATATGTTATGATTATGTTGTTATTATTGTTAATGATGTTTATTGTCTAAACCTTAAAAGTTTATTTGTTGGTTGTTGATGAGAATGTTAAGAATGTTTAATGCATATTGTTGGAACAAATTTTGTTTGTACCATATCTCTAAGGTTTAGATGACAACAAAGTATTTAAAGAACAATATGGTATACTAATAAATGTTCAAGTGTGTAGGATCTTAGACTAATTTTTTTGAAGAAAACTTAGTATTGTTTTGAGAATGAACATTCAAAGAGAAGTTGAATATTCAGCCTTTGGTAATCCATAATCTAAATGACATAAGCGTCTGATGATCCACACTATGATTGACATCATACTTTGAAGACCCAGACTCTGAAGCATCAACCTCTGGAGATTCAGACTCTAAAAATCTAGTCAGTGCAAGGATCGAGGTTTTTGATCTCGTGAAGACTTAACCATGAAGTCTACCGAAGACAGATGAGATTGAACATATAATTCCTTTTGTAGAAAAAGAATTTCAAATAAACTTTCTACGATATTAATCATATCAGGAAACATCTCAACATCTCTAAATCAAGCTTCTCAATGACTCTCTTGTGCAATCTCTTTAACGGCTCTTTTCTTTATCTTTATATAAGAAGCTGAAGACTTGAATAATGAGAATGAGCCATTGACATTCAAAGAATTGTTACTATGTCAAAACAAGAAGCACAAGTTTAACTTAGAATTTCTTAACTCTTGTATATTCTAGAAGTTCTTAAGTCTAAAAGAGTCTTTATGTGTTGTATTTTGTCTACACCTCTGATTATATACCAAGTGTAGTTTTTCACATTCTATTAACTGTAAATTAGAGTTTAAGAAGTCTCTTTCTTGTGTGTTTAAGCATATAAGTCTCTTACTTATATGATTGAACATTGAAAGTCTCTTGTTTGTGTGCTTAAGCATAAACGTATCTTACTTGTGTGTTTGAGCATAGGAAGTCTCTTGCTTTATGATTGAGAAATTATAATAATTCTGGGTATAGTAAAAATATCTTGTAACTACAAGGGGACGGTACTACTCTTAATTTGTGTGAGGAACCAGGATAACCATTTGTGTCTCTCATTCTTTACTTTCTGCCTCTGAACTTCTTATCTGCTGCTAATCACTTAACTCTGATTCAAAATCTAAACCTTGTGTTCATAATCTGATAAGAGATATTCTAAGAAATAAAAGAAATAACTAACACAATTCAACCCCTTTCTTGTGTTTTTCTCACCTTCAGTTGCCATTAGAGCACAGTCTATGTGTTTAACACTTAACACTAGTATAGATAAAAATCCTAAGAGAAAAACATTTATGATGAATCTAGAACTTCTGGTCCTAGAAACATTGGTGTTATAAACTCTGACTATAGTACTTCTGAAAAGAATAACTATACAGCTAGACCTCCGACTTTCAGTGGAGATTCCACAGAGTTTGAATGTTGGGAGAGCAAGATGTACACTCATACACTACTGCAAAACATGCCTTTCGTAACACCAATATTACGACGAACATAATGTTAACCGTGATAATAGATCTATCTCGGGCGCATATTTTTTTTATTTACTAGATGACATGTCACAACGGTTCTAAGTAGCAACTATAGTGAAAAGTACACTGAGTGAAATGGTTTGAATCCCATCACCAACAATTAGCCATTTCTCGTGATAAAAAATGTTATTGACCACGTATATCACCACAGTTTTTATATCCAACTATGATGAAATGTGATATTTATTTATATATATAAGTGAAATCATCTATCACTTCAGTATATAATAACCGTCTCTCTCAAAAGAAAACCCTAACAACTCTTTCACTCATCTCTCAAAGCCAAACCCTGACATCTCTATTACTCGTCTCTCTTATATGGATACCATAAAACAAAACCATAACAACAAGTCTTAGCTAATGGGTATTTACAGGTTCGTTTTCTCTGTAGTTTTTTTTCCAAAATATGTTTCAATATCTTGTTTCATAATGTTTGAACTTTCTTCTTTTTTCCTCTTGTAGGTATGGATGTTTATTGCAATAAAGAGGACAAAGATGAATTTAGCCAGTAAAACTTGTGTCAAAGATCCAGAATGAAATTCATTCAAAATATACACAAGTTTGTTGGTCTAAATTTTTCTTCATCATTTTTTCATTGTTGACACGCCATTATAGGACTTGACATGTATGGTATGTTTCTGAAGCATTTTATGCCTTGATATGTTTGTTGTATCATGTTTGTTTGTTATTGTTTTTTGTTGATTAATGATTTTGATGAATGTTGTTGTTAATGTCTGTTTAAAATATGAGTTTATTATATATTATGTGGTTTGAGTGTTTTTCCAATCCCTTACCAAATATATAACTTCCTAAATTGCATTAGAAAATTATGATATGATAGATAAAATTGTATTAGAAAATAAGTACGCGTTCAATTCTTGACAAGAATTCTTGACACTATTAACTGCATGTTGTTCCTTGACCGCTAGAACTTGGTTTAGTGATTCTAGATCTTCAACCATGCCTTTCTCCATCTCTAAGTTTGTTTGTAAAGTAAATAATATTTTTCAAAAAGAACTAGAGTTGAAGGCAGGGGTTGTTGAATAGCTAGGATCATTAAACCAAGTTCTTACTGTCAAAGAACAAAATATAGATAAGGAGTTGAAAAACTCTTGTCAAGCATTGAACGTGTACTTATTCTTCTAATACAACTTAATTTATCATATTATAATTTTCTAGTGCAGATTGGTAGGTTATATGTTTAGTGAGCATTGGCGAAACAAGCATTCCATATAATTTATAATAAACTCATGGCTATATACAATAAATTTGTTGCATTTTAATATACCATAATGATCGTTTAAAGTAACCTTTGTGGTAGGTAGCACGTTACATGGATACAATCACGACCGCACGCCCGTGGTTGAAATCATTATACGTACAATCACACCTTATGTCACAATGGTTGGACCTGCGCGATGGTATCCATTTTTCAACCGTTGTGATATGGGTTTTCAGTAGTAGTGATATCACAGGTCTTAAAGATAGAATATATATTCCAATGAATGGAAAAGGAATGGTAACTGACAAAAAAAGTCTCAAACCTTCTCAGTAGAAGATTTATAGAAAACATCACATATTTTGCTAGATGCTCTACCTCACTCTAAGCACATCAAAATTATTGACAAATCTACTGCCAAAACCATCTTTGAATCCTTAGTTGTTACCTACGAAGGTAAGCAACAGATAAAAAAAGCTAAGGATAACCTTCTGGTTCAACAATATGATATGTTCAAAATGAAGGAAGATGAAGACATTGAAACCATGTTCTGAAGGTTTCAAGTTCTTGTATCTGGAGTTCAAGCTCTGAACAAGAACTATATAACTTCTGGTCATGTTAAGAAGATTCTTAGGAATCTTTATGTCAGATACACACCAAAGGTGGTTGCTATTTAGGAATCCAAAGACCTAAATATTATAAGTCTTGAAAGTCTGATAAGCAATCTTCGAAGTCATGAGATTGAGCTAAATGGAGATAAATATATCAAGAAATTAAATTCTTTTGCTTTAAAATTAGCTGCTCAACTTGCCAAGCCTTCCAAAATCTGGGAATACAAAGAAGCAACTCATGCAGGAACTTCTGAAGAGATTCTAATGATGAAGAAATGGCCTTCGTAATCAAAAAAATTTAGTATCTGGCCAAGAAGAACAAAATATTCTCTAGAAGAAGTAGTGGCTTCAGAGGATCAAGCTCTAGAGAAAAGAAAGATGATTAGAAAGGATTCTTCAACTGCAAGAAGTCTGGTCACTTCATTGATGATTGTCCAAAGGTGCAAAAGGACAAGTCAAAGAAAGGAAGCTATCAAAAGGACATCTTTAGAAAAAAGTTTAAGAAGAGTCTCATGGAAACGTGGAATGAACTTGATAATGAAAAGACTCTGACAAAGATGAAGAACAAGTCAATCTAGCTCTGATAGCTCTTACATCTTTAGCAATAGAATATGACTCAGATTCTGGATTAGAGTCTGAAGAAGAAGAAGAGTTATTTTCTAAATTATCTCGCTCTGATATGATTTCTTTTATACAAGATCTTATTGGCCGTGTCAAGACAAATTCGGACATATGAAAATCTTGAAAAAGAAATATGATCTATTAAAATATGAATTAGAATCTTCTCAAAATAAAAATGAAGCATTAGCAAAATATCATATTGCTCTAGTAAAAGAAATGTCTATTAAACCTCTTGATGAGCATGAAATGGCTCTTCAGGAGTTTATCATAACTAATTTTAACAGAACAAAACTTGCATTAATGATTTATGGTGTAAGTAGGAGCAAAGGAAAAGGTCTTGGTTATTCTCAAAAACCTTTTAATCCAAGGTCTGGAACCTTGATTAAACCAACAAAACCTTCTTTTTTCAAGCTTTGCTCAGAAAGAGCTAGATTCCTATTTTGTACATGTTGTTGAGAAAGCAAAGGTTCTAAACCAGTTAGAACCTAAAATAGTAGAGTCAAAGGTTCTAAAGAAATCAGAACCTGAGACTTCAAAGTCAAAGGTTTTAAAGAAACTAGAACCTAAGACTTCAAAATCTAAGGTTCTAAAAGGTCTAGAACCAAAGTATAAGATTTATTCAAGATAAAAAAACTTTTAGACCAAAAATCTTGAATGATCGTAAACCTTATTATTTGAAAGTTAAGCTGCAGAATAAGAAGAAGTCTGTCAGAACTAACCTCAAAGGACCCATAAGACTATGAGTACCTAAATTTGAAATTATTTTTGCATCAGATTTTCCTCAAGGGAGAAGCAAAGTTGCAATCATAGTACCTGGACAGTGGTTGCTCACGATATATGACAGGAGAAAAGCATATGTTTCAAACCCTAACACTTAAAGAGGGGGGAAGTGTGGAATTTGGTATGAGTACTATTGGTAACTCTTATATCTCTATTAATAATGGTTGGTTAGTAGATGGACTAAAATATAACCTACTTAGCATAAGTCAATTTTGTGATAGTGGTTATGAAGTTATGTTTAATAAGAACAATTGTATAGTCATGAATGAATATGACAAATCTATAGTGTTCAAGGGTAGGATAAAAGGCAATATTTATTGAATAAATTTCTATGAATTGGCTTATTATAAGGTACTTTGCCTGTAATGAACCATATAAAATATATCTAGAATAATATCATACAAGTGTTATTATTTGGTATTGACACCATCATAAGTTCCTATTGGAATCATTTATATACTTGACCATTTTACAAAACATAAGAGATACAACATATCTTACAAGATATGGAAAGTGCCAAAAATAAAAATCTAAGATCTAAGTATAATATCCTTCATTGTATACAACACACAGCAAAAAAATCATCACCTTATAAGCTTCCTTTGAAACATTCATGCACAACTTTACTAGTAAACTAAACCCACAGACAATACCTGAAAAATAACAACAATAATGGGGTGAGATAATAATCTCAGTGAGTTCCCCTATCTTATGGTTTCACTCGGCTCTACAAGGTTATAATCAAATTTCTAACTCAAGTCAATGGGGAAAAAGGAATAAGACTTAAGTTCACAAACTCGCAATGTATGGAAACATGTCTCTTGAGTTCATCAACTCAAATAATCACTAGTTCGGAAACCGTACCAAGGTATATTTCCCCATCCGATCCTACGTCTAGGACTCTCGGCACGGGTCACTGATCCTTGTATCATAGTTTGACATACGAATGGATTCAGATTCTAAGGAAACATGGTCTTTACGAATCATCACTTCCTAGGCTTCCAAAGCCTTTTACCCGTAGGCTCCATTCACTTATGTGGACTTAAACCTGTCAAAGTAATGGCACGTACATCCCAAATGAGCTATACATAAGCATTAACTCTTGGGACGACACAAATAGAGGGTTGTTTCTGACTGGAATATAACATAACATGATCGTATTCGACAATCACAAGGTGATCACATTCACCTTAAACACACAAAACATCACATGTCCCATACAATTCATCTCACTCACAACTATGGTAACCATTCATCCATGACACCCACCTAGGTATCATATTGCATGAATGTCACCTTCTAGTGTTATCTAAGTCATACTTGTAGCCTAGGTTTCCTAACTCGTCTTCATAATGTTTTAAGCATGTTATCACACAATCAAAATATATAATCCATATTTGTATATCATACATGTAACACATATAATAACATAGCATAAACAAGTCAAACATAAATATTTCACACAAGGCACATGATCATCACTATCCTTTACTGAACGTTCTTGGTTAATTCATGATCTCACAATAAATTGAACTTTTGGAATAAGGTTCCTTGCCAAATATGACTTTTGGAACAAAGGTTCCTCACCGAATAATCAAACCAATTCTCATGGCATTCAACAAAATGCTAGGTGTTCATCCTCACTCGTTCACATATTATTCCATAATGACTTCAATTCATTTTTATTCTATAAATTAAGAAACGGAAAATCTGCACCATGTCATGGTGGCCCAATGAGCAACCAGCGAGGCTGGCTCACTTTTGGTTTGCCCGACGAACCTCATGCAAGACTTAGATAGAACTAAATTTGCATCATGGTTGCTTGACGAGAGGTAGCGAATGATAACATCGAATACCAGATGCCTCACCACTATAAGACTTCTGTTTACTTTTACCTTTCTTCTTGTCGAACTTACCATCCTTTCGCAAGAATTTTTCCTTATCGGTTAAACCTTCATCAACCGTCGAATGTTTATGCTCCTTTCGTTCATTTAAGTCCTTAGAATACAAGGATGATTGAACTTCTTCAAAGCTTAGGGACTCCCTTCCATACAAGAGAGTTTCTTTGAAGTGAGCATGTGTTCTGGGAAAAGTGCACAATAGTAACAATGCTTGATCTTCATCATAGATCTTCACATAAATATTTTTCAAGATCAAGAATCAGCTTATTAAACATATCCAACTGCTCAACCAACACTTTGTCTTCACTCATCTTGAATGAATACAAATCTTGCTTCAGATAGAGTCGATTCACCAGAGATTTGGTCATGTACAAACTTTCAAGTTTCAACCATAACCCTGATGTCGTACTCTCCTTTGATACCTGTCAGAGAACCTTATCACCAAGGCTCAACAGTATTGCGCTATGGGCTTTCTCTATCATGGTCGTCTTTTCTTTTTCTGTTAACACATCATCCATGTCTGCATCTCCCTTCAATGCTTCCAAACAACCTTGCTAAACCAGTAAGGCTTTCATCTTCAAGCGCCACAGACCGAAATCGTTCACTCCGGTGAACTTTTCAATCTCATATTTTTTTGAAGGCATCTTTTTCTATGCTCACCGCATCAATTTGTTGTGAATTAGGATGCCTTAAAACAAAGTATAATAAGTTTCTTTATGATCAAGAAACACACAAGGGTTAAGGTTAATGGAAAAACCAAGAAGAACAACAACAAGAATTGGTTATAACTGCTATTATTTACTTTCTCTTTAAATCAGATTACAAGTACTCAAGAATAACAAATAACCCTCTCAGTCTAATTAGGATTTGAAATACTTAAAATGAGAAACTAGTATGCTATTTATAATAAACGTAACATACTAAACTAATGAGATTTTTAAAATTACCCATTATAAGCAAACTTATGGTACATGCTAACTTAAACAATTGGATCCTTAACACAAGGCCCAATTCGACAACTACATACTAGAACATAATTCGACTACAACGTGTAGGTCTTTGACAACAACATGTGAGCAGACTTCGACGACATGCTAAACCTCTGCCGATAATACTAGAGTTCGATCCAATATCTCACATATCCTATTAAAAATTCAAGAACCGAGCACATTGAAATTAAACATCATTTTATTATAGATTATGTTCAGATAGGTATAATAGATATACAATTCATTGATAATGATCATCAATGGGCTGATATATTTACTAAAGCTCTAGTTATTGAAAGATTTAATTTTATTAAAAAGAATATGAAAATGCATTTTATAAAAGAATATTTCTTGCTTTTGAATGACAGGTCAAAGTTTGATGATTATCAGAAGTCACTAGGATCAGAGTATGTCTTAGCCTCTGATAAATAGTAGCCTTTGAAGTATTTCTGACTCTGATGCTCATAATCTAATTATTTGGCGTTGATAACATTTAAGTGGAAAATCCTTGTGTCCTCCTTGTGACATTTTTCCCACTTAAATGACATGTATTTGAAAAAATTTCTATAGTGGATATTAGCTAAAGAGTAATAATTGTTGGATAATGCTGAAATTGTTTTGAATATTGTGTCTCGATCTCATTTGTTATTAATTTTTGTCTTAATCAAAACAAAAACCTCTTTTCACTCAAATCACTTAAACTTTTCATCTTTGACACACTTCCCACATTCCACAACTCACACTTTCATTTTAAATCCTTCTCTAAAAAACAACATTTTTTCAAAACCCCTTTAGAATCCTCAAAACTCCATTTGCAATGGCATCTACATGTTCTTATTAACTAGGCCCTTTGACTGTCGAAACTTGAAAGTGATTCTGTTTCAAGCCTAGAATGATGAATATCAAGGAAAATTGTCTCAAGATGATTGTGGAATATATCATTGATTTCAAATCTTTTGATGTAAACGAGTATCCTTAATAATTATAATAATACACTCAAACAATCATAACATAGTAAAATTGTATTATTACTCAGTAACTAAAATTATTTATCAACTTAGAAAATACTCAAACACATCAGTAGAGTAATAATTATTTATATTAGCTCACAACACATCAAAAGGGCAATAATCTTAGTCTTTAACTCAAGAGTTCTCGATGCAAACTATAAAAAAACTTTAAATCAATATCTACAACTTTAAAATAACTCAAAATGACTATAAAATACTCCAAAGTACTCTAAAGTACTTAATTGACAACTCTAACATAGTCAAAATAACTTATTTCTACCAAACACCCAAAAACTCATTGAACTTAAAATTGCTCAAAAGCTCATTGGACTCAAGATTGCTTGAAAACTTAACAAACTGGACAACGGACTCGAAATCACCAAATTTTCTCCCGCCACCATCGACTGCCACTTTCGCATAGTGGACCTCTACCACCACTACCACCATCGTCTGCCACTTTCGCATAGTGGACCTCTACCACCACTACCACCATCGTGCGACTCCTCCAACTCCCCGTCGACTCCTCTATATCCTGAATTTTGGCGGCTTCACCGCCCGCTGTGCGACTTCCTGATTTTTGGACAACCTTCGATCGCTAGCGTGACACTGTTCTGGCCGCCCCCGAACTTTATTAGTCCCAAAGGACTAGGAAAATATCGATAAAACCCAAGGGAAGATAAACATATAAGGGGGTCGATTATGCGAAAGGAAGGTACTAGCACCATACGCATATGTCGTACTCGAAAGGAACCATTTCGCTTTCTTCTAGGCTTAGATGGGTTATCTATCTAAAGGCTTCTAGCTAAAAAGAGAGAAGAGAGAGAAAAAAAGAAAGAAAGTGCTCGTGGAGAATTAGGGCCCTCGTGCCTACGTATCCTCATAGTGCAATGAGGAATTCAGAGCTCTGTAGTTCATGGAACCAGGAAAGAGAGAAAGGGATGGAAGAAGGTGGCTCACCAAGATTTTGCAATCTCATTCCTACATACCCTCATAGTGCAATGAGGAAGTCAAAGCCTACGTAGTTCGGGAAACTAGGACATAGAAAGAAAAGGAAACAAAAACGGTGTCAAAACCAAGAGCGAAAGGAGGTAGCAAGATCCTACTGGGGATGCAAAAGACATGGTGTCAAAACCAAGAAAGAAAGACAAAGGAAAAATTTGTTGAGGAATGCAGAAGAAAAGTGATAACTCCACTGGGGATGAAACAAAAGAATGGTGTCGAAACTAGGAGGATAAATGAATAAAGGATAAGAACCAAGGTAAAGGTAAGATCTACATAGGACTCAGTGCATTAACTGGCAGGAAGTGATTAACCGGAAAAAGATAAGATTAAGACTCTGTGGGGAGAGTGTTGCACCCCAAAATTTGCCCAACATTTCTTTACCTAGCTTGTGTTTCATTGCATTCATATTAGCATTATCATTTGCATTTCATTGACATGTATGCAGGAGATCAAGAGGTATGACTACCAATCAAGGGCTACACAAAGTTATGAGGCTAGCTAAGAGGCTTATCCAAGTGCTCAAGGGTTGATATTCTCACCAGATAAGTATAAGATCATCAGGGACAGTGGTTGAAGCCAAGTGTGCATATCTCCTAAGTTGAGAGTTGTGGGAAGTCATCTGATGATGTTGAAGCCATAGAGTTGGACCCTGAGGCATTGAGAGAGCTCTTAAGAAGTGTTAAAGGTCATTTTGAGGCCTAGACAGGTCATTGTGCAAAGGATATGAAGATATACCCAAGATTGGTACAACTAGGGTTTCATCTGGTCAACCCTAGGATAACTGATGATTTGAAGAAGGTTGAGACCTAATTCAAGAGCCATGTGATCATGGATTGATGTGTTGAGATGTCCTAGGGATGATTCCAAGGTCAACTTATCATGACTCAAGGGTGTGAGGAGTTGCTAGGCTAGGGTTGATATGCTTGACAGTGTAAAATCCCCTGGTTTGGTGCCTAACTTCAAGACCACCTAACTCAAGATGGGATTTTCATCTCACCTTGACCCTAACATGATTGTTGTAGGGAATGGTCTTAGCTTTAATTTGAGTACTAGAAGTCCTTGATAGAGTTTATAAAACTCAAGTTATGAGCCAGATAAATTACAGGTCATCTGAGGCATGTGAATTTGGAGCTTGAAAGTTGCCCAACTTGCATGACACGTTTGCCCTAGAATGATGATTCCTATGAACTTTTGGTCAACATGAATGTTGTTCCTTATCTTTTTAGCTTTCTATAGAGTACTAGAAGTCCATGATTGGATTTGTAGAACTCAATTTATGAGCTTTACAAGATAAGGGTATTTTGGGAATTTGGAATTACAGGCCATTTTGGTTATAAGTCAATTTCACCAACTTAAACACCTCAGATGAAATTTTGTCCAACTTTAAAGTTGTTCAAAATGATGTTATTTGGATAACCATGAACCAAGAATCCATTGATATGGATTAGGATGAGAAATGCTTGAAGAAAATTCATGAATGAATCATTAAAGGAAGCTTGAAATGGGCTAGTTCAAACCAAAACATTTTGGAACCAAATTATGTCATGTTGGTACATTTTTTGAGTCCAATTAATGTTTTAAGAACATTGGAAAAATTAGAAATCAAGTTTGAGGTCATTTGCTATACCAATTTCATGGTTTCTTCATCTTTAAGCAACATAATGGAAATCCATCATAGATTCATTTCCAAGGCACCAATCTCAGCCCTTCATATCTCTTGCATCATAAGAAACCATATTGAATCAAATTGCAGGCTGTTTAGCTTTGTTCTCACCATTTCCATGAAGCTCCATAATGAAAAACTTGAATTTTGGATTGGACTCTTACATGCTTCTATTGGGCTTCAAAAGTATCTAAGCCCATCCCATATATTCCTATGATCATTTCTCAAATGCCATAACTGCTTTTGGTGGAAGAATAACATAAATTAGTTGGAAAAAAGTGGTGGAAGGTGAAAATTCGTTTTTTGGGAATTAACCAGTTTTAGGCAAAATCAAGCATCCACAAAGCTTCTACAACATCCATGGAGTAATTCTGGTCCAAGAAAGTGAAGGTTTAGTGGCTGTTTGAAGGTGTTCCATAAGAGTTTTCAGAGGTATGTAAACTTCAAGATTACTCATAATTTATGGCGTTTTAGAACTAGTTTGATATGCGGTTAGGTTCTTGACAACCTTTGGATGGATTCTAGATAAGTTTCGTATTCAATCGTGACACTTTTTGATAGAGCCTCCCAAGTTGTAGTTTGAATATCTCTCTAGATAGTGGATAAAAATGAAAAAGAGCATGATATTTGGAATCTAGGAAGTGAGACGAAGAAAATGGTGTAAGAAAATTGAAGTTTTGTTGAATTTGAAATTTTGGTACTATTCACTCTCGCCGGAGAAGATGATCGGATCTTCTCCGGCCGCCACCCCAACCACCGCGAGTAAATAGCTCCGTTTTAGTATTTAAATTACCAGCTTCGTTCACAACCGTTAGATTACGCTGAATAGGTGGACCGGGTAAGCCAATCGTGTGGCCGTGATCGCATCCCGCGTGGTGCCTTTCATTAGCATAAGTGAAACGCAGAGTTTCACTTTGAAACTCTGGACCCTTAGCGTCACGCTATCCCCACCCCACCAACGTAAAGCCCAATACCAATAACACATGAAACATTACTTAACGCACCCCCTGGTCTGCCTTTATAAAAAACAAAGCGCTGGGTTTGATACTTAGCTGGGCCCAGCGTGATAGTTGCTACTCGCGCCCCCCAGCGTGCGACCCACGTGAATTGCATGTATAGAATATCACTAACTACACCTCCTTGCTATTCTTTTAATTCCTTTTCTTTTCATTTTTTTGTTTTGATGCTGTTTGATATTAATTCACAAAAAATATTAAATCACTTTATAAAATCATGAAAAAATATGTGGATATAGTTTGGAATGTGCAGAATCTCATCATATTTTTTTATCTTGATTTTCCATTTCTTTTTCCATTAATTTCGTATTTTCTCTTTTAATATGTTTTTAATGGTTGAAAAATGACTAGTTTGATTGCTGATTTTATTTCTAGCTCATGATTTAGAATTTGATATTGAAACTTAGCATGCTGGTTGTAGACCCCTTGATAGGTTTGGTTGATTTTTGTTGTGATTTTTAGATGATTCTAAATAGGATTTTCAGATAGATGTTTAAGAGCTTTCCTTGATGGATCCCTTTTAGTACACTCTTTGGATTTAGATTTTGTTTGAACCTTTTGATTTAGGTTTGGCCCCTGGTTTTTGTACTATAGATTGTTAATACATGTAGGATAATGTAGTATTTTCCTTGGAATTTTTAGGAATGAGTTTCTATTAGTTCCCCATTTTACAAGTTGGCCTTAATTTAGGTGACCCTAACTAGGTTAACATCATAGATTAGTCTTGTAAATGACCATTAGATGATTCTAAGTCTCATTTCCTTCCTTGATAGAATGTTATTTAGGTAGATACCTCTTTAGAGCTTTGAAGCCTTAGTTTAGATGATCCTTAGAAGGTAGTCTTTGAGGTTCTTTAGAAGTTCAAGTAGGTGGATGATTCTTCCTATAGGGGTAGGTTCCTCTTCAATTTTCCTTGCTTAATTAGGATCCTCCTTGTGAGCATGTTTCCTCCTGTGGAGGAATTCATTGCATCATCATAAAGGAGTTAAGTCTATGAAAGCTTTCTGAGGAAATGGATTTGGTTGAGTGTCTGTGGTAAGTTCCTGTGGACCTTACCTTGCTTCTCATCTCCATTCTCCTAATATTCTCTTATTCAATCCTTTTTTAGGAACCTTCTTGGGGTAGCATAGTCCCTCCTGTGGGGGGAATTTTGCACATCTCTTGAAGGAGCCAAACCTCTAGGATTCCCCCAAATCTCTTTTAGTTGGTTGAGTGCCTGTGGTAAGTTCCTGTGGACCTTACCCCTGCCTCCCAACATTCAATTTCTTTCCTTAGGACAGAAACTTTGTATGATTACTTGTGGAATGAATTCCTTATTTGCCATGAGTCCTTTTCCTCATTCATGATTGAGTGGTGTGTTACATTAGGATAGTTCATGTTTAGGATAGTATAAGTGTAGGTGCATGACCGTATTAAGAGGTTGAGTGAGTCTCCCTCTGCTTGTTTGCCTTAAGGGTTGAGGTGATCCTCCCCTTGTTTGTGTGTTGTTTTTCTTTTTCTAATTGACGTATTTGCATAATAGAGGTTGAGTTGAGCTCCCTCTGCTTGTCTGTTTTGATGGTTTTTCTTTGCTTGATTGCTAAGAGGTTGAGTGGGTCTCCATCTGCTTGTATTGCTGCATTGCATGTGCATCTTTACTATTTTTTATGTTTATCTGCTTAGTTGACGCTTTGTCTGTTTCTGGTTCCCATTGACATGATCCCCTAGGAATCTCACTTCCTTTGATAAGGAAGTGATGATTAGAACTTTAAATTGAAACCTATGCATGATAACTTCTAGGAGTTCCCTGTTTCAAAACTCAAACATAGGATGAATCCTTGGCATGACAACATTAGGACTTGACAGTCTCCCCGTAGAGTTCGTTCTCTTCTCATCTCAAACAACAGTAAAAAACATAATAAAGGCAAGTTAGTAGAAGCGCGTTACGAGCCTTAAGCTACTTGGGAAATGATAATTGAGCGGTCTCCTCTCAATCATCTAGAGTGTTTAGTATATGTCCTTTGGACGATATGCGACGCATTCTCTCCTAAGTCATAGTCTCTAGCGCTGTACAAACTACAGACAACCATAAAAAAACACTTCTTCCGTAAAAAATAGAAAACAAACTTCAAGCCTTTTTGCCCCGTGGGTCCGTAACTCAAGGAAAGCTTTTTCTGAAGAAAAGAGTGTCGTTAACTCCCTGTTCTACCGCAAATGGTAACGCACGAGTCTCTGACGAGCAAGCTGCATACACCAAACTGCTGGAACTGTTTGTTAACCCTACTCGGAAAAACAGATGAATCTGAACTCCCGTGATTCGTATTATCCCGAACTACGTAAGCTCTGGTCTCTCATATCCGTTGAGAGTATGTAGGCACAATACTGACGTATTGGCGAGCCACCTTCCCCCATCCGTTACCCGTAGTTAGCCGAACTACGTTGACTCTGATTTCTCGTTCTCTGATGAGGATACGTAGGCATAAAGTACGACGCTTTGCTGAGTCATTTTCTTTTCTTTTCAGACCAGACTTTTAGCGTAGATAGATAAACAAACCTGTCAGATAAACACAACAAGCATGGATCTCATCAAGTACGATGGACGTGAGGGGTGCTAATACCTTCCTCTCGCATAACTGACTCCCGAATCCAGACATTGGCTGCGATGACCTTGTCTTATACCTTTTCGTCAGGTTTCTCTGATCGTTTCCTTTCCCGTTCTGAGAGATAAATAACAAAAGGTGGCGACTCTTCTGTTTTGCCGGCACCTTATTTTCGCGGTAGCGACAGCGAGCAAGAGGTTGGTGTCAACAAATAGACTATGATGAACCAGAATGAGAGTAGTGAACCAAAGGAAGGTGTTTGACTCCCTGGAGAACTCGATGTGTTAACTGATGAACAATGGTTAACCAAAAAGAGAAAGGAGTTGGTTTTAACCAATAGAAGGTGATCAACTAGGAGAGCGGGTGTGGAACCAAGCAAAGGTTGTGACCCAAAGGACATGTGTAGAATTAAGCAAAGGTTGTGACACGAAGGATGGTGCACTGACTAAACAAATAGTACGTGATCGAAGAAAAGGGTATTTGAACCAAACAAAGGTTACTAACCCGAAGGTGCGAGTATTTGAACCAAACAAAGGTTGCTAACTGCAGAAGATTTGGTGTTTAACAGATGGACTATGATTAACCGAAAAGAAAGAGTGATTAACCAGGAGAAGGTGATTAACTCAAGAGAGATTAATTTTAAGAAGCAGATTATGTTTAACCAAATAATGGGTGATTAACTGAGAGAAGGTGATTAACTGAAAGTAAACTCAGTATGTTAACAGACAGACTGTGATTAACTGAGAAAAGAGCAAATTGGTGATCTAGCTGACAGACAGTGATTAACCAAACAAGAAGAGAGGACCAAGAAAAGGTTATGAAATCCACTAGGGATTCGATATTGACAGCCAGACTACACTTAACCGAGGAAAAAGGGTTGACTTTGCTGGGGAAGAAGAGAATTTGGCCTTAACCAAAGAACGATAGACTAGCCAAAGAAAGGACTGATTACAAACCTCTTGGGGAATCCAAGAATAGATTGGCCAAAATAGAAAAAAGTGTTGTATCAAAAAGAGGAAGTTAAATCAAGAGACAAATTATTAGAGTACAAGTAATCAAGGATTGACTCGGCTAGGATGGAGAAGACGCTACAGTAAGAAAATAGAGATGGCTATTCCAGGCACAGGTTCATTCGTCCCCTACCCAAAAAATCAGAATGAGTGTAGGAACTCTCCACTCTCATTCCTTCTCTAACACCAAAGTGTAGTATGGCAAACAAAACCGACAGAGTAACGGTGCAAACTTGTACAATGCTCTAATGCATTGCAAATCTTTGACTCCGCGGGGGAAAGAGAGGACAAAGCTCCAAAATATCGAAAAGAGAAGAAAGAGGGAAGATCAACTAATCAAAGTAAAGTTTCGATTAATTAATCAAAGGGCAAGGATGTGCTAACAATTTTCCAAAGGAGATATAAAATCATTAAAGCAAAATGGTGAATTATTGATAATACAAGATTAAGTTCATTCCAATGAAGAACAAACTTAACAGAAACATGAATGGAAGTGCAAAACAATATCAATTGTCATTCAGTATGCATCACAAATCAGGTAACATGTGACCAAAGAATGCAAGAATGATCATGATCATACAAGTGTCACAAAATGCAAATAATCGAGAATCAATAAATTGCACATTGAAAGTTTGCATACATGCCTCAAATAGAAGTTAAACAACTCATAAAACATCCATAAATATCAAGCATATAAAGCTATAGAAGTTAAATGAGGAAAGAATAACAAACGAGCTTGGAAATAGGAAAAAATGGCATTCTGTTATAGTGGTAATCAATTACCACATGAAGGTAATCAGTTACTTGCTTGAAAGTTGCAAAACCACGTAAAAAATAAGCAGGGTAATCGATTACCCTTATATAGGTAACCGATTACCTGTGTAATAGTGGCAAAAAACAGCTTTTCAAAAAGCACTTTCAGCAACCAAAACACTTATCCAATCATCCACATGCTATGGTAAATATTTGTGCATGAAAATTAAGTTCAAAATCATCAATTAGAAATTAATTAAATCAACTAACTCATTAATAACAAGAATCAAACAATTGCACAGTCAATTAGCACGTAAGAAAATTATCGAATCTACATCGCGAACAATACGAAAGTGATCAAAAACAAAAAATTGAGCGAGAAATTCCAAACTACAAGGCGGAGGATTGCCTTGGTGACTATTGTTATTTATATATGATGAGAGTGATCAAAGAAAACCAGAGAAATCTGAATTTGCAACCGAACCGTAGTGAAACCGAGCAAATTGCGACGAAATCTCCAAACACAAATTTGCACCAAAGAAACTTGAGATAGTCACTTGATTTGAATCAAAAATCAATAAAACTCCAGAAAACCAAGTAGAGTTGCAAGATAATGAAGTCTAAGATCAAGAGAAAAGAACTTCCAATGTGGAAATTACTACTCTTTAATGGTGAATTTGAGCCCTAGTGAGGTTTTGGGAAGAAGATGAAGAAAATGTGAAGTAGTTGCAGAAAATGTAAAGAGAATTGAGAGAAATGAGAGAGTGAATAATGAAAATTGAGAGATAATTGTGAAAATGGTTGAAGGTCCTTATTAAATGGTGGAGGTTTGGGGTTGCTAGGTTTGGAATGTGCTTTGGACTTTGCTTTGGAACTAGCCTTGGAGTTAGTTGGACTCAACCCACTGAGTTGGAAGTTAACTCAGTTAGTTAGGTAGTTGACTCGGTAGCAATCCCAATGCAAGTTCAAATCAAAGGGTTCTCATGCTTGCAAATGAAGTTACATGGTGGTCTCAATTCAAATTGATGTAATGGAGTAAAGGTTTTTAAGTGTTTACAAAGGTCTTGAAGTATCTAGAGATGTCTAGAATGTTCCACACAATGCTAGAACCAAGTAGACCCCAAAATAGTAGAGCGAAAGTGGATGTCATAGAAAATGCAGCACAAACTGCATTTTTGCACAGGGTAATTGATTACCCTACTTTGCTTAGAAAAGTGGTAATCGATTACCACAGGAAAAACTTGCCCATTTTGATTGAAAAATGGTGCTATGGCCACGACTTCAATTTTTGAACTTTTGCTTTGATGAATAGGCATAGAAACCCTTATTTTGTGCTTGCAATGATGATGCGATGTCTTTGTGAGGATGTGATTAATCAGGCTTGGAAAACCTGAATATTCCTACAACAAAAACCACAGAGAAAAAGTGCTAATGCGTATGCCAGCGAAGCGAATGCACATGCTCATGCAAAAGGGAAAAGGGGAGGTCAGATTTTGGATTACGACAGATGCCCCTATTTAATATTCTTGGACCTGAATGCTCAGATTGCGTCAGGTTTTCGATTATTCAAGGTAGAAGGAGATTAAATAAAGAGTAGCTCAAAAATTTGGCCGACGACGACAAAAGATGGTAAAGTGAAAGTGCAAAGATTCGTTCAAGAGAAAGGTTTGGCTGAGATCTGCATGAGAGATAAGTCAGTTATAGGGGAGTATGCTTGATGAATATGCTATGTATGCTTGATCTTAGATGATGATTGATATCATGTTATGCAAGGATATAGGTTGAGATGTTGTGTTGCAGGTACACAGAGGTTGTAGCAAAACGAATTCGACATCCTCAGCTGGGAAAAAGAAATCTACAGATGATGATGACGCCGCTAGGGAAAGAGCCTAGAGATCTCAGACTTTCATATTATTACCAAGACTACTGCTAGAGATGAAGGATCCTTCTAACCGTAGCTGACTCTGCCTGAAGAATGAAGGAACCATGGGTAATCTTCAAATAACCAACTCTTTTTGGAGGAGAACAAACATGTCTCTGCTTGGAGAAATTACGGTTTTGCCGGGGAAATGAAAGGTAAACAACCCTTCCAAAGAACCATAACGATACCTGTTAAGGATCAAGCATGCAATGGAGACTACCGATCATCCATTAAGGATTTCCAGTAAAACATGCAATGCATAATGCTTTCCTGGTTGATTTAGCTTTTTATTATTCTCAACGCTTTATAGGATTATGTGATCACAAATAATAGTTTATTTTGCAAACAAAATACTGAAAAGAGACAAATGAGAATTAAAGGATAAATTTTATTGAATATGAAAATATTTGAACATAAGGTGTGCACAAGGATGCAAAAATCCTTGATGAGGAAATTTACAATAAATTGACAAAAAAAAAGGTAAATGACAATGGGAAATTTTATTTTGCATTGATTACAACATTGGCCACCATCCATTATAAGTCTTGGTTCCAACACTTTGCATTTGTTAATGATGATTTGACTGATCATTTACCGTCTGAGGTCCAACTATGATGAAGATAGGCTCAAGTGTTCACAATCAAATGCCTTTATACCTAATTTTTGCCTAGACATTTTCTATATTTTTTTCGTTCATCGGGATACCCATATTTGCCTAAGTCTTCCTTTCGGGTTTTCAACTTAGTGGGCTATTATTTTTTATTTTGTTTTATCCCTAACTTTTGCATGGACATTTCTTTTTTTGGTCCATCAGGACACCCATTTTGCCTTGATTGCCCTTGCGGATGCCAATCTATTGGGCTTTTTATTCATCATTTTTTTCATGCATAATATTTTTTGACTGCGTCAGAGTTCAAGGGTAGTGGCAACTCCTCCCCATCCATGGTGGTGAGGACCAGGGCTCCACCTGAGAAGGCTTTCTTTACAATAAAAGGTCCTTCGTAATTGGGAGCCCACTTGCAGTGCAGATCTGAGTGAACATGAGAATACCTCTTGAGCATGAGTTCTCCCATGTGGAACGCTCTAGGGAGAACTTTCTTATCAAAAGCTTTCTTGAGACGTCTCTGATACAATTGAACCCATTCAGCCTCATCAAGATCTGCTTCTATGATGACTATGAGCGAAGGAATTTCTACTTCAATAGGTAGAATAACCTTCATACCATACACAAGCGAATATAGAATTGCCCCAGTGGAAGTATGATCTGAAGTTTTATAGCCATGTAATACGAAGGGAAGCATTTTCTGGACAATCTTCTTGATGTTTTTATTTGCTGCTTCAATGACACCATTCATCTTGGGCTGATATGGTGAAGAGTTGTGGTGCTCGATCTTAAATTCTTGAGACAACTCCTTCATCATCTTGTTGTTCAGGTTGCTGGCGTTGTCAGTGATAATACTGCTAGGAATACTACAACAACAAATCATCTCTTTCTTGATAAATTTGGCAACCACTTGTCGTGTAACGTTTGCGTAAGAAGTAGCTTCAACCCACTTGGTGAAGTAGTCGATAAGAACTAGAATGAAGTGGTGACCATTGGAAGCCTTCGGCTCGATCATTCCAATCATATCAATACCCCACATACAGAAGGGCCAAGGAGAAGTCAAAACGTTCAATGGAGTTGGTGGAACATGGATCTTGTCACCATAGATTTGGCATTTGTGACATATTTTGGCGAAGTTGTAATAATGTACCTCCATTGTTGTCTAGTAATACCCAACTCAAGGGATCTTCTTAGCCATAGAAGGCCCTTTGGCATGTACACCCTCACAACCTTCATGTGTGGACCTTATAATTGTGTGTGTTTCATGTGTATCCACGCATCTGAGCAACACAAAATCATAATTCCTCTTGTACAGTACACCACCACTCAAGAAAAACTTGGCACAGGGCTGTCTGAGAGCTTTCTTGTCAGTGATAGTGATACCTGTTGCACCCCAAAATTTGCCCTTGTTTTTAACCTTAATTGGCTTATGTTCACATCCTCCGTTAGGTCATAATTCCTAATCATGCATATCATAGAACTTCTAATATGTGGGATCAAGGTATTATGTGCAAGCTCGGGATTCTATATTGTCGTGAGGTTTTCATCCTCATTCAAGGTTTAATTCACATTATCATGAATACATTCTTATACGGAGGTTCATCAAGCTCGAAGGTTTTCCCCATTAGAGAAATCATTAGAAACATTGGGTTAAGATTTCATTGGTGTGAATCAGGGTTTAACTTCTTCTCAGATCAAGTTATTTCATCATCAGTCTATTTCAAGGAGGATCAGGGTTTCTCATTCAAGGTTGAGTTGTGGACAGTCATCAATTGAAGGCCATGAGATTAGGGTTTCTTGTTAAGGGGATCAGTGGTCATCAGGACAAAGCATTTGTGGATTGATTTAAGGGGCATTAGATCATGGTCAATTGAGCTTACTGATTCAATTTTTGGGGTTCATTGAGAACATGAGTTTAATGTGGATTGGGAGTTTGGTTGGAATTATACATGTCAAGATTAGTCGTATGGGATACTTGGAATTTGAGATACAAAGCTATCATAAACCATTATCCTTTCTTTTTAATCCAATTAACCATCTTCAATAACCAAATAACTATTATTTTTCAAGTCATTAACCATTAATCCATATTCAAAATCCATGGAACTGTTATTTGCACCAATTTTGTTTCTCATCCACCCCCTAATTCATACTCAAAAAGCTGTTGGGGCCGAAAGGTTAGGCCTATGCGCCCTTGCTTTTTCTACCCACACCACCAGAATACTAATACACCCCTTAACATTAGTTTTTCTTAGTTTTTTTAGATTTTTGTTTAATTAGGTTTTGAATTAGGATTAATTAGATTTTAAGTATATTATGATTAGTAGGAGTTGATTTTGAATGGTTTTTTTATTAGACCTTGATTTTGGCTTGATACTATTTGATTTTTGAGTAACTTTTAATCCTAATTTTGACTTAAAAATTAATCATATTAGTTGTAATTAGTTTTTTGTATAATTTTCCATTAGGTTAATTGATTTTTTTAGATTGTTGATAATCATTTTTTATATTTGTTTTAGATAACTGTTTTAAGCATTTTCTAATTGTTTTGGTTGTATATTTTAGGAATTTATTTTACTATGTCATTGATTGATTCTTGATGAAATTTGTGATTACTTTCCTTGATGGTTCTTGTTGCACACCTCGAGCTTGGTACTTTGTCTTGAACTTGTTTTGTATGTAATTTCCCTTTGTGATTGAGTTGTCTCGTGTTTACTTGTGCTTCGTACCCACATGTTCCCTTAGGGATGTCTAGTCCAACTTAATTTCTGATTAAACTTGGAGTAGGATAGACATTAGGCTCTCAACCTAAGTATGATAACATTAGGATATAATTTCATTTCTTATCCTGACCTTAGGGCCACATTGTATGATAACATGTAGGACCGAGTTTCCCTTAGACCTACCGCGTGTCTTCTTTCTCTTCTCAAATCAAAATAAAAACACTTAATAAATACGATGAGTATTATGCGCCACGAGCCTTGAGTACATAGGAAATGATGAGTGATGAGTCTCTCCTTACTTTTCCAGAGTGTTTAGCATACGTCCCGTTTGGGGGCGATCTTGCGACACATTCGCTCCAATGTCATAGACTTTAGTGCAATACGCATCACAAACAAATTTAATCCACTCATTCAATAAATCTAGAATCTTTTCTCTCGCCCTCATGCGATCGAGATCTCGTTTTCCCATAGTCCTGTGAACTACAGATGCTTTGATTCCTCATTCCTTAATGAGGATACATAGGCACGAAGATCCCTATCCTTGGTGAGAACACTAACAACTAACTCCCCTTTTTTCTCGTCCCAGTGCGATTGAGACCAACCAGATTAACCAAGCCTTTTTCTCTCACCCCAGTGCGATCGAGACCAACCAGATTAACCTAGACTTTTTCTCTCGCCCCAGTGCGATTGAGACCTTTTCTATGGTAAGTCGAACTACGAATGCTTTGATTTCTCATACCAGATAAGGATACGTAGGCACAAGACGACGATGTCTTAGCAAGCAACCTTCCCTTCCACCCATAGTTTTCTGAACTACGTTGACTCTGACTTTGCCATTGCATGAGGGAATGCGTAAGCATAGGGCAATGATGTACTATCAAGTCTCCTTTTTGTCTTTTTCCGCTTTCATTTCTATTTTCGTTGAGTACAACGGGCGCGAGGGGGTGCTAATACATTCCTCTCGCATAACCGACTCCCAAACCTAAGATTTAGTTGCGATGACCTTGTCTTCTCCCTTCTTTTCAGGTTTTCTTTGATCGTTTCCTTTTCCTGTATTGGGATAAATAACATTCGATGTCGACTCTTCTGTTTTTTACGCCAAGTGTTTTTCATAGTTACGACAATACCCTCAGGATATTACTGTTTTTCCAGATATCTTTTGATGTCGTAGAACCAAGGCTTGTCGTCAGACTCATCCTCGATTACTAAGCAATGTGCTGGTTCTTTCAAATGATTAATGCGAACAAAAGGAGCTTCGATCTTCCACTTGACTTTGAACATGGATTCCAGGGTGGCAAGGGCATCAACTAGTTGATTTTCTTCCCTAGGAATATGATGAACAAATATTTCATCAAAGTAGGGCATCAATTTCATGATGTGCTTTTGGTTCGGAACTAGCTTGGAATCCCGAGTCACAAAGTTTCCTTTGACATGGCTAGTCACCAGGGCAGAATCTTTGTAGACCTCAAGAAACTTGATTCACATATCGATTTCCACTTTAATTTCGTAGATACATGCCTCTTACTCATCCATATTGTTGGTGCATTCAAAGCATAACTTGGCGGCACCATCGAACACGAGCGTCCATCATGCCCCTGGTTCGGGTCCTATATCAGGGTCTGGAGTCTCATAATCTTTGATGAACAGAACATACTCATTGGGAAAGTCAAACTTCATTTGTTGATAATCCTCCACAGGTTGATGAGCAAGGTAGTCAGACAAGACGCTACCTTTTATCGCTTTCTGGGTAACATGTTGGATGTCATACTCAGTTAACATCATTTGCCACCGAGCAATTCGTCCAGTGACAGCAGGCTTCTCAAAAATGTACTTTATCAGATCCATTTTGGATATCAATAAAGTAGTATGGAAAATCATATATTTTCTTAGGCGTCGAGCAGCCCAAGCCAAAGCACAACAAGTTTTCCCTAAGAGTGAGTATTTGGTCTCACAATTAGTGAACTTCTTGCTCATATAGTAAATTGCATGTTATTTTTTGCCAGTGTCGTCATGCGGACCCAATACACATCGCATTGATTCAGTGATAATAGTGAGATACATGATTAAAGGCCTACCAGGAATCGGAGGTACTAAGATCGGTGGTTCTTGCAAATATTTTTTATTTTGTTAAAAGCTTCTTGACAATCATTGTTCCACTCAACCGATTGATTTTTCCTTAATAATTTGAAAATTGGTTCACAAGTAGCTGTCAAATGAGAAATGAATATGAATATGTAATTAAGTCGGCCCAGAAAGCCATAAACTTCTTTTTCTGTTTTGGGAGGCGGCATGTTCGGAATTTCCCGAACCTTTTCAAGATCAACTTCTATGCCCTTCTGACTCATAATAAAGCCCAACAGTTTACCAGATTGAACTCCAAAGGTACACTTTATCGAATTCAACCATAGTCTGAACTTTTAGAGTCTGTCAAACAGTTTCTTCAGATGGTCCAGATGATCATCTTCAGTTTTGGATTTGACAATCATATCGTTCACATAAACCTCAATTTCTTTATGGATCACATCGTGAAAGAGGGTTGTCATCGCATGTTGGTATGTTTCCCCTGCGTTTTTCAAACCAAATGGCATGACTTTGTAACAATATGCACCCTAAAGTGTGATGAAGGTAGTCTTCTCCATGTCATCTAGGGACATGTTGATCTAATTATACCCTGAGAAATTGTCCATAAATGAAAAGACAAAGAACTGCACAATATTGTCTACCAAGACATTAATATGAGGCAGAGGAAAATCATCTTTTGGGCTTGCCTTATTGAGATCTCGATAATCCTTACACATTCTAACTTTCCCATCTTTCTTTGGAACTGGGACGATGTTATCAATCTATCAGGATATTCGGAAGTGGCTAGGAACTCAGCATCAAACTATTTCTTTACCTCTTCTCTGATTTTAAGTGCCATGTTGGGCATGGTACTTCTGAGCTTCTGCTTGACAGGAAGACATTCAGGCTTGAGTGGCAAGTGATGTTCAACAATGTTGGTATCCAACCCAGGCATATCTTGATAAGACTAGGTGAAAATATCAACATACTCTTTCAATAACTTGACCAACTCAGAATGTACATACTTAGCGAGGGATGCCCCAACCTTGACTTCCTTTTTGACATCATCAGTACCAAGATTGATAACTTCCACTGGCTCTTTGTGTGGCCGAATCTCTTTCTACTCGTCCTCAAGGAGCCTTGCTAGTTCAGCCGATAATTTACAATCTTCCTCACCATCTTCTTCGGCTTGGTTAGTTGGAATCCCAGAATTACAACAGATGTTTGTCATGTTATTATCAATGCAATTATTTATTCTGCATGTTTATGAATTATATTTAGAATGAGTTATTAGAAAGGTAAAAATAAAAAGAAACTTTTGCCATTTATTATTTGTGAAAAAGTATAAAAAAAAGAACATGATTTGAATGCAAAAAAAAATTTATTTATTGATCACAAAATGTTTCAAAAGCGGGAGGCCCTTACAAGCTATCCATGTTAGGACAAGATTTGATTGTGCTAGATATCTCTAAGTTTTGATAATAACAAAGTAGTATTTGTGTGAGAATAATTTTGGTACTCTAACGTTTGTTTTTCTGAAGATTTAACAAACAGGTTTTGACTCTGATAGAGACCATGTGCAATGTCACTCTGATCTGACCAAATTCGCTTCTATGCTATAAGAAGTAAGTCTACTTCTGATCTAATCGCATTCAGAAAGATTCTGAGAAGATAGTACGTTGTTGCTGCAATGTTCTCTTGGTTTTTACCTCTGAGCATGAATCTGATATTTTACTTCTAAATGCTTTCTAGCTTCTGAAGTCATTATCTTCTGAAGACTAAGTGCGGAAGACTCTGAAGACAAGGTTCTGCTGAACAAAGTTCTGAAGACTCTGAAGACTTGAGTTTTTGAAGAATAAGTGCTAAAGACTCTGAAGACAAAGTTCTGCTGAATGACATTCTGAAGAATCTGAAGACTTAAGTTACCAATGACCAAGGATTCTAAAGACTGTGTGCTTAAAGCTCTGAAGACAAGGTTCTGGTGAACAAGTTCTTAAGACTCTTAAGACTCAAGACTCTGAAGACCCAGTGGTTAACTCTTCTTCACATGCTTCAATCAATTCTATTCAGAAGCCTCTGATGTACAGAAGATAAGCTCAAACGTTTACGAGGGAAAATAATACATAATACGTTTCAACATTCCATTCCACTACCCTGATTTGGTGGTACAAAGGACAACTTTTGTGTACAATTTTCATGCCTGCGTAACAACATTATTTTCAAGTCGCCAGCTATCTAAAAGGATATTCTTGATCTTCCCTCCAATAAATCTTTTTCTGGCTATATAAGGACTTGATGACCTGAAGAAATAGAGACATATACAATGATTGACATAAAGATTCATACAACAAAACGATTATCAAAGAGGTATAAATGACAAGAATTGAATGATGTATGAAGAACTGAAGCAACAGTATTGAAGCACCACAATATAAAGAAAGAACATTGTTCATACCGTGAAAGTTTCTTTAAGTCATTAGAGCTTATAATAGTGTTTATACTGCTTGTGTAAAAGCAATTTATTGTAAACATTTTTGTTCAAACTGTTGTTTGTAACTCATTAAGGGACCACTTAGGTCATAATCCTTAAGAAGAGATAGTTAGTCTTTATTGTTAGTCACCAGCGGTTGCTAGTGCAGATTGTGATTCCTTAAGGGACCAGTTGGGTCAGAATCCTTAAGAAGAGACGGTTGTCTGTGTTGTTAGTCACCAACGGTTGCTAGTGCAGTGTAATCAGTTGATTATAGTGGATTAAGTGCTTATGTATAAGGTGAAATCACCTTGGCGGGTGGATTGGATTAGCTTGATAGTTTTCAAGTGAACCAGGATATATCGTGTGTCTTTCTCTCTTGTTAGTTCATTTGTGATCTTTGTTTGAGTTTCAAAAAAATATTTCATTTTTGAAAACCCAATTCAAACCTCCTTTCTTATGTTTTCTTACACCTTTAATTGGTATCAGAGCTCCTGTTCTGAATGTGATAAAAGTTTTATCAACACTTGACCGTGTTCAGTACCGATCTAGTATTTGTGTGAGATATCATGGTTGTAGCTATTGCTAATCCTATTTCAGATGAGAAATATCACTACAGTGTCAAACCATCAGTCTTTTATGGTGAAAAGTTTGACTACTAGAAAGATAGAATTGAAAGTTTCTTTCTTGGTTACGATGTAGATCTTTGGGATGTCGTAGTTGATGGCTATACTCACCCAGTTGATGCTGAAGGAGTAAAAGTATCAAGAAATGCTATGATTGATCAGTACATCTTCATACACATTCTTCTATTGTTATACTTAGGCATTCCTAAAGCTTATTTGAGTATTTTTTATTATTTTAATATATTTTCATATTTAAGTTTGTTTTTACCTTTATTCTATTTTCGCAGCTTATTTTCAGCATTAACAATTATTTGATATCTGTCCACTGTTCGAATCATAACTGGAGCTTCGAAAACTATATTGACACATTCTAATAGGCTTTCGAAAGCTAAGACATAGAGCTACAACTTTCATGTTTTAGGAAGAAGCTTATTTGGAGTGTAGAAGGCTATAAAAATTTGTTGAAGTCAGGACCCGAATTCTGCCATAAGGAATATTTAGTTTTGGGTCGGGTTTTTTATGTTTTTCGACCCAGATGGGTTAGAACCGGATTTTGTGATGCTTCACTATACCTGGCAGCCGTTCTAATGTCACTTGAACCTTCTTTTCACGATTTTACTTTCCTTTGTACGAAAAATTCATGGAGAACTAATTTCAATTGTTGATTTGCTGTATTCGGTTCCGACACCTTGAGGTTATAATAATTTGAATTTAGTTTTTATTTCTTTAAATCTTATTCTATGATTCTTGTTTACTTAATCCAATTTTCATATAGTATGTTGATCTAATTCGAGTGTTGTATGATCCTTAACCATAATCACGTTAGCGTTTGCTTAATTTGTTATCATGATTGATCAAATCGTGTTTGCTTAATTCACGAGGGCTTAATTTCGTTTGCTTAATTCAGATAATAGGAACCTACATCACACATACAAATTGCGCTTGTCAATAAGTTTTTAATCTAATAGGAATAGATAATTCGTTAGGAGATTGAAATTATATTAACCGATGATTGGTAGGAACCAATCAGCAAATTAACTTTTTAGCTTATTTGATAATCACTGTTATTTTCCATTATTTTTATTTTAATCGAAATTCAACCCCCCCATAAACCGTTACTATAGTTGGTTAAATTCAATACAAGAATCCTTGCGATATGACTCGAGTCATTGTCGCTAAACTACCGTTTTTCAAACTACTAGTTTTTGATTCGTGCGTGATAGCGAATCAAATTGGCGTCGTTGCTGGAGATTCTTGTTGATGTTAGCCAATTTTAGAATTTTAGTTTAGAGTTTTGTTAGAGTTTTTGTTTTTTGTTTTTGCGTGTTGATTTTTAGGGGTGCAATACAGTGGTAAGCATTCCAGCCTAACAGGTGAGTTTAAAAGCTATTGTTTTGATTCGCTCCGAATTTTTTCCAGAAAATCCGAAAAAAATCGACGAACAGTACTCATTTAGAATAAAATTCTAAGTGAATTTGGCCCTAAAAATCGCAAATTCCTTGTTTTCCTATTTTATTTGATTTATTTTCTATTTTCATATTTTCAAAAAAATACGAAATTTTTTGTAAAGATTTATTCTGATTTTATTTGATTTTTAGTAATATGTTAATAATTTCTAAATTTTATTTTATTCGCTTTTGTATTTTTCCTTTCTTTTTTTTATTAGGGACCTTGTTGGTATTTTTTAATTTTTTACTACAGTGCTGAATTAGTTTTATGATTTCTAATTCTTTGTTAATTTTTTTCCCTTTTCATAACATGGCTGAACAAAGAACATTAAGAGAGTTTGCTGCTCTTGGTTTCCATTATAATGATTTAAGTATTGAATATATTGATGTTGATGTTCCTTTCGAATCGAAATCTGGTTTAATACACTTGTTGCCAAGATTTAATGGACTTGCAGGTGAGGATCCGAATAAGCATATGAAGGGATTCCAATTTGTGTGCTCTACATCTTCCGAACCTTCACTAGAGGACCTTGTCAAGCAAATGGCTATAAATGATCTCCAATTTCAGCAACGAACAGATTTCAGTATTTAGGCTTTACAGACACAAATTGGACAGCTTGCCACTATAGTGAATGCCATGCAGCAAGCTCAAGAATCAAACCAATTACCTGCCCAAACAGTAGTGAATCCAAAAGAGTTACTGTTTGATTTAGTTGATGATACTTATCACGAGTTATTATCTGATTTACCATCTTAATTAGATTATGATGATACTTACTCTTACGATTTATGTACTGACATTAACGTTTGCTCTGTTTGTGCTGAGATTAATGCTGCCTTACAGGGTGATGCTTTTCATGATGTCGTTTATGCATCTGAAGCTCTTGATATCCCTGCTGCCTCGATCATACCATCCATTGAACGACCTCCTTCCTTAGAGATTAAACCACTTTCTGATAATCTGAAATATGCTTATTTAGAGAGGGATGAAAAGCTTCCAATTATAATTTCTTCTAACCTTGATTTTGATCAAGAAAATAAGCTTTTGCAGGTTTTAAAGAAACATAAGAAGGGAATTGCATGGACCTCGATGGAAGATAGAAGAAAATTAGTGAGGCAATCCTTTAACCCTCTAATTCTTGATGTTATGAAAAAAAGATCACATTCACGTGCGAATGTGACACTTTTACTTATCGAAGATTCTTATTTGATCCTGGAATAAAAAGCAAAGGCACAAATACAAATTTCAAGGGCGATGGATGCTACCCAAAGTTACTCCTCACTTTGGAAGAGGAAACTGCAGGAAATCTCTCTTTGGGAAAGGCTGCTTATGTGATCAACTATCTACCTTGACAACCCGGGTGTGCTCTTTCCTTTCTCTCACTCTTATTTAATAGTTATGTCCTTTCATTGAGGACAATGCATGTTTTAAGTGTGGGGGAGGGAATCATTGCTTTATTTTGTTTTCTTTGTTTTGTTTTAAATTTTCTTTTGTTTTGGTTTTATTCTTAAAATTAAAAAAGAATTGTTTTACTTAGAAACACAATGTATCTTTTGAAATTTTTAGGCTATAGATTAATTTGAGGTTAGATTGTGGAGACTTGGGAAAAAATTCATAAGACCAGTACCGTTTTAACACCTTAAGTCTTCCGAATATGGAAATCGATTTAAATACTTGTTATGATATAGTCTTGAGTTCTCATCCTTTAATAGCACTTAAGTAGTTTATCTAGCAGTCAGCACCATCTAAAAATTACATACTAAGTAATTAAGTTGATGAAAATAAGTGAATAATCTCGTGCTTAATAAGAAGTCTAAGTAGAAATCCACCTTTTAAGTTAGGTGACCGTCACCCGGTCACTTAGACTAACGGTTGTGAGACCTTAAAAAAATTGGTTAATTTTGAATTGTTGAAAATATATGGATCATAGTCACTAACAAGCTTATTTACCATGTGTGTGAATAGATAAAGGGCTTAATGTGATTGCGTTAGAATGAAAGAGAGTAAAAAGGAGGATGAGTAAGTTATACTTAAGCATAATAACATGATTTGGATTGGTTTGTATAGGAAGGAGCTTTAACCACACAATTGCGAATTTGTATTCTTACGATATCCTTAGTGTGAAAAATTAGTACATATCGATGCAATCTTGACCGAAGAAGAGTTTACAGTCTAGAATGAGTATCTAAATGCTATTGTTTTTCATGAGTCTTAATAATATTTTGCTCGGTGTGCAAAAGATTAAGTGTAGAGGAATTTGATTAGTACATCTTTATACACATTATTCCATTGTTATACTTAGGCATTCCTACAGCTTATTTGAGTATTTTTATTATTTTAATGTGTTTTCATATTTAAGTTTGTTTTTACCTTTATTCTATTTTCGCAACTTATTTTCAGCATTAACAATTATTTGATATTTGTCCACTGTTCGGATCATAATTGGAGCTTCGAAAACCATATTGACACGTTCTAATAGTCTTTGGAAAGATAAGACATAGAGCTACAACTTTCATGTTTTAGGAAGAAGCTTATTTGGAGTGTATAAGGCTCTGAAAAATCGTTGAAGTCAGGACCCGAATTCTGCCATAAGGAATATTTAGTTTTGAGCCGGGTTTTTTTTTATGTTTTTCGACCCAGTTGGGTTAGAATCGGATTTTGTGATGCTTCACTATACCTGGAAGCCGTGCTACTGTCACTTGAACCTTCTTTTCACGATTTTACTTTCCTTTGTATGGAAAATTCATGGAGAACTAATTTCAATTATTGATTTGTTGTATTCGGTTCCGACACCTTGAGGTTATAATAATTTCAATTTAGTTTTTATTTCTTTCAATCTTATTCTATGATTCTTGTTTGCTTAATCCAATTTTCATAGAGTATGTTGATCTAATTCAAGTGTTGTATGATCCTTAACTATAATCACGTTAGCGTTTGCTTAATTCGTTATCATGATTGATCAAATAGTGTCTGCTTAATTCACGAGGGCTTAATTCCGTTTGCTTAATTCAGATAATAGGAACCTACATCACACATACAAATTGCGCTTTTCAATGATTTTGTAATCAAATAGGAATAGATAATCCGTTAGGAGATTGAAATTATATTAACCGATGATTGGTAGGAACCAATCAGCAAATTAACTTTTCAGCTTATTTGATAATCACTTTTATTTTCCATTATTTTTATTTTAATCGAAATTCAAACCCCCATAAACCGTTACTATAGTTGGTTAAATTCAATACAAGAATCCTTGCGATACGACTCAAGTCATTGTCGCTAAACTACCATTTTCCAAACTACTTATTTTTGATCTGTGTGCGACAGCGGATCAATGATCAACCAACAAAAGAAAGATTATAAGAATCATCACAAGGAAAGAACTATAATGCTAGATGCTATCTCTTTTACTAATTATGAGAAGATAACAAATAAAGATACTGCCAAGTCCATTTTTAACTATCTAAGAATGACTCATGAAGGAAATGATTAAGTTAAGGAGACAAAGGCACTTGCGTTAATCCAGAAATATGAGGCATTCAGAATGGAGGATGATGAAACAGTTGAGAATATGTTATCAAGGTTTCAAATGCTAGTTGCAAGACTTAAAGTTCTGGACAAAGGATACTCAACTGCTGATCATGTCAAAAAGATCATCAGAAGCCTTCCCAAGAAATGGAGACCTACGGTAACTGCTCTAAAGCTATCCAAGGATCTAAATAGTATAAGTCTTGAAGAACTTGTTAGTTCTTTAAGAAGTCATGAGATATAGCTGGAGGAAGACGAACCTCAGGAGAAGAATAAACCTATTTCTCTTAAGTCTAAACCTGAAAAGGCAAAGGCTTATCAAGCTGAGGAAGAATCATAAGATTCTGATGAAGACTCAGAAGATGAGTTGTCACTTATCTCTAGAAGAATCAACAAACTCTGGAAACATAGGCAAGGGAAGTTCAAAGGATCAAGAAGAAACAAAAGCCGTGCTGACTCATCATCTGGACATAAGAAGCAGAGTTATGGAAAAGAAATAATTTGTTATGAGTGTAATGAGCCAGGTCATTACAAAAACGACTGTCCAAAGATTAAGAAAGACAAGAAGCCTAAGAAGAACTTCACCAAAGTCAAGAAGGGTCTCATGGAAACTTGGGACGACTCTGATTCTTAAGAAGAAGAATCTGATGAAGAATAGCTAATGTTGCACTAGTGGTAACAACAATTAATGCTGAAGTCTTTAGAGAACCAAAAGAAAAAATGCTATCAGAATCAGAATCAGACTTAAACTCTGACTTAAAGGTATTATCTAAACTTTCTCGTTATGAATTAGAGTCGTGTCTTTTAGAAATGCTGGAAAGATATCAAACTCTTCAAAGTAAATACAAGGATCTTAAAAAATCCTATGTAATTACTTCTGAAGCCAGAGGTAAGCTTGAACAAAATAATTCTTCTTTGAATGAAAATGTTTTTTCTTTAAAAAATAGTAACTGTGCTTTGAAAAGAAAAGTTTCTAAACTAGAAGAAGAATTAGTCTCAAACATCTCTGACACTAATTGTGTCAACAAGTATGATAGACCATTCCAACACTTTCTGGCTAAAAATATAGATAGAAGTAATATTTCTTCCATGATCTATAGAGTTAGCAGAAATGGTAAGAAAGGTTTAGGGTGTACAGAAACATTTAAAAATGACGAAATTTAACCTGTAAAACCAAAACCTCTCTATGATCATTTCGTACCTTCTGGTACTAAGCTTGATTGATCTGAGCTTGTGAAAGCACTTTCACCAACACAAAAAAACTATTTCTAAACCTAAGTATCATGCACAAATTCCACTTTATTATCCTATTGCACATAAGCCTGGAGTTATTGAATACTCTAGGAAAACTAACAAAAGAGGACCTAGAAAGTGGGTACCTAAGAATAAGATAATCTATGTTGCAAATATCCTTATCAGCTCAGTTGAAACATCAATCATGGTACCTGGACAGTGGTTGTTTGCGGCACATGACAGGAAGAAGGCATATGTTCCAAAGTATGGAACTTAAGCCTGGAGACTTCGTCAGTTACGGAGGAAACCAGAAGGGTAAAATCATTGGCTCTGGAACTGTTGGTAATGGTAAAATTCCTTCTATTACTAATGCTATTTTGGTTGATGGTTTGATGCATAACCTATTGTCAATTATCCAACATAGTGATAATGGTTATGATATTATTTTTAATCAAAAGTCCTATAAGGTGGTTAGCCAGAAGTATGGCTCAATCCTTTTCAATGGAAAGAGAAAAAATAACACTTACAAGATTAGACTTTCTGATCTTAAGGAACAAAATGTTAAATGCTTAATGTCTGTTAATAAGGAGCAACAGATATGGCATAGGCGTTTGGGCCATGTTAGCATGAGGAAGATTTCTCAGCTAAATAAGCTTGAACTTGTCAGAGGCTTACCGAATCTGAAGTATTATTTAGATTCTCTTTGTGAAGCATGTCAGAAAGGAAAGCTTTCCAAAACTTCCTTCAAAGCGAAAAAAGTTGTTTCTACTTCTAGAACGTTAGAACTTCTACACATTGATTTGTTTGGACTAGTGAAAACTACCTCAATCATTGGAAATAAGTATGAGTTATTTTTTATGACTATAGTCGTTTGACATGGGTAAAATTCTTGAAACACAAGGATGAGTCACATTTTGTGTTCTCTACCTTTTGCTCACAAGTGCAAACAGAAAAGGATTACAAAATTGTCAAAGTCAAAAGTGGTCATGGTGGAGAATTTGAGAACATATACTTTGAGAATATTTTTGATTCTCATGGCATTTCCCATGATTTCTCCTGTCCCAGAACTCCATAACAGAATGGAGTAGTGGAAAGGAAGAATAAGACTTTGCAAGAAATGGCTCGTACCATGATCCAAGAAACTGACATGGCTAAGCACTTCTAGATAGAGGCAGTAAATACAACATGTTATATTCAGAACCGGATTTCTGTCAGACCTATTCTGGGTAAGAGTGTCGCTTGCGCGAAAATAAGGTGCCGGCAAAACAGAAGAGTCGCCACCTTTCGTTATTTATCCCTCAGAGCGGGAAAGGAAACGATCGGAAAAACCTGACGAATAAGGGTAAGACAAGGTCATCGCAACCATTGTCTGGGTTCGGGAGTCGGTTACGCAAGGGGAAGGTATTAGCACCCCTCACGTCCGTCGTACTCGACGGGATCCTCGCTTGCTTGTTTACTTGGATGGGTTGGTTATGATCTATCTACCTATCAAGGCTGGCTGAAAAAGAAAAGAAAAATGACTCGGCAAAGCGTCGCACTTTATGCCTACGTATTCTCATCAGAGAATGAGAAATCAGAGTCAACGTAGTTCGGCTAACTATGGGGAAGACGGGGAAGGTTGCTCGCTAGGATATCGCATCCTATGCCTACGTACTTTCATCTGGTATGAAAGATCAGAGCAAACGTAGTTCGGGAAACTACAAAAACTCAACTAGGAGGGAGACTATCAAGTCCTACTGTTATCATGCCATGGATTCATCCTATGGTTGAGGTTTGAACAGGGAACTCCTAGATGTTGTCATGCATAGGTTTCAACCTAAAAGTCTATCATCAAATCCTCATCAGAAGAAATGAGAGTCCTAAGGGATCATGTCAATGATACGCCAAAACAGACAAAAGCATCAGCTTTAACAGTAAAATGCATGCAATGCAAGTGAGGGAGGAAATGTGTGTGTGGCTTCAGCCTCCACAAGCTCGTCTCAACCTCAAGCCAGTCATGAAATAACAGTAATCATACTGAAAATAAACAACCTGCTATCAAGCAATAAAAGAAAGGAAGTGCCATCAGGCAAACAAAACACACACGCTTAAGAAAGAAAGAATCCACTCTCTAATTCTAACCCTAATCACAGAATCTGAATCAAATCTAAGCAAAGCTCTCAAGCAAAACTCCGAACAAGAGAAATCATTCCCAGTCTTCAAGCTTCAGAACAAGCTTACCAAAGAAAGGGAGCTAAGCAAGCAGGCTCATAGTGTCTTCCTCAGGAAAGCACTAGGAGGTGTATACTCAGGAGTCATACCCTATGTGGCTCAACCACTGTGATCAGTTTATATTCCTCCTCAGGAGAAACTAAACTCACAAGCAGGCTCCAACATCACTGGATATTTAGGAAATCCTATCTGAACTAGTGGAACTAAGTGAACAGACTCATAGTACCTTCCTCAGGAAAGTACTAGGAGGCTTCCACTTAGGAGTCGTATCCTATGTGGCTCAACAACTGTGATCAGTTTACATTCCTCCTCAGGAGAAATTAAACTCACAAGTTGGCTCCAACATCACTGGATACTTGATAAATCCTAGATAAACTAATGGAACTAAGTGAATAGACCCATAGGACCTTCCTCGGGAAAGTACTAGGAGGCTTACACTTAGGAGTTGTATCCCATGTGGCTCAACAACATGTGATCAGTTTACATTCCTCCTCAGGAGAAATTAAACTCACAAGTTGGCTCCAACATCATTGGATACTTAAGAAAGAGGTGAGAAGGAAGGATGAAAGTCATTCATAGTGCCTTCCTCAGGAAAGTACCATAAACTCCTTCAAACTTCAGGATCTCAACCCTCACAGACAGGGAACAAGACAAGCTCTGGGTCTCTGAATCTTGGTCTACAATCTTCACTCCATGATGCTCTCCATCAAAGTCTTCAAGGCAACACAAGCCCCTCAACAAATTCCTCAGAATGAACCACAAAGATGAACAGATAACCCACTGAACAAACCAAATCATCAGGCAACTTCAGAAAATACCTAAAAATACTAAACTAATGGGGAAAAATCTAACAAATATTCATAAGGGTCCTCAACACCTACTCATAACATCTACAAAGGTCTCTACCTAAAAATCAAGACAAAACTTGCTCAAAGAAAGGGATTCATCACCTAAACACAATCTAAACCCTAATCAGGATACCCTAAATCAACCCTAATTAAACTAATCAAGATTTAATTCTAAAAATCTAGAAAAAATCCTATGGGGAACTATGACTCATCATCTAATTGCACAAAAAAGAATGGGTAAAAAACCCTAAGGGAATGCCCTAAAATAATTCCTACAAAATCAAGACACAAGATTAAACAATTAAAAGCTATTTAATTGGAAAATCTATTAAAAATATTAAACCTAAAAATAAAATCTCATTTTTATTTTTATAATTTTCTACTCATTTTAATCTACTCATAGAAAAAAGAAGAAGTTAAAAATCATTTTTTACCATTTTTTAATGCATTAAACAAAACAGAAAAAACATTAAAAGAAAATAAAAGAAATAAAATGAATTAAGGGGAGGGGGGGTGTATACAGCAATGCACGCTAGTTAAAAGAAATGGGCCAGAAATAAAGGGGGGTGGGAATAGAACATGAGGCCCAGCAGCGGTCTTAAGTGAAACGACCGTGTTTCACTATATTCAAATCTTCCCTCTCTTTTCTCAGACTCAACCATCACCGTTGGATTAGAGGAAATTGTCAAACCTTGGAATCGATCCAACGGCCTCTCCTTCATCGTCCCAAATGGGACCTAGGGTTTTCAGAAACCCTTCTTCCATGCGCCAAGATTCAAGCTCTCCTATCTCTCTCCACACGCCACGGTTTGATTCGATTCCAAAACAAGAAATGACCTACTAAATGCCTAGATTACAATGGTACGAGTAGTTTTTCCTAATTCCTCTTGAATAATCCAAACAGAATGCTTACACATCTTGGTACCACCATGCTCGACTGATACCAACCTTCATCAAACCTCAGTTCAATGGCTTACAGATATTCTACAAGCTATCCTGGTCATTATACACTAATTCAAACTGATTAAAACTCATTAAACAGCCAGCTCTTGAAAATTAAAGTTTTATGCACCTGCCATGGAACCTCATGGAATGAGCTATAACTTCTAGGGTTAAGTCATCTACCCTAACACAATCATTCTATACCTATAAAACCAACTAAAACTCAATAATTAAGATGGAAGAAAGTGAAGAAAGAACCTGCTAAGTAATGATGGTATGTGATGCTAGGGCACGATTCCAAGCTTGAAATTCACTCACAACGATCCTTCAATGGAGATATGCCTTCTGTTTGCAAGGATCTTGAAGAATATGGCTGGTAGTGGAAGATATCTTGGATTACTTCAACTTGAAGAAATCTCTCCAATGGCTATGTATCTCTCTCTCTCCTCTGACTTGGCTCAAGTTTCACCAACCATAGACTCTCCACAGTGCACTCTTTATATAACGATTGATGGATGTTTCTAGAATCATCTAGAATGTGATGGAAACTTCTTTAAAATCTCATGTGATGACAAATTGGTTTTCTCATATTCCATACTTCATGCCTTGTAATTTTGACTTAAAATACCCTTACATGAGTTATTAAGAAGGGATGGGTGAAAATCAAGTGCATTTTTAGCTTGTGTAGGGTTTTGCAAAGTTGCCCTCTTATGCAAGCAACAAATTTCCAAAGGAACCTCATTTTTTAAGCCTCAAATAAAAATTCTATTTAAACCAAAGTTCTTAAAATGGTTTTTCCAATCAAAATGATATATTGGATGACCTATTTTGGATTTGTGGATCTCCCAAATCACTTTTCAATTTCAACTTTTCAAAGTTATAAGTCATTTTTAGTTCATTTTTGACCAATCATGGAATCTTGTGCTATGAGCTTTTTCAACCATTTGTGACCTTCTTTCTAGACTTAAAATCACATTTTGAGCAACTTTCATGTTTTGAGTTTTTCCATTTGAGGCTTGGAAATAGGAGTTTTAGGCATTGGCTAAAATGACCTATAACTGACAAATGACCAAAATACCCCTGCCTTGTTCAAACCATAAGTTGAGCTCCACAAATCCAATCAAGGACTTCTACCACTCAAATTAAAGCTAAGAAGATCCTCTTCAACATTCATGTTGACCAAGAAACCATAGGAATCATCCTACTAGGGCAAAAGTTGTCTGCAAGTTGGGTGACTTTCAAGGACCCAGATTCACACACCCCTGCTGACCTGTAATTTGTCAAAACCATAACTTGAGCTCTGTAACTCCTATCAAGGACTTCCACCACTCAAATTAAAGCTTAGAACAAGCTCTACAACATTCATGTTGTGGGGAAGATGAGATATCAATCACATCTAGAGCTAAAACTGCCTGGAAGATAGGGATCAAATTAAGGTTTTTTCACTGACAATCCTTGGAAACCCTGACTTGAAACTTCTCAAACTCCTCAATCATGATGAGTTGGTCTAGGAATCATCCTTATAACATCTCTATACATCATTCCATGATCTCATGGCCCTTGGATTGAGTCTCAACCTTCTCCAAATTTTCAGTTATCTCAGGGTTGACCCAGTCAAAACCCTAATTCATCATTCATGGTTGAATCCTCTGAACTCTTGTATAATGACTTCTTTGGGCTTCATGATGGCTATCAAGACATCTCATAAGCTTTCTCAAAACATCTAGTTCATTCTCAAAGTCTCAGAATCATCTGAGGAGCACCCACAACTTTCAAACTGTGAAGCACACAACCCTGGTTTCAAACCACCTCTCTGGGGATCTCTTGAACTTTCTGGTGGAGGTATCAACTTTCAAACACTCAATGAATAAATAATTGTTGGTCAAATTTTGGGGTGCAACAGCTGCCCCTATTCAAACGGCTTGAACCTGACTGGGTGAGAAGCGAACGGCTCTCAACCAATCAAGGTGCGAGACGGTTGAATACCGGTAAACCCGAAAATTTGCCAACTGCACGAGCACACGGTACTCTGCGGGGAACAAATCCTCGAACACTGCAACACTAGCTGCTCAACAACTAGCTGGAGAGATACTGATCTGACATCGCCGCCGGAGACAAAACATCCTTCTGAGAGACACTCGACATCGCCGTCGTACCAACATCATCTCTGCTGGGGACTTTAAAGAGTCTGACATTGCCGTCAAACAAACATCCAACCTCGCTGCCGGAAACAAACATAATCTGACCTCGCCGTCGGATAATCAAAATACCCAACCTCATTGCTGGACAACTATATCACTGAACAATTCTGACCTGGGGTTCACCCCTGGTAAATGGAACAAAAGGTACACTTGCGTATTTGAAACTACTCTGCTGGGAACGAGAGACTTAACCGAGCACACTCTGATCTGGGGTTCACCCTCATAACCATAACGAACATCGGAATACTGCTGCACACTGCCTGCCGTAGAACTTCAACATTAAAGATATTTAAAACCCTGGCCCCTGGCCACTTCCAGCTTCAGCTAGAAAAGATCTTCAAGTACTTCTGAAGATAAGCATCCTTGGCCTTCAAGGATGGCAACTCTGCAGGAGGTATCTTTGACTTCAGTCTGAAGAAAATGATCCTTGGCCTTCAAGGATACATGGATCTGCCTTCAGGCAACTCCACCTCTGCTATATAGTATCCGTGACTTCAGTCGGGGATATACTTCGGCCTTCAGTCCGGAAAAATGAATCCTAGGTCATTCATAACCTTGGGGAGAACCCTGCCCTTAGGCACCTTCGCTTCAGCTTAAGAAATCTGTGACTTCAGTCAGAGAAATGGTATCCCGAGCCATTCATGACTCTTCGGGGATTCAAACACTTTGCCTTCAGGCAAACTCCGCTTCAGCTGGAGAAACATCTTCGACTTCAGTCGGAAGAAGCACTATTCACTTGGTCGCAATCAATCATCGCCTCAGGATAACTGACTTGGTCTTCAGACTCACACGAATCACTCTGTTGTATCTACAACCCCGGAACCTTATCTTCATCCACCCGTTGAATCTTCAACACGGAAATCTGGACTCACCGGAACCTTCTGATATCGCCTTCAGGCGTTTACGAAATCCATCTTCAGATTAGACATCGCTGTTGGAGCAGACATATCACGCTGCTCTGGTCTTCAAGAATCATCTTGGCCAAACAGATCCATCGGGAATCTTCAAGAATCGTCCTGAACTGATAACCTTTCTGGATACTTCATTCTGTTGGGAATTCCAGGAATCTTCCTGGGCAACTCTTGCTGGAGGCGCTATTGGGGAGCTCAAGCATCATACTAGGCGAACAACTCGGGAAGCTGCACTGGGTCTTAAGAATCGTCTTAAGCAAACGGCCCTGCTGAGGGACTTGAGAATCATCTCAAACCGAAGACTTCGCTGGGGGTCTCAAAAATCATCTTGAGCGAGCGACCTGCGGGGATCACACCGGGGTCTTTAGAATCATCTAAGAAAATAACCTTGCCGGGGAGAACATCAAGAGTCGTCCTGAGCCACTGGTCTTTCGGTGGAATACCTGTAAAACAAGGATGATGATGACCTAGGTCATGCTTATGATGCGTATGCTTCTGCGCTATGCCCCACACGGGAATGATATGCGGTTATGCTAAATGCCATGCAATCATGCACAATGCTATGCAACGTTTAAATGCTATGCAGTCATGCACAATGCTATGCAATCATGCACAATGATGCGATCCCGTCAGCAAAATAAATGCCGAAGGGGGAAATCCTCCTATCAAGGAGAAAGAACCGCTCAGATAGAGGAATCATCCTGCTGAGGAGAACGTGAACATGCCAATATCAATTAGGCTCTGCCTGGGGAAATGATCTTCCGTTGACTGCTGCAGGGGAAACAACTTCAGCTGACTGCTGCAGGGGAACGAAGCTCTATGAGAACCTGGACTTGCTGATATCAATCGCGAGAATGAACTGCGCGGCCGTCTCGGCTACTTTTCTGGGGATAACCACTCTGTGGGGAAACAACTTCAGCTGCTCAACACTCCCTTGGGGAAAAACCAATCATGATCTGATCAACTTCCAAGGATTCGGATCTCTTGGACATCTGCAAACTCGGCTGGGGAAGGAGAAGTCATTCTGCTTCGATGGAGAGAGTGCGACTCTGGGGAAATGCAGCATCAGCTGCCCCACGCTCTGCTGTGGAAAATTGATCCTGATCTGATCAACTTCCAAGGATTCTGCTTTTCTGCGGACCCGGCCGGGGATAGAAATCATTCTACTTCGCTGGAGAGTGCAACTCTGATGGGGGAATTTGGTTCCACTGGGGAAGAGAGAATCATTTGCCTTCGGGGGAGAGTACAACTCTGCAGGGGGATACAACATCAGTTGTTCCGACACTCTACTGGGGAAGAAGGAGTCATCGAACTTCAGGAGAAAGCATGATTCTGGTGAGGAATCTCAATTCCGCTGGAGACTTCAGTCTGGCATCATCAGTTACTGCATCCTTCGGCATACGAACAGCTTCCTACGAGACCTGCACTTGTGACCCGGTGCTGGGGAGACACCTGCTTCAGCGACTTTACTGGGGAAAACACGAGCTTCAGCTCCCGAACATTTCTCTGAAATCCGCACTTGTGACCCGGTGCTGGGAAAAGACGACATCATTCTTCGGTGCTTGACTCAGCTGAGGAGGTGACATTCCTTCAGGATGCGTCTGCTTGGGGAAGAGAATCATCTCTGCGCGGGGAGGACATGTCAATGCTCACTATTCTGATTCTGATTCTGCGGAGGAGAGACTACTGAACTCTGCTGAAGAAGGAGGACTCATCCTGCTCCGGGGATACGCACGGCACATCTTCTGGCGAGGTGCTACACCTGCAACAACACAAACAAACAGACAAGATACCCTCCTCAAAGGGGCCTATCAGGGTTATTATCTCGTGACAATGTTCAGTTAGTTAATTGTTTCAACAATCAATGGGCTTTGGCCCGCAAGTTTATGTATGCGCATTTTATCAAAAAACACATCGGCGTTATCATTCGCAAACAAAACAGATAAATGCTAAACAGACAAGTAGAATTGCTGAATAATGTGCATTTTATTGATGATGAACCCCTGAATGGGCAAGAATGTTTTACAACAGAGGCAAGCTCCTGAAATGAGGAAGCCGCGCAAAAAGAAAACATAAATATACATCAGTATATACAAATGTCGGCAATCGAGGCGTGGACGAACACCACGAGTTGATCCCTCTAAGACCCACTCGACTTCGATACTTCTCCGATGCTTCAGCTTTGGAAGAGATTGATTCAGATAAACGGCCCTCAGGTCTTCCGAACCACTAAACAATGAAAGTCCATACGCGGAACGCAGTCATTTGCTTATTCAAATCCCTAACTTTTGCGTGAACCGCCCTTTCGGGTTTTCAGTTCACCGGGATACCCTTTTTTGCCGAAGCCGCCCAGTGTAGGTTTTCGACTTCGCGGGTGTACATTTTTTCAATATATCCCTAATTTTTGCCCGAACCTTTTATTCTGTTTTTGGTTCGCCGGGATGCCCCTTTTTTGCCTGGACTCTTTCTTTTTTGTCCAGCGGGTCGCTTTCAAGCAAAGTATTTTTTAACTGCGTCCGCGTTCACCGGGGATGCAAAATCTTCACCGTCCATCGTGGATAACAACAAAGCTCCTCCCGAGAAGACCTTGCTGACGACATACGGCCCTTCGTAATTCGGAGTCCACTTGCCCCGGTGATCGGAGTGTGGCGGAAGAATCTTCTTCAGGACGAGATCACCCGTCTGAAAGCTTCGAGGACGCACCTTCTTATCATAAGCTTTCTTCATTCGGCTTTGGTACAGGCGACCAAATGCAATCGATGCTAACCTCTTCTCGTCCATCAGGCTGAGCTGGTTCAGGCGATTCGTCACCCATTCTGCCTCATCAAGTTTCACATCAACCAAAACTCGCAAAGAGGGAATCTCCACTTCTAGCGGTAGGACAGCTTCCATACCGTACACCAAGGAGAAAGGAGTTGCCCCGGTCGACGTACGCACCGTGGTACGATAACCGTGCAAGGCAAATGGCAGCATCTCGTGCCAATCTTTACACGTCACAACCATCTTCTGAACAATCCTCTTGATGTTCTTGTTGGCCGCTTCAACGGCGCCATTCATCTTCGGCCGATAAGGAGATGAGTTGTGGTGTTCAATCTTGAAGCTCTGGCACAGCTCCTTCATCATCTTATTATTCAAATTCGAACCATTATCAGTAATGATCCGCTCGGGAATTCCATAGCGACAGATGATGTCCCTCTTTATGAACTTAGCTACCACCTGCTTGGTCACATTAGCGTACGAGGCTGCCTCCACCCACTTGGTGAAGTAGTCGATAGCTACCAGAATAAAGCGATGACCATTGGATGCGGTGGGCTCGATCTTGCCTATCATGTCAATGCCCCACATGGAGAACGGCCAAGGGGAGGACATGACATTCAATGGGCACGGCGGCACATGAACTTTATCAGCATAAATCTGGCATTTGTGACATTTCTTCGCGAATCTGAAGCAATCCGACTCCATAGTCAACCAGTAATATCCTGCTCTCAGGATCTTTCTCGTCATGGCATGCCCGCCGGCGTGCGTACCAAATGTGCCCTCATGGACTTCTTCCATGAGCATACTTGCCTCTTTCTCATCTACACATCTGAGTAGCACGAGATCGTGGTTTCTCTTATACAGCACTCCATCAGGATTGAGGTAAAAGTTTCCAGATAGCCTCCTCAGAGTCTTCTTATCCTGGGTTGACGCACCCACAGGATACTCCTTAGTCATAAGGAAGGTCTGGATGTCGTGGAACCATGGCTTGCCGTCAGCGGCATCCTCGATTGCGAACACATATGCTGGTCTGTCAAGACGCGAAAGAACAATGCTTGGAGCCTCATTCCAAAGATTGACCTTATACATTGAAGCCAACGTGGCTAAAGCATCAGCCATTTGATTTTCAGCCCGGGGTACATGATGAAGTTCTACTCGGTCGAAGAACGGAAGCAGCCTCCTGGCATAATTCATGTACGGCACCAGATTCGGTTGACGAGTTTCCCACTCCCCTTTGATCTGATTGATTACAAGCGCTGAGTCACCATATATGTCTAGATTCTTGATTCTCAAATCAATCGCCTCTTCTAGACCCATAATACATGCTTCATACTCGGCTTCGTTGTTGGTAACTGAAAACGTCAGTCTTGCAGTAAACGGGATGTGGGATCCGTGAGGAGTCGTAATGATAGCCCCGATGCCACTTCCATAGGAATTAACCGCTCCGTCGAATATCAACTTCCACTGAGACTTCCTATCTGGCCCCTCGTCGGGTAATGGCTCATCGCAATCCTTCGCTTTGAGAAACATGATGTCCTCGTCAGGGAACTCGAACTTCATCGGCTGATAGTCTTCGATAGGCTGTTCGGCAAGGTAATCAGACAATACGCTTCCCTTGATGGCTTTCTGAGAGACGTACTGAATATCATACTCCGTTAACACCATTTGCCATCTGGCAATCCTGCCCGAAAGAGCCTGCTTCTCGAAGACGTACTTGATCGGATCCATCTTCGAAATCAGCATAGTGGTGTGATTGAGCATATACTGTCGTAGACGTTTGGCGGCCCAAGCTAATGCGCAACACGTCTTCTCCAGCATCGAGTATCGAGATTCACACTCAGTGAACTTTTTACTCAAATAATAAATGGCATGCTCCTTTCTGCATGTCTCGTCGTGCTGACCGAGAACACACCCCATACTATTCTCTAGAACTGTCAAGTACATGATCAATGGCCGTCCAGCCACTGGGGGTATCAAGATTGGAGGTTCTTGAAGATACTGCTTTATCTTATCGAATGCCTTCTGGCAATCCTCATTCCAAGTAATCGCCTGATTTTTCTTTAACAACTTGAACATCGGTTCACAAGTGGCCGTGAGCTGAGAAATAAACCTTGCAATGTAGTTTATTCGGCCCAAGAAACCACGAACTTCTTTTTCTGTTTTCGGCGCTGGCATCTCTTGGATAGCTTTTATCTTTGCAGGATCAACTTCAATACCTCGTTCACTAACGATAAACCCCAATAACTTTCCGGACCGCACTCCGAAAGTGCACTTGCTAGGATTCAGCCTCAGCTTGAACTTCCTAAGCCTTTCAAACAGCTTCAGCAAATTGACCAGATGCTCCTCCTCCGTTTGGGACTTTGCAATCATGTCATCAACATAGACTTCGATCTCATGATGAATCATATCATGAAACAAAGTTACCATTGCTCGCTGGTAAGTGGCCCCTGCGTTCTTCAGACCGAAGGGCATTACCTTGTAGCAAAACGTGCCCCAGGGGGTAATAAACGTCGTTTTCTCCATGTCCTCTGGCGCCATCTTAATCTGATTGTAACCGGAGAAGCCATCCATGAACGAAAACACGGAAAACTGGGCTGTATTGTCGACCAACACATCGATATGAGGCAACGGGAAATCATCCTTAGGGCTCGCCCTATTCAAATCCCGATAATCAACGCACATGCGTACCTTACCGTCCTTCTTCGGTACAGGCACTATGTTGGCGACCCACGGAGGGTAAGTGGTAACGGCTAGAAATCCTGCGTCCAACTGCTTCTGGACCTCTTCTTTGATTTTCACAGCCATGTCTGGTCTCGTCCTCCTGAGCTTCTGCTTGACTGGAGGGCAATCTTCTCGCAACGGCAAGCGATGAACCACGATATCTGTGTCAAGTCCGGGCATATCCTCATACGACCAAGCAAAGACGTCACTATACTCTCGAAGCATCTCGACCAGTCTATGCTTGACATCGTTCTGCAGCGCAGCCCCAACTCTGACATTTCTGATAAGCTCCTCAGAACCCAGATTTACGATCTCAATCTCCTCTTCATGAGGCAGAATAACCTTCTCCTCTTGTCTCAACAAGCGGGCCAACTCTTCCGGAAGGTCTTCGTCTTCATCAATCTCATCCTCGGCTTGATAGATCGGGCAATCAAAGTCGTAGTGAGCCGTAGAGGGTCCAGAGTCGATGTCATCTGTTACGTGGATCCTGCAATAACAAGGGTTAAATTTAAAGCAGGAATATGCAGGTTAGCACGAACCTCGTTGCCATTTTGCTGTTTTTCAAAACAAACATAAAATATGAATAACAGAGAACACAATATTTGATCACGAAGAAAACGCCTTTTATTTATTAACAAAATGCATACACATAATCCAACAAGGCCCTGACAGTAAAACCAATATGCCCCGGGCAGGACATAGGGTTGTACAAAGATTGTAAAAAGCAAATCATTACTCTTCACTCGTCAGTTCGATAATCTCCTTGATGGTCCAGTTGTGGAGGCGCTCGCCTGGCTTGCTTGGTTGAATCCAGGCATCAAGATCACAGTCACTGTCCCCGCTGTCTTCTGACGTAGCGTTGATGCTTTCAAAAATTACTCCTCCCTTGGTGAACAGGATCGGCCCTTTCCCACGAGATGAGCTACCAGAAGAAGATGAAGCTTCAGCTTCAGGAGAATATCCCAATCCAAACTTATCCTGTTTGAATGGTATATCCAAGACATGCCCCCAGCCTGGGGTAGAACCAGCTTCGACAACGGCTCTAGCTTCCTTAAACGAAGAGAGGTTCACCTCTTGCTTCTCTGCAACAACGGGAGCTACCTCCTTCACCCTGACGGTTTCGAACGCCTGGCAAAGAGTCTCATGGATCTCGCCATCCATTTCGACATACTTAAAGGACGACAGGTGGCTTACCATGATGTCCTCCTCTCCACAAACTGTCACTATGCTGCCCCCAACAGCATATTTAAGCTTCTGATGCAACGTGGACGTCACGGCACCAGCAGAATGAATCCACGGCCGACCTAAGAGGCAACTATAGGCGGGCATGATATCCATAATATAGAACACCGCATTAAACGTCTCGGGTCCAACTTGAATCGGCAGGGTCACCTCTCCGAAGACGTGGCGCTTGGTTCCGTCAAAGGCCTTCACGACCAGATCACTGGGCGTGCACAGCAGTCCACGGGTGTCCAACTTCATCAGTGCCTTTTTCGGAAGCACGTTCAGCGAGGAACCCGTATCCACGAGGACGTGTGACATAATCGTGCCTCTGCACTCTATCGAGACGTGCAAGGCATTGTTGTGATCTCTTCCCTTGGGCGTCAGCTCCAGGTCTGTAAAACCCAGCCCATTACCAGCGTTGACATGGGCTACTACTTCCTCGAGTTGGTTAACTGATATCTCCTGCGGCACGTATGCAGCATTCAATACTTTCAGCAACGCGTTGCGGTGCGCTTCAGAACACAGCAACAGGTTGAGAATCGAGATCTTCGACGGAGTCTGGTGAAGATGATCTACAATCTTGTAGTCACTTTTCCTGATCAGCCGCATGAACTCTTCTGCATCTTTAACCAACAAGTCTTTCTCTGCCCCTGCAGGAACCTCTTCAACGGCTTTACCTTTGCCCTTGTCCATAGCGTCAGCTCGGACTACCTTCTCTGCCGCGACTTCTGCCGGCGCGAACACTCTACCACTTCTGGTGATACCACTGACTTCAGCCAGATTCTGCGCAGTCGATCCGGATGGCTCAAGCTCGATCTTCTGACCGTTACAATACACTTCAGCGCCATAATGCCATGGCACGGCATTGGTACTCTCGAACGGGATTGGTCCGGCCCTGGTGATGGTAATAGTAGGCGGACGAGGTGCAGAAATAGTGATAGGGTGGCGAGGAATGGTGATGGTAGCGACTTCGTCCGCCTGCTTCAGCACGACTTCCCCTGACGCCTTCTCAATGCTTCGACTGAACTGCAGAATGCCCTCGGTCATCAGACTCTGGATACCTTCACTCAACTGCTCACACCCATCAGGAAGTGCAGCACATGCCATACAAAACTCCCCACACCCGGGAAAGAAGCCTTTCTTTAGCAGCTTAGCTTTAACAAAACTCAGTGGCGTCTTCAAATCTCTGACATCAGTCAGCAAGTCCGAATTCTCTTCAGAGATAATAGCATTTACTCCGCCTCCCCTATGATGAGGCATTGGATTCTTGGTGACGTTGGGCACGCTGTCAGAAAAGTTGATCACCTTGGCGTCGACCAAGTCCTGGACTTTATGCTTAAAAGCTTTGCAATTCTCAACCGTATGGCCAGGTGCCCCAGAATGAAATTCACACGTAGCATTAGCATCATACCCGGGTGGTGGTGCCCCTGTCAAGGGAGCCAACGTCCTTTTCTGAACTAATTGGAGCTGAAGCAGCGTCTGCAGAAGCTGGGCATATGACATAGGAGGAGTTTCCAAATGACGGTTTGCGAGGGGACCCCGATTCTGATATCTCTTATATCCCGGATTATTCTGTTGCTGAGGCTGCTGCTGCGGCTGTGGGGGAGCAACTGGGATGTTTATGCTAGCGATCTGAGATTGAGGGCCCTTGCCCTTTCTCCTAGCATTGGTGACAGCACTGGCATCGCCCTCTCGGCGTTTGCCAGTATAAGGTTTCTTGCTAGCTCCTCCAGATGAGGATGATTCGCCTTGAATCTTGCCGATCTTTATACCATTTTCAACATGCTCGCCCAAAGTGATAAGAGCCGAGAATGTTCCGGTCATGCCACTGATCAGCTTCTCATAATAGACTGAGGGAAGAGTAGCCACGAACATTTGTACCAACTCACGCTCAACCATCGGCGGTTGAACCCGAGCAGCCAATTCACGCCACCGCTGGGCGTACTCCTTGAAGCTTTCATTGCTCCGCTGCGAGAGATTTTGAAGCTGAACTCGGTTGGGAGCCAAGTCGCTATTATACTGATAGTGGAGAACAAATGCTTCTGCGAGATCTTTCCACGTGCGCACAGCAGCGGGTTCCAAACCCATATACCATTCGAGCGATGGGCCAGAAAGACTATCCTGAAAGAAGTGCATCAGCAGCTTCTCATCATCAGAATAAGCGGACATCTTTCTGTAATAAGATCGGAGATGAACACGGGGACAAGTAGTGCCTCTATACTTCTCAAAGATAGGCACCTTAAACTTGTGAGGTACTTTAAAGTCAGCAATCAGCCCAAGTTTGGACATGTCAACGCCCAATGTGTTCTGATTTTCTATATCTCTCATTTTATCTTCCAGCGCCTTGAACCTGAGTCGAGCCTCAGCAGTCAACTCAGCCTCCACACCTCTCTGAGAGAAAATGTCATCCTGATGGTCCTCCAGCCACGGTTGAGGCACCACCATATTTCCTGCACCAACATTGCCGTTGACCGGCCCCACGGTAACATTGGCTCCCAAACCACCATTGACGGCGCCCGCCGCATTAAGTCCGAGATTATTCATAAGATTGCCGTTAGCACTACCGTTGCCCCCGGCAGCAGGAACAACGTTCTGTGGAGTATCCACTTGAGGAGGAGTGGGCACGGCCCCGCCATGAAGTATTCCATTACTGTCAACCCTGGAGATGAGAGGTTGAACCAAAGTACGAAGCTGATCTTGCCCGTTCGCAACTACTTGCATCAACTCCATAAAACGATCCATCCTTTCACGAAGCTCCTGAACATCTGATTGTACCTGGTCCATGATTCTCGTTTGATTGGCGCGAGTTGAGTAACGGTGGATGAATCTTTGATCAATCCTGAAAGCAGCTCGGAACCTGAGTACCTGAAAAAACCTGTCAACATCAAAGGTTAGGAAAAGGTAACAGAATGTATGTCATGCAAGAATGCTTCATGCAAATGCATGCGTGTGTCTGTGTGCTTGAGAGATTTCCCCGATCCTGGCATCTGCTGACAATAATAAGGAGAGGGATCTGGGCCCAATCATGGAAACAGCAACCTCACATAGCAATAGTCAGATTTGACACATCAAGGACCGAGAACTCATACGCATCAGTCTTTCTGAGAACAGCTGCAGTAACACAATAAGAGATCTTGGATCGGGGGAAATGGTACCTGTCACAGACACACGCTAATGGAATGATTATGCAAAATGCAGGCATGCAACAATATATCCAGGTGGCTGCTGTGGAGATTCAATGTCAACAGTCACTGATGAGAAGGAAACCCCGGTGTAAACCCACTGATCTGATCTGCCGAGAATAACCATCTGATAGGATCGAGATCAAACTTCTGCTCTGACAAGAACGAAGGCCTGATAATAAAGACCCTGGATGCAAGATCAAGGAATATCTGTTGATGAAGTCTTCAGACCCCAAATCAAAAATTTGCTCCATCAAGAACAAACACACAGCTGCTGATGAGATCTTCAAACCCCACTCAAAATCTGCCCTATCAAGAACAAACAACAACTGCTGACGAGATCCTCAGACCCCACTCAAAAATCTGCTCCATCCAGAACAAACTTCTGATAATAATACACTGATCAAAGCCTGCCCTCTCAAGAACAGACAAACATCCGATGATAAGATCCTCTGATCAAACCCTTGCTCTATCAAGAACATATCTGCAACTGAGAACCCAACATAACTGATTCACTGTCAAGAAAACCAGGTGGTCTGGAGGTCAAAGTTTCCTGCAATATCCCAACCCCACTCACAGGTATGGACCTAATCCACGGACAAAGGTACGGCATCCTATGCGGTCGTCAGCGTCACAGACATTCACGAGTGACAATACGATTCCCAGAAGGAGTGGCATCGTCAAGTCATGAAGAGGCCTCTCTTAGCTGACTTCCAAATGATCGGTCCCCAGAGTCGACAATCCTCACGTCTGGACTCCCCTCAGATCCTCAGGACCGGAAAGGAGCACCTCTGCAAGAATCTCGTCTGAGCGCAGATTTTCGTAGGGAACTGTGCCTGCTCAGCAGACAGGTTCGTCTACTACTTCTCCGCAACTATATCTAGGTGTGTACTCAAGCCCAGGTCCGGCTTTTCGCTCACAGTAACATCCCTCTCCCACAGCAGCACAGATAATCATATCAAACTGGAAATAAAATGCGGGAAATAAAATGCGGGAAGTAAAGTGCGGAAAGTAAAAATGCGATAAATAAACGCAACCCAACAAGCAAACACACAAACGATAGGATTGACTCGCGTAGGGGATGGGAAACGGTCCCAGCATAAGGGATGGGAAAAGTCCCTTGATGATATTTTCCCCAGCAGAGTCGCCAGCTGTCGCTTGCGCGAAAATAAGGTGCCGGCAAAACAGAAGAGTCGCCACCTTTCGTTATTTATCCCTCAGAGCGGGAAAGGAAACGATCGGAAAAACCTGACGAATAAGGGTAAGACAAGGTCATCGCAACCATTGTCTGGGTTCGGGAGTCGGTTACGCAAGGGGAAGGTATTAGCACCCCTCACGTCCGTCGTACTCGACGGGATCCTCGCTTGCTTGTTTACTTGGATGGGTTGGTTATGATCTATCTACCTATCAAGGCTGGCTGAAAAAGAAAAGAAAAATGACTCGGCAAAGCGTCGCACTTTATGCCTACGTATTCTCATCAGAGAATGAGAAATCAGAGTCAACGTAGTTCGGCTAACTATGGGGAAGACGGGGAAGGTTGCTCGCTAGGATATCGCATCCTATGCCTACGTACTTTCATCTGGTATGAAAGATCAGAGCAAACGTAGTTCGGGAAACTACAAAAACTCAACTAGGAGGGAGACTATCAAGTCCTACTGTTATCATGCCATGGATTCATCCTATGGTTGAGGTTTGAACAGGGAACTCCTAGATGTTGTCATGCATAGGTTTCAACCTAAAAGTCTATCATCAAATCCTCATCAGAAGAAATGAGAGTCCTAAGGGATCATGTCAATGATACGCCAAAACAGACAAAAGCATCAGCTTTAACAGTAAAATGCATGCAATGCAAGTGAGGGAGGAAATGTGTGTGTGGCTTCAGCCTCCACAAGCTCGTCTCAACCTCAAGCCAGTCATGAAATAACAGTAATCATACTGAAAATAAACAACCTGCTATCAAGCAATAAAAGAAAGGAAGTGCCATCAGGCAAACAAAACACACACGCTTAAGAAAGAAAGAATCCACTCTCTAATTCTAACCCTAATCACAGAATCTGAATCAAATCTAAGCAAAGCTCTCAAGCAAAACTCCGAACAAGAGAAATCATTCCCAGTCTTCAAGCTTCAGAACAAGCTTACCAAAGAAAGGGAGCTAAGCAAGCAGGCTCATAGTGTCTTCCTCAGGAAAGCACTAGGAGGTGTATACTCAGGAGTCATACCCTATGTGGCTCAACCACTGTGATCAGTTTATATTCCTCCTCAGGAGAAACTAAACTCACAAGCAGGCTCCAACATCACTGGATATTTAGGAAATCCTATCTGAACTAGTGGAACTAAGTGAACAGACTCATAGTAACTTCCTCAGGAAAGTACTAGGAGGCTTCCACTTAGGAGTCGTATCCTATGTGGCTCAACAACTGTGATCAGTTTACATTCCTCCTCAGGAGAAATTAAACTCACAAGTTGGCTCCAACATCACTGGATACTTGAGAAATCCTAGATAAACTAATGGAACTAAGTGAATAGACCCATAGGACCTTCCTCAGGAAAGTACTAGGAGGCTTACACTTAGGAGTTGTATCCCATGTGGCTCAACAACATGTGATCAGTTTACATTCCTCCTCAGGAGAAATTAAACTCACAAGTTGGCTCCAACATCATTGGATACTTAAGAAAGAGGTGAGAAGGAAGGATGAAAGTCATTCATAGTGCCTTCCTCAGGAAAGTACCATAAACTCCTTCAAACTTCAGGATCTCAACCCTCACAGACAGGGAACAAGACAAGCTCTGGGTCTCTGAATCTTGGTCTACAATCTTCACTCCATGATGCTCTCCATCAAAGTCTTCAAGGCAACACAAGCCCCTCAACAAATTCCTCAGAATGAACCACAAAGATGAACAGATAACCCACTGAACAAACCAAATCATCAGGCAACTTCAGAAAATACCTAAAAATACTAAACTAATGGGGAAAAATCTAACAAATATTCATAAGGGTCCTCAACACCTACTCCTAACATCTACAAAGGTCTCTACCTAAAAATCAAGACAAAACTTGCTCAAAGAAAGGGATTCATCACCTAAACACAATCTAAACCCTAATCAGGATACCCTAAATCAACCCTAATTAAACTAATCAAGATTTAATTCTAAAAATCTAGAAAAAATCCTATGGGGAACTATGACTCATCATCTAATTGCACAAAAAAGAATGGGTAAAAAACCCTAAGGGAATGCCCTAAAATAATTCCTACAAAATCAAGACACAAGATTAAACAATTAAAAGCTATTTAATTGGAAAATCTATTAAAAATATTAAACCTAAAAATAAAATCTCATTTTTATTTTTATAATTTTCTACTCATTTTAATCTACTCATAGAAAAAAGAAGAAGTTAAAAATCATTTTTTACCATTTTTTAATGCATTAAACAAAACAGAAAAAACATTAAAAGAAAATAAACGAAATAAAATGAATTAAGGGGAGGGGGGGTGTATACAGCAATGCACGCTAGTTAAAAGAAATGGGCCAGAAATAAAGGGGGGTGGGAATAGAACATGAGGCCCAGCAGCGGTCTTAAGTGAAACGACCGTGTTTCACTATATTCAAATCTTCCCTCTCTTTTCTCAGACTCAACCATCACCGTTGGATTAGAGGAAATTGTCAAACCTTGGAATCGATCCAACGGCCTCTCCTTCATCGTCCCAAATGGGACCTAGGGTTTTCAGAAACCCTTCTTCCATGCGCCAAGATTCAAGCTCTCCTATCTCTCTCCACACGCCACGGTTTGATTCGATTCCAAAACAAGAAATGACCTACTAAATGCCTAGATTACAATGGTACGAGTAGTTTTTCCTAATTCCTCTTGAATAATCCAAACAGAATGCTTACACATCTTGGTACCACCATGCTCGACTGATACCAACCTTCATCAAACCTCAGTTCAATGGCTTACAGATATTCTACAAGCTATCCTGGTCATTATACACTAATTCAAACTGATTAAAACTCATTAAACAGCCAGCTCTTGAAAATTAAAGTTTTATGCACCTGCCATGGAACCTCATGGAATGAGCTATAACTTCTAGGGTTAAGTCATCTACCCTAACACAATCATTCTATACCTATAAAACCAACTAAAACTCAATAATTAAGATGGAAGAAAGTGAAGAAAGAACCTGCTAAGTAATGATGGTATGTGATGCTAGGGCACGATTCCAAGCTTGAAATTCACTCACAACGATCCTTCAATGGAGATATGCCTTCTGTTTGCAAGGATCTTGAAGAATATGGCTGGTAGTGGAAGATATCTTGGATTACTTCAACTTGAAGAAATCTCTCCAATGGCTATGTATCTCTCTCTCTCCTCTGACTTGGCTCAAGTTTCACCAACCATAGACTCTCCACAGTGCACTCTTTATATAACGATTGATGGATGTTTCTAGAATCATCTAGAATGTGATGGAAACTTCTTTAAAATCTCATGTGATGACAAATTGGTTTTCTCATATTCCATACTTCATGCCTTGTAATTTTGACTTAAAATGCCCTTACATGAGTTATTAAGAAGGGATGGGTGAAAATCAAGTGCATTTTTAGCTTGTGTAGGGTTTTGCAAAGTTGCCCTCTTATGCAAGCAACAAATTTCCAAAGGAACCTCATTTTTTAAGCCTCAAATAAAAATTCTATTTAAACCAAAGTTCTTAAAATGGTTTTTCCAATCAAAATGATATATTGGATGACCTATTTTGGATTTGTGGATCTCCCAAATCACTTTTCAATTTCAACTTTTCAAAGTTATAAGTCATTTTTAGTTCATTTTTGACCAATCATGGAATCTTGTGCTATGAGCTTTTTCAACCATTTGTGACCTTCTTTCTAGACTTAAAATCACATTTTGAGCAACTTTCATGTTTTGAGTTTTTCCATTTGAGGCTTGGAAATAGGAGTTTTAGGCATTGGCTAAAATGACCTATAACTGACAAATGACCAAAATACCCCTGCCTTGTTCAAACCATAAGTTGAGTTCCACAAATCCAATCAAGGACTTCTACCACTCAAATTAAAGCTAAGAAGATCCTCTTCAACATTCATGTTGACCAAGAAACCATAGGAATCATCCTACTAGGGCAAAAGTTGTCTGCAAGTTGGGTGACTTTCAAGGACCCAGATTCACACACCCCTGCTGACCTGTAATTTGTCAAAACCATAACTTGAGCTCTGTAACTCCTATCAAGGACTTCCACCACTCAAATTAAAGCTTAGAACAAGCTCTACAACATTCATGTTGTGGGGAAGATGAGATATCAATCACATCTAGAGCTAAAACTGCCTGGAAGATAGGGATCAAATTAAGGTTTTTTCACTGACAATCCTTGGAAACCCTGACTTGAAACTTCTCAAACTCCTCAATCATGATGAGTTGGTCTAGGAATCATCCTTATAACATCTCTATACATCATTCCATGATCTCATGGCCCTTGGATTGAGTCTCAACCTTCTCCAAATTTTCAGTTATCTCAGGGTTGACCCAGTCAAAACCCTAATTCATCATTCATGGTTGAATCCTCTGAACTCTTGTATAATGACTTCTTTGGGCTTCATGATGGCTATCAAGACATCTCATAAGCTTTCTCAAAACATCTAGTTCATTCTCAAAGTCTCAGAATCATCTGAGGAGCACCCACAACTTTCAAACTGTGAAGCACACAACCCTGGTTTCAAACCACCTCTCTGGGGATCTCTTGAACTTTCTGGTGGAGGTATCAACTTTCAAACACTCAATGAATAAATAATTGTTGGTCAAATTTTGGGGTGCAACAAAGAGTCCTTATGAACTATGGAAGAATAGAAAACCTAATATTTCATATTTTCATCCTTTTGGTTGTATTTATTTTATGTTGAACACTAAATAGAATCTTGGCAAGTTTGACTCCAAAGCTCAAAAGTGTTTATTGTTAGGATACTCTGAACACTCTAAAGGCTACAAAATCTATAACACAGACACACAAATTATTGAGGAATCAATTCATGTCAGATTCGATGATAAGTTTGACCCTGAAAAGTCAAAGCTAGTTAAAAAGTTTGCATATTTGAAGATTACATTATTAGAATCTAAGAAGGAAGATTCTAAAGAAGGAGACAAAGTTGCAGAAACTACATAATCAAATACAATCTCACCAAAAATAGAAAATAGTCCGTCTCATCAGAAGAAGAATAAGTTAAGGACTTCTTATTCTGAAGAATTGATTATGGGAGACAAAGTTGATCCAGTCAGAACTCGTTCGTCATTCAAACCTTCTGAAGAAACTCTTCTGTGTTTAGTGTCACTAATAGAGCCAACATCAATTGATGAAGCTCTTCAAGAGAATGAATGTATTTTGTTCATGCAAGAAGAACTGAATCAATTCACCAGAAACGATGTTTGGGATCTTGTTCAGAAACCTAAAGGTGTCCATATCATTAGAATAAAATGGGTATTTAGAAAAAATATTGATGAGAAAGGTGAGATCGTAAGAAACAAAGCACGACTAGTAGCACAAGGTTATAGTCAACAAGAAGGGATAAACTATACTAAAACTTTTGCACCAGTTTCCAGGTTAGAATCTATTCGCTTATTAGTTTCTTTTGGTATTAATCATGATATTGCTTTATATCAGATGGATGTAAAAAGTGCATTTTTAAACGGGTACATTTCAGAAGAAGTGTATGTGCACCAACCTCCTGGTTTTGAAAGTTCTGAAAACCCAGATTTCATTTTCAAACTTAAAAAATCGTTATATAGTTTGAAATAGGATCCCAGAGCTTGGTATGAAAGGCTAAGTAACTTTCTTTTGGAAAATGACTTTACCAGAGGAAAATGGATACAACACTCTTTTGCAAAACCTTTAAAAATCACATTCTGGTTGTACAAATTTACGTTGATGATATTATATTTGGTTATGCTAATACTTCCTTGTGCAAGGAATTTTCTAAGTTAATGCAGACAAAATTTGAAATGAGTCTAATGGGAGAACTCAGATTCTTTCTGGGAATTCAGATTGATCAACATCTAGAAAGAACATGCATTTATCAGAGCAAGTATGCAAGAGAACTTCTGAAGAAGTTTAATATGTCAAATAGTAAACCTACAAAGACTCCTATACATCCTACATGCATTCTAGAGAAAGAATAAGTAAGTAAAATATTTTTTAGAAGCACTATCGTCATATGATAGGCTCTCTTCTGTTTCTAACTGTTTCTCGTCCAGATATTCTATTCAGAGTATGTCTTTGTGCTCATTTCTAATCAGATCCAAGAGAAATCACTTAATAGCTGTTAAGAGAATCCTAAGGTATCTAAAAGGAATAACTAACCTTGGCTTGATGTATATGAAAACATCAGAGTACAAGCTTTCTGGTTATTGTGATGCAGATTATGCTGGAGACAGATTAGAAAAGAAAAGTACTTCTGGAAACTGTCAGTTTCTGGGTAACAACCTCGCCTCCTAGGATAGTAAAAGACAATCAACTATTTCACTTTCAACTACAAAAGCAGAATATATCTTAGCATCACTATGCAGCACTCAGATACTCTGGATGAAGAATCAACTAGAAGATTTTCAGATACATGAGAATATTAATGTACCAGAACTTAAGAAGAGTATTCTTGAAGAAGGTCATAGAAGTGGTCTAAGTATTCATCTCGGTGCCACTAATATGTAGGATCTGGCTTGGGTGACTTTGGGGAGCCAAAGTTACCATAAATTTGTCTTTATCTCTCTCGTAGTTTACTCACACTCTCTCATCTTCTATACTATTTCTTCACATAAACAACACAAAATGCACTAAAGTCATGATATCTTTCCTGCCACAAAGTTACTAAATCTTTTCCCTAAGATGTATCAGGACTTAAAGAAATTATTATGGTGGCCAGGAATAAAGAAGGAAGTAGTTGAGTTCATTTATGCTTGTTTAACTTACTAGAAGTCGAAGATTGAACATCAAAATCCATTTGGTCTGATGTAACCATTGTGTATTCCTGAATGGAAATGGGCCATCATTTCCATGGACTTTGTGATAAGTTTTCGAAACACAACAAAGGGATGCGATTCCATCTAGGTTATTGTTGGCAGTCTAAATAAAATTGGCTTATTTCATACCTATTAAGATAAGTTATCCTTTGCAGAAGTTAGCCAAGTTGTATATTGAGAAGATTGTTAGCTTGCATGGTATTCCGTCAAGTATTGTGTTGGATAGAGATATGAGGTTTACATTGAGATTTTAGCAGAGTTTGCAAGAAGCGATAGGTACTAAGATGGAGTTGAGTTCTACTTATCACCCATAGACAGATGTTCATACAAAGAGGATTATTCAGTCTTTGGAGGATTCACTAAGAGCGTGTGTTTTTTAGCAGAGAGGTAAATGGTACACTTACTTGTTGTTGGTTGAGTTCACTAACAAAAACATTTTCCATTCTAGCATTGGAATGACACCGTTCGAGGCGTTATATGGTAGGAGATGTAGGACACTGTTATGTTGGTATGATTCTGGTGAGAGTGTTGTGCTTGGACCTGAGATGGTTCAACAAACTACCAAGAAGATTAAGATGGTCCAAGAGAAGGTAAAAGTTTCACAAAGTCGTTAGAAGAGTTATCAAGATAAGATAAGGAAAACACTTGAGTTCGAAGAGGGAGATCGTGTGTGTCACACCCTAATTTTTGACCATAAGGCCCCACCTCTTTTGCGCGTTTCTGCCGTTATTTGACTTTAATTTAGCATTTTTGATTCTGCGACTAACGAGCATATGCAGGAATGTCTAGCAGGTAATTTTGTTTCTAACCTAATCACAGCAAGCCATCTCTGGGTTATTTCCAAGTAGGACACAAAGTCTTTATCAAGAGTGCCCCCAATCCATATAATGTTGTTTTAAAAGGAGAGCGGAGATGAATTTCTTTGGATTTTATGATCTCCTGAGACATCACAGTTTTATTTCGGCCCATGTGACAAGTAATCAATATTTTGGACGTATTTTAGATATTCAAGTTCCGACCAGTTGGATTTATGGAAGTGTCTCTTAAATTGGAAAGGGAAAGCTCGATTATGGATATTTAGCTATTTTTTGAAATCAACATACACATTAAAGATGGAAATTCATAAGCAAGACTTTTGGAGCAGAACTTTCATTCATTAATCAGAAACAATTTGCATTTTATTACATGTATTGAGCTACAAGACTACATTTTGAATTACAATTTACAAGATGTCAGGTTACATTATTTCTAAAGCTACAATCCTAAGCCTTCTAACTTCTCGGGTCCTCCAGCTTCAGATCTTCATCGTCATCAGACACCGAACCTGCACAGTGAACAACAGTTATTTTCAATTATTTTCAGAGTAAATAGAGTTTTATTTGTTTTGCCTCAGCCCTCAGAGAATTGTCATCACCGGGCCGGGACGGAAGGGTAACGACCGAAGTCGCCGCCAGCTTCCAAGATCAGGGACAATCTATTTTCGGCATTATCAAGGCAACTTTTGTTCTTATCAAATTTCAAAAGTCAATCCGCGGGTCAAAAGTCCAAGTTCAACTTTATCAAAAGTCAACGGGCCAAAGAAAAGAAGAGTTTTTTGGCCAAAACAAGCGAAGCCCAACAACAAGCACGTCAGAACACCTTCGTAAGAAAGGGGTGTCAACAACAACAAATCCCACAAGCCATCAATAATTAATTAAAAATTAATTAATTAAATTAATCCAACAAAATCCATCCGACAACAGCAATGTCATGATTTCAAAAATCTAAAAAAAAAAAGCAACATTCCAAATCCGTCTCGTCCAGCAATTACGACAAGAATCAAAATCAGTTTCTTTTCCAAGATCCAATGACAGCTTTGATACGAAAGAAGAAGAATCCGAATATTTTCCAAACCATTAAATCATTTCCAAAACTGTTTTATCAAGATCAGTGACAAATCCAAACACAGACAGAAATGGATTCAATACGCCAGAAATCCTTCCATTTCAAGTCGGACAAGAATCATCCAAAATGGGAAAGTTTTAAAAGAAAATAACATAATGTAATCCCAAATAGAGCATAAAAAGAAGAGGATGAATCAGAAATAAGAGGCAGAGAAAAAATTATAGCAGAACCATTATCGTAACAAAACCATCACCGAAGAAACCCGGAAATCGCAACAGAGTTTCAAGCCCAAAGCCACCATTGCCGTAAGCTTTGAAACAGAGCCGTGATACCCAAGTGACTCAGGTCGGAGGAGACATCGTCATAGCCCAAAGGCTCCGTATCTCTCCGACTCATCATCGTCCATATCGCAAATGAAAAGTCCAGACGTCGTTTCCGAACCATCACCACAGGGACACCACAATCGGCACCATCACCTCCCTTTTAGGGTGAGATTCTTTTACTAACAATTGTTCCAGTTGATTTTGTGTGAACAGGTAGGAAGAAAACTGAAGAAAATCTTGAAGAAGCATCAATGGCAGACGAAAATGCAGAAGGAGAGGGGTAGCGGTCGAAGGAAGAAAGAAGTGGGATGAGAAGAGTAGAAACAGCGCAGAGGAATGAAGAGGGGGGATCGGGTTAAGGGTTGTATTTTTTTAAATTATTTTGTGCTTGTAATCGTGTACGTACGTCTCACCGTAGCTAAAGTGCACACTACACATGCACCCGCATGATATATCAACAGATCAGATCCACGGCCCACACCACGCACACTCACCTTAACCCACCAGCCTGCACAACACTGAATATTCCGCCCCACTAGTCACCCCCTTAATCTACCCATTACCTTGATTAACCACCTTAAGATCTTTAATCTGCCGCTAACTAATTTAATCAATTAACTTAATTTAATTAATTAACCTAATAACTAATCATTTATCTAATCAGTTTTTTTAACTAAAAGAACTAATAAAACCTTTTTTTATTTAATTTAGCCTTTTTATAATTAGCTTATTTATTTAATTAGACAACTTCCTTTTAACTAATTAACTCATATTCATTTTATTTTATTCACCTTTTAACTTATTTCTATTTTCATCAACTTAATAACCCCTTTTAAATATAATGAAATTTGTCATATTATCCTTTAAAAAAAAGAAACATTTCACTAGTTTAAAATAACTTTTAGTAAAACTAATAAAAAAACCTTTTTATTTAATAAAACCCAATTAATCCAAAACTTAATCAATTAATTCAACTTTTCCTAAAATCAATCTCCTGTAATTAACCAATCGTGCACGTTTTCATCCGTCTAAACCCTGATTTTATTCGGATCCCACACTTATTTGTTTTTTAGCACTTGTATCCGTTGTATGGATTTATTTATATGCTTTTATTTTACCGCTACTTTTTTTTATTGCATCGCATAATGTCCAAAGGAAGAATTTGCGCATGACTTAATACTTGTGTTTATGCATCTCATCTTGCATCATTCTTGTAACACCCCCTTTCTATACCCCCAATTAATCAATTAAAATCATATAAGCAATTAATAAAAGTTTCATCAGAGTATAAATTAAAACATGGTATAAAAGAGGCGCATCACATTATCATCGAAACAAAACATAAATAATACCTGCTCATAAAGATATGTAACAAAAGGGGTAAATCTCAACTAAAAACAAAGCACAGCTCTTAAAACCCACATATCAATATTTAGAATAAAGCGGAAACATCTAAACATTGAAATCATTTCATTAACATAAGCATCATATACATCATTCAGATTAATTCAATTCATCAGTTGAGTTTACAAAACATTCAGCAGCAGATACATACACAGATGTATCACAAAAGAATCAAAACAATTCCTAACTACCCAGTGTTACATATCAGAGCCATCTGACCAAAAGAAATGAAGACTCGCTTCACAAAAGACCTCTAACATCCTACTCTGCAATGCCTCATAGAGCATTATAAAACAGCAGAAGGGTGAGAAACATTATCATAACAAACAATGCATAAAATTATATATCATAAAACACAATTATAACATACTCGCAATTCACATTTCTCACCACAACTTGTTACAATACATCACAATGTACACGTACATAATCAATCACATTCACCAATCCATGCTTCACAGTTCATAGCATTTCACTTAAACATTTACAATTACGTTCATTTCACCAAAACATCATATAAAGATGATAATACAACTCATAGAGACCGACTCACGACTCTATGCAGATGCAAATGCGTTACTGACTCGTTCAGCAGGTTCAATTGAAGAACCAAAATGGAACCATCGCTCGTTACCGAAGTAACTCCCCGTCGGGCCTACGATGTTCACCCATCGCTCACACCCCACATGGGCACACGATGTTTCAGGATTGCTCACACCCCACACGGGCACACAATCCGGTTGCTCACACCCCACAGCATAATATAACTTGGCATGATCAATGCCTCGAGCAAGGAAATAATCAAAGTTAAGTCGGGAATCCGACCACAGATGGAAACATTAAAGAAAACACAATCGGTCACATTCTCTGCCCTGCTCGCTTAGCGAGCTTCTAGCGAGTATTCGCTACTTGTTCGCCTAGCGAACAAGCTCGCGAAGGAAAACAGAAGCCTCTGACTTCGCTCGCTACCTCGCTCGCTCAGCGAACCCCTAGCGAACCTTCGCTACCAGCGAACACCACAACATGCATTCTGTTCAAGTCTGGAACCGTTCGCTACCTATTCGCTACTACTCGCTTAGCGAACGTTCGCGACCAGCTCGCCTAGCGAACGTGCTAGCGAGTGTCTGCGAACTCAGAATTTCTCCACTGTTCTTCCACTCAAAAACTCTTGGATTCACCCGATTAAGTCCCAACTCATTCCAGCACTTAGCATAACATCACCCGACATAATTGCTACTACTTAATCTCACTTTCACCAACGAAAACTCGGGTTCTATCGATTAAATCCGTATTATGCCCTAGAATGAAAAATGAGTAAAACTCTCCCCAATCCAAAGCAAAACCAACAAGAACACACATAATCATACACATTGCAAGAATAATAAAGTTTCACACCCTTACCCGATCAACCGAAAGCTTAGAATTTGATTCTTGATGATTCTAGGTTTTTCTCCTCTTCCTCCTCTTTTCTCTTCTCTTCCTTTCTTTCTCTTCTTTTTCTTTCCTTCTCTTCTTTTTCTTTCCCACTTATACTCTTTCTACTCTATTTCTCTCAAAATAACTACTAATCAAGGATTATCTAAAACACCCTCTAATTAATTTCCCAAAACTCTCCAAATAATAAAATACCACCACATACACACATAGCATATTATCATATAATTCCACAATAAAATAACAATTAACCAAATAAATTAAAAGACTCAACAAAATAATGGGAAATTCAGAATCGGGGCGTTACAACTCTCCCCCAATTTAGAAATTTTCGTCCTCGAAAATATTACCTGATCCAAACAACTCTGGATGCGACTCTCGCATCTTATTTTCCAATTCCCAAGTCATATCGCCTCTGCAGCACCTCCCCATGCTACTTTCACAAGCGCAATATCCTTGCCTCTTAACTTCTTAATCTCACGGTCCAAAATTGTAATCGGCAAAGCTTCCACTGTAAGGTTATCTCTTACTTCAACCTCGTCCATAGGGATAACATGTGACGGATCCGGAACATACTTCCGAAGTTGCAAAACATGAAACACATCATGCAAATTCGAAAGATTCGGAGGCAACGCCACACGATAAGCCATAACACCAACTCGTGCAATAATCTGATACGGACCGATGAAATGAGAAGTCAACTTCCTCGACTTCAAAGCACGACCCACACCCGTAACCGGCGTAACTCTCAAAAACACATGGTCGCCCTCTTGAAATTCAAGATCCTTCCTTCTCTTATCATGATAACTTTTTTGCCTACTCTGAGAGGCTCTCAACTTTTCTCGAATCAACCTCACCTTCTCCGTCGTCTGTTGTACCATCTCTAGTCCAACCACCGACCTTTCACCAGTCTCATGCCAACACAAAGGTGTTCGACATTTTCGACCATACAAAGCTTCAAATGGAGCCATACCAATACTCGAATGAAAACTGTTATTATAGGTGAATTCAATCAACGCTAAATAACTATCCCACGCACCACCTTGCTCTAGCACACAAGCTCGTAACAAATCCTCCAACGATTGAATTGTCCTTTCGGTTTGACCATCTGTTTGCGGATGATAAGCCGAACTCAATCTCAACTGCGAACCCAAAGCCTTTTGTAAACTCTCCCAAAACCTTGAAGTAAACCTTGGATCTCTATCCGATACAATGCTCTTGGGAACTCCATGCAACTTCACAATCACCCGAACATAGATCTCAGCTAACTTCTCCAAAGGATAACTAATATCAATCAGAATAAAGTGAGCAGATTTAGTAAGTCTATCAACAGTCACCCAAATTGCATTATAATCTCTCTGCGTATTCGGCAATCCCGTAATAAAATCCATTGAGATACCATCCCATTTCCACTCTGGGATATCCAACGGTTGCATTAATCCAATAGGTTTATGATGTTCCACTTTAGACTTCTGACAAGTCAAACATGCATACACAAACTGAGCCACATCTCTCTTCAACCCAGACCACCAAAAGATCTTCTTCAAGTCTTGGTACATCTTATTTGCTCCGGGATGAATACTCAAATTACTACGATGTCCTTCCTCCAATATCATTCCTTTCAACTCTGCATCATCAGGAATACAAATACGACCACGAAACCTCAAAACTCCAAAATCATCAACCTTGAAATCTTCATTCTCTTTTGTCATCAAGTCAACAAACTTCAAATCCGACTTTTGCCTTTCGCAAACGGTTGCAAGAAAATCATTCGTAATATGAAGCATACCAAGTCTCATGCTTCTCGGCGTCATATCACAAACCAAACTCAAATCTCTGAAATTCTCCAATAATTCCCATTCCTTTACCATCATTGCGGACACATGCAAAGACTTCCGACTTAAGGCATCGACCACCATATTTGCCTTACCCGGATGATAATTTAATCCAAAATCATAGTCCTTCAAAAGCTCTAGTCATCTTCTTTGCCTCATATTCAATTCCTTCTGATCAAATAAATACTTCAAACTCTTGTGGTCACTAAAAACTTCAAACCTTGCACCATAAAGATAATGCCTCCAAATTTTTAACACAAATACCACGACCGCTAATTCCAAATCATGAGTAGGGTAATTCTTTTCGTGCACTCTTAACTGCCTAGAAGCATAAGCCACAACCTTCCCATCTTGCATAAAAACACCACCCAAACCAGTCAAAGAAGCATCACAATATACCACAAAAGGTTATGTAGGATTCGGCAAAATCAAGATCGGCGTTGTCGTCAATCTTCTCCTTAACTCCATAAAACTCTCCTCACAATCAACGTCCCAAATAAAAGCCTTTCCCTTACAAGTTAACTGCGTTAACGGAAGTGCCAACTTCAAAAACCCTTCAATAAACCTCTGGTAATAACCTACCAAGCCCAAGAAGCTTCGAATCTCTGTAACTATTCTAGGAGTCTCCCGTTGCATTACCGCATCAATCTTAGACAGATCAACACTAATACCATTACCTGAAATAACATGCCTAAGAAAGCTCACTTCTGACAACCAAAACTCACACTTCGACAATTTGGCATACAATTGCTTCTCCCTCAAAATCTGTAACATAATTCTTAAATGTTCCTCATGCTCTTCTTGAGACTTAGAATAAATCAGAATGTCGTCAATAAACACAACCACAAAACGATCCAACTGCTCATGAAAAATACAATTCATGTACTCCATAAACACACCTGGCGCATTAGAAACTCCGAATGGCATCACTAAATATTCGTAATGTCCATACCGTGTCCTAAAAGCCGTCTTTTAAATATCTCCTTCCTTCACACGAATCTGGTGATAACCTGATCTTAAATCAATCTTACTAAAAACTCGTGCTCCAACCAATTGGTCCATCAAATCATCAATTCTAGGAAGCAGATACTTATTCTTAATTGTCACTTTGTTCAACTGTCGATAATCAATACATAACCACATACTTCCATCCTTTTTCTTTACTAACAACACCGGTGCACCCCAAGGAGAAACACTTGGTCTCACAAACCTCTTTTCTAACAAATCATTCAACTGCTTCTTCAACTCTACCAACTCTGATGCTGACATACGATACGGTGCCATCGAAATTGGTCTAGTACCCGGAATTAGATTAATAGAAAATTCAACTTCCCTTTCTGGCGGTACATCCATAATATCCTCGGGAAACACTTCTGGAAATTCACACACCACTGGAAACACGTCAAGTTCAACCTTGTCCTCTACTGACAACGATGCAAATAAACCAAACAACTAAGCTTCGTCCGCCAAAAGTTTCTTCAACTCTTTAGTGGATAGAAAACTCTCACTTTCATCATCTTCCAAAGAAGGAACTCTCACCAACTTATGATAGCAATCTAAATGAACTATATTAAATTGCAACCAATTCATACCCAAAATTACATCCAAGCCTTCCAACGGCAAACACGCCAAATCCATAAGAAAGTCTTTACCATACATGGTCAAGGGACAACTTACGCACACTAAAGAAGTAGTTACCGACCCTGAAGCAGGAGTCTCAATAACCATGCCACCACTCAAAGAAACCATGCGCAAACCCAAACGCTTAGCACATTCAAGAGAAATGAACGAATGAGTCGCTCTAGTATAAATAATAGCAACTAAAGGCATATTATTAATAAAGCATGTACCTTTAATCAAGCGATCCACATTAGTAGTGTTTGAACCGACTAATGCAAATACTTTTCCACCCGACTGAGCTTGCTTTGGTTTGGTACACTTGGTACTAATATGACCAACTTCTCCATAGTTAAAACACTTTACCACATTCCTCCTACACTCAGAAGTGGTATGTCCAAAACTTCCACAATTAGCACACTTCTCCGTAGACTTCCCACACTCAAAAGATTTGTGGCCCATCACGCTACACTTGTAACATTTGACTGCACCCAAACTTCCACCTCCAGATTTCCTATCGAAGTTTCCCTTATACTTGCTCTTATCAACAGGCGTCACATAAGGTCCACTCCTCACTTGTTGCTTGCCTTTATTCTCACTCAAACTCTTGTAGTGAGTAGAACGAGCTCTACTATCCTCTTCAAAAATCCTACAACATTCGGTCAAGTCCGAAAATCTTCGTATCCTCTGGTAACCCACCGCTTTCTTTATCTCCGGACGCAAGCCATTCTCATACTTAATGCACTTAGAGAACTCCGCCGTAACAGCTGTGTTGCACCCTAATTTTTGACTGTAAGATGCCACTTTTTTTTGCGCATTTTCTATTCGACTTTATGCGACTAACCAATTTGTGCAGACGCAGTAAGATTGAGCGGAGATAGTATTCATTCTCGCAGGCAATTATTATGCATAGCTAACCGTTTTAACCAACTTGTTGTTTGTTTCATGAAAGATAGGTTACTGCTGGAAGTTCAGGGAATCACGAAGTGATACATATAAGGGCTTATTATTCAAGGATTGGGATTTATACCATTTTGTTGTTAGGAGTTGTCTACTATGATCAAATTCATCCTTAATTCGGTCCAGTATCTAAATTCAAGTCATGAGAGGAATTGTGGTTATTACTCAAGTCATAGATTCGATAGGATCCACACATACTCGGTATCACAATTCAAGCGCAAGAGGTCAAAGTTTTATAAATTTAACTTCAAGAGTTCAGGGTGTGCAAGTTAATGCTCTTCTCTTGAACTCAACCCGCCACGAATACTAGATTTTTAGATTCGAAATATAAACTACAAAACTTATATTTCCCTTTAGGATGTGGTCTCAAGATTAAACACCAATATTTCATGCCTTGATGTTCAAGATCCACGAGTCAAATTCATGTGATTATGTCCCAGGAGTTCATATGTTACAAAATAATCTTAAATACAAGAATGAAGTTGACTTTGAATTTGACAAATCAATCAAAGACCTTATCTTATTATAGAGTATCCAAAATGTTGAGAATGATTCATAACTACAAAGGGGGTTTTGATGCTAACTTGAGAGAAATGGAAGGGCATCTTATGTGGATGGGTGACGCTGCAACCATGGTTTGAGAAACAAAACAAGGCAATTGGAGGGTTGGCGTAAAGTTTTTCTCTTCACTAAATAGTTGGGATTTTTTGATGGCCACATACAGACGGGTGATGAATAATTGCTGGTTCTTCATTATAAATGTTATACAAGAATGTAAGTAATGAGCAAGTGCATCTCTAAAACAACGACAGAAGAGATTCATCATTGAATTAAGGATGTGTGCTAATCTCCAAAATGAGAAGATACATTTGATATAACAACGTTTCATGAAGAAATTAAGCAAAACCGCAAGCCACTTATTTCTTCACATTCGTCTTCCACGTGCCACTCTCAACCAGCATACAGTCGTGATTCTCTCATCGGCAATACCGTCACTTGTTACTTGTTTGGGGGTGACCATAAAAATTCCAGCTTCTAAGTCATGGCAGAGCCCTGAAAAGTAAGAATGAAAAACCAGAACCAATACAGGCCTAGCTACTACATCACCCATTGTCAACACAGCCCATGATTCAACAACACCACTCAGAGTTGAGAACACGCTCAGACGTCCAAACCAGTACCACGATAGACCTGTGCCTGTAAAAAAGGAACAATCAAGTAAATCCAAAGGCAATCACATGTGTTGAATTAGAAAAGAAAAATAATCCTGCAACAAAGCAAAGCACTCAGAAAATCCACGGAGCAGTGGCATTATCAGACATAAATTCAATTCGACTCCAAAACATTTCTTTGCGGCATCAGTATAACATCATCCGACTGGGAGGGGGATACAGTTTGATTACCTGTTGAGACGAGCACCAACATTTTCACGGTCGTCGGCCTGCTGCTAGCGGTAGCTTATTTAATCTGTAAAGAGAGACCGAAGAATCAATTATCTAATTGTTGTGAGAAACTAAGTAGAATTAAGGCCAAACCATAAGCTCACATAAGCTGTTCATACTGTCACTACAAAACTCATGCTAACCTAAGGACAATGCCGTTTATTCCACTACAATGCGCCTAGTTGGAGGTGATACATTTCTCAAGGACCATTTCAACAATACTGCGCTGCTTACAACTTCAGTTTGAGGTAGGCAATGTAGATTTTTGCATACAGACAAACCGACACGAGATAAGCCTTCATAACTTCCAAAGTGTCACCTTGCTAGAGCCTTGCAACCTAGTTTCTCCGGGTACCAGCATCGGGAGCATGCTGCACGGCATACATCTGCAAAGATAAAGGAAATCAGAGAGACAGTCTCTTGAAAATAAAATAAAGCTTGTGAACATGATGATTAAGAGGTTAAACTCTTGCAAGAAGATGAACTTTCATCTCTCACAACCATGGTTGCAACTTATGGCCTAAATGCTGCCTTGGCTGAAGTTCATAAATACCAAGCAACACAATCCAACAATTAATTTTCCTGCAAGAAGAATTGCGAAAGTCAGCCTTGGATGGAACATCAAGAAAGGACCAAGTTGAACCAGAATTACCAAGCCTGGATAAAAATTCTTTTAGTCAAGAGCAAGGCGAGAGATAATCAGCCAACAAATATAGCAACAACTTAACTAAGGCTTGGAAGAAACAAAACATCCATAGCATCATTATTCAGATAAGGAACCTACCATTTGAAATCCAATTAATAACATTAACAGACATTCAGTGAAAGAAGAACACGAGGAGTTGCTAAAAACCTTTTATTTATAAACACCATTTTGTCAAGAATGCAAGACTTACAGGAAGCTCGAGTTTCTGGCTGTATAACTACTTCTGATGCTTATCAATTTATTGAACGAAGGAGGACAAAAGAAGCTGAGCAAGGTGGCCAGATTGGAACAAGTGGTAGGACTTTACAGAGGCCAAAATTTCCCAAAAGTAGAGCTCGGTAGTAGCCCATACGATGCCAAGGATACACCGACGGCCATACAAGCTATCACAATAACCATTAAAGAATGGGATATCAGTGATTTTGAAGGGGCTGAATTACTATCTGAATCTGAGATAAAGCCTTGTAATGATATCAAACTTAAACCACCTGCAACAATGAGGATTACTCGGCCTTTAACAATACTTCCAACGATTACAATATGCACCCATCTAAATCCTAAATCAACGAGTCAAAGTGTAAAACAACCAAAGACTTGTTTGCTTCAATATATCTAGATGAGTCTGCTTCGTAAGCCATCAGAATTATGATCCTAAGAAGCTGCTAGCTCAGTCCCAACCGTCGGTTTCACAATCATCAACTGCAACCGCAATTGCGCAACAATAACAACAGCAACTGCATTTTCAGAACCACGCGATCAATACGCTGCAACATAACCAAATAGAAGGGAATCTACTTGTTTCCAGCCAATGAGTCAGAATGTCAGCAATAAACATGGATACACCCTGCTTCTATAAGACAGTTTGCTACTTCCAAATTGCGTAGCCAGAATTAGATGGTACCTGGCAAAGTCGTGAATTGATTAATTAGAACAGCTTGCAAACCAAGCCAACACAATTAATTATGAAAAAAGAAGTATAAGCAGCAGCAATAGTTCAAGACAGATTCAAGCCTCCTAACCGCAAACCCATGCAGTAGCAAACTTAAATAGGTTACAAATTTAGAGAACAATGTCACCTGTAGCTGCCCTGTGGCTGGCGACGACTTCTACCATGTTGTTACAACAATTTGGAACAAGCAAATCTTCCTGGCACTCTCCCACGAGAACTGAACAGGCTGCATTACCTTCAAACCAGTGACCTCTCTCGCAATTACTTGAATAAAGAATGGAGGCTCCATTTCCGGTGCATCTAGTGTGATGAACAATAATATAAACAGGAAGCTACCATCGCAGTTACCATCTTACGGCGATTCTGTTGGTGGCAGTGATGGACTATCTTCATCGCAACATAGTGGATTGCAACTTCCATGAATGGTGCGCCCAGGTCTAGTGTCAATGGCTGACATGGTCAAGAGGGGTAGGCCACAAGCCAAGACCTCCATGCCTATTTCTTCTGTCCACAGCAGTAGTCATCAGAATGTTTTTTTACCCCAGCAACCTCACATCACAACTTGAATGTTATGCTATGCTAACAACTCCATTATCCAACAGAAAGATAAGTGGCCTTCAGTTGAATACCAATCAACAATTCATGTATCCTCTATTGTTGATGACCGTCAAAGTGCCGAGTATTACACAAACTCACCTAACGCTGCTGAAGCTAGTAGAAAGTGAACTCGTTGCTGAAAATAGCCCTATTGAGAATAAGAAGTCAAGTTTGGTACAGACAAATAAAACAATGCAGAAGCTATAACTTTGAATAGAAAATTTCAAGACACTCACTTGGATAGATGGCTGTCTGCCGTGGTTCTGGACCAAACATCTTAGAGTGTGGATGAATCAGCCGGGAAGCATCAATTACCACCTTGCCTTTAACACTCTAAATAGGCCCACCTCCAGACAGACACGATTACCTCCCTTGAAGAGTATACCCTGCAATTGCTACACCCCATCTCCAATACGCACCTCTGGGCTCCTAATTCGTCATTCGGCCCAAACAATCGCTAGTTACACCTGCCAGGTCACACAAAGGAACGATTAGAGTATATTCCATGGAAATAGAATATCCTATTCAGAAATCCAAATCCAATCTCGAAATTAAATCAGTGGCTCATTACTACAATCACCGAAACAGGAAAGTTTTCAAATACATGCTTAAACCAGAAAGGAAATCCCAATCAATCATCAATCAACATTCAAGTTGGTTTTAAGCAAATTCTCACAAAAAAATCTCGCATCTGAATCCTATATAAAGTACAGATTGGAAACGAGAGAGGAGGAGGACAACAGACAGAAACACTCCCAAAACCCCAAAATTCCAACCCTAAACAAAAACCATCAAAAGAAGAAACTTATCTCTTTTTGAATCCACTACGAAGTCGCGACCTAAAACCTTTGTCGGAAATCGTCGCGAAGTCACCTCTAAATCCTCGCACCACCGCTAATCGTCCACACCGCGAAAACTTCGTTCTGAACCCTACGAAAATCATCAAGTGGTAAGGTTTTAGTTAATATCGTTGACATTGTTTGATTCAGTTTGTTTGTGTTTTCAGCTGAAACGAAAAAGAAGAAGGAAGAGATAATCGAAACGAAAAGGGAGAAGAAGAAGATGGCAGAGGAAATCGCAGATTGGGAGAGAGGGTAGATCGCAAGGGGGAGAACGAATTGGGGCTAGGGTTTCGTTTTATTTGTTTTTGTATTTCTTTTGATGTAATAATCACGTGTATGCAGCACACACACACCGTACACCTTCACTCATTAGCACCTTAACCACCTTAATTAACCCCTAAGATCTAAATTAACCATCGTTTAGCCCTTAATCAATCTTTTAACTAATAATTAAAATGATCCTAATTAAATTTAATTAATCTTATTTAACTCTTTTTTTTTAAATCAGCTTTTATTAAAACAATTATTATTTGACTTAAGCAACTTTATTTTCAATTAATTCCCCTTTTTATTTTAATTCGTTTAATAATATTTTACCAACTTGTCTCCTGTTTACTTAATCTTTTTTTTTTTGCAGAATAATGATTTATTTTCTGAAAAATAATAAAGACATATTTTCATATATTAACTCGCATCCATTTGCTAATTGAATTACATACATTAATAAGAATTTTTTTAATAATTATATTTATTTAATAATAACTTTTGAAACAAATAATAAACAACCTTTTTTTATAAAAATTTGCAATAATAGTGATAACAACCACCCTTTAATAATAATTAATTCGTTCCGCATTTAACTAATTTATTTTAATAAGATAAAATACAAAAACTCTTATTTATTTAAGAATCCTTCTATTTATCTAAAACTTTCTTACTAAAACAAAAAGCTAGTTCGTCTAATTTCACTAAATAAAATTAATTCAATTTTTCTTAAAATTAATCAACAGCGTAAAAAACAACCCAATCGTGCACGCCCACTTCACGACACAGTCACTCTCACACACTTTAGCGCTTTCATGCGTTTGTGTATGGTTTACATTTCCGCAATTTATTTATTGCAATTTACATTATCAATTTACATTCTCGCACTGCATTCCGTCCAAAGGAAAAACCTACACATGAGTCAACACTTGTGTGTAGTTGCATATCATCTGCATCATTCTCCCCACGATCCTTGATCCCATTCAAGTCAATCTTCTTAGGATAGATCCTACCCCATAGGAAGGACCTTGTCTTTATTCTTTACAAATTAGACAAACACAAAACAATCAACAATACAAACTTTTCGAACACAAATAGAGAATAGATGTTAATCATCTTAAGTGAGATATAATCTCCACCCCCACAACAATACAACCAAACATGTAGGAACTTTGCCTTAAGAGCGATAAAGGCATACTTGGCGACCATCCGAGTATTTAAGACCTTTTCTTAAGACGATGCAAAGACCATTTCCTACAACCCCCTTTACACTTGTGGTGGTTACATCTCCCTTAACATGAAGACTCATCTCTTCTCCTAAACCCAATCAAAACAACTACCCTAAACTCGTAGGAACTTTGACCACAGTCAAAGAACTCCTCTAACCCTTTAGGGGAACTACAAGTACTCTGATTCCACTCCCGTAAGGATATGTAGGCATAAGATGCGACATTTTATCGAGTATACTTAGAAATAAACCCCTAGGTCTTTAAACCTTTAAGCAGATAACACATAGCAATAAACAATATAAAACAAGAGGTTCCTGTAGAGTACTACAGAAACTTAGGATGCTAGTACCTTCCCTAAGTTTAACCAACCCCCGAACCTAAAACTCTCTAACCTTTGCATTTGCATTGCATTGTGGGAATTTCGATCTTTATCCCTTCCTTTGGACAAATCAAAGTTCGGTTGCAAAAATGAATTAAAGATTCAAACTAATCAATAGTTTGGTATCCAAATTTCACCGCGACAGAAATGGCGACTTCACTGGGGAGGTTAGTGGGTTCCCCTAACTTGTTTTGTTTTAAATATTTGCTTATATTTGTTTAACTGTTTACTTGTATATTTGTTTGTTTCTTGCCTTGGGTTGATACTTTTGAGTGGTGAGACAAAGTCCTACACCCGGACTTGAGTGAACTTAAGATAGGATAGTGATATATTCAAAGAGGCTTATAGGGGGTAGAATCCCGACCAAGCTGACTTGAAAATCACGCTCAATTGAGGCCCTCTCGAAAGATGTATTGTTGAACGAGTCCTTAATCGTGAAAACATGCACTATATTCGATGTTGGAGCCTATGATATTGAGAACCGTAGTTACCTTAACCCCAATTTGACTTTTATTAAGATGTAGTGTGGGGCTATGAGGGGGTACCCCCGAAATAGTGCTACGCGATACTACACTCAAAAGAAGTTCTCTTGAGAATATTATTAACCCCCGAGTACTTGGGAAGTTGATAATATCCGAAAGATGGGCTAATGACTTTGGGAACCTTATTAGAACCTTGTTCTGCAGGTACCATCCACCTTTAGTCCACATCCTTTGGGAATGGGTACACCTTTGCTCCATGCTCGTTGCAAACCTAGGGTCCCCTTTGTTTATTTATCCTTATATTTCTATGTGCCTACTTGTGTTTGTTGCATTCATATAGCATCATATTACGTAGGATTTCATGGAATTCCTAGTTATTTACAAACATTACAGAAACCAATAGGGATTACAAAAGGAAAACATTTTGAAATATTCTTTTATGAGTCCTAACTTGGATAACCTAAGGAAGTAGGAGCTCAGATTGAAGAAAACTCAAAAGGACAAATACGATAGGAGGATCATTAGAAGTTCAAAAGGCTCTTATTATCGTTGAAGATCCAAAGGATCCCCCCTTACTTCCAACAAGAACAAAAGAAAAGATGGAGGATTTATTTTCCTCTATCGAACTAATCTTTAGACGTTGATCATGGACAACTTATATTCAAGAAGATCCAAGTAGGAGAGCAGATCTACAAAGCACGATGAAGGACTTCCTTAGGGCTTTCTTAGCTTTTAGCTATTAAGTAAGGACTCTTATAAGAATGTTTCCCTGTAATCCAATATCAAAAAAATAGTAATAATAATAATAACAAATGAATTTTCTTTGGTATTCTGTAACATTTATAAGAGCTTGAGTTCCATGAAACCTTTCATCTTTCTGCATTCTGCATTCCTGCATTAGCATCTTGCATTTAGCATTTTTGCATATGCATGTGTCTCTCCGTTGCGTCCTCATTCCGGTCTTCTGTCTTTGTCTGTCAGCTGACATCTCAACCATCTTACCAAGCTTGAAGTATTACTAAAGGGTAGGAAAGAGAATAAAGATATGGACTCTATGACCGACTTCAGAGTAATGACTAATCCGTTGTTCGATCTTCCCTCTGATAATAATGTTCAACAAGTGGATGTTCCTACACAACCTCCACCTATGCAAGATAGCTTGGTTAATCAAGCTAATGAAGGAGCGCCTCAGTTTCCACAGCCTGTGCCTCATCTTCAGAATGTTCATGCTAAGATAAAGATGGATGATCCTAGATTCATAGCAATGGAGAAAGAATTATGTGATATTAAAGGGCAATTGAAAATAGTGAAAGAAGAAAATGCATCTGACTTTGATGCTCGTGACCTATGTCTAGTTCCAGGTGTAATCATTCCTCCGAAGTTCAAGATGCCTATCTTTGAGGTTTACAAAGGTGTTAGTTGTCCGAGATACCATTTGACAATGTTTTGTCGAAAGATGGCTGCCTATGTTGACGATGATGAATTGATGATGCACTGCTTCCAAGAAAGCTTATCTGGGGCATCCTTGATATGGTATATGAAGCTACAAAGGAACTGTATTCAGTCTTGGAGAAACTTAGCTGATGCTTTCATGAAGAAATACCATTATAATTTGGATGTGGCCCCAGACAGTGATCAACTAGAAGGAATGAGCAAGAATGATGATGAATCTTTCAGGGAATATGCTCAGCGATGGAAAGAGTTGGCAGCCCAGGTTCGTCCACCACTTCCAGAGAAAGATTTAACCAAGATGTTTCTAAAAACACTGCCAGACTCTTATTATGTCAGGATGGTAGGCGCTGTACCATCAGATTTCTCCAAAATTATAGAAGTCGGAGTAAACATTGAGAACGCACTCAAAAGTGGAAGAATCTGTGATAACTTGAATGATCGAGCTAGTGAAGAGATTTCAGTTGATGATTCCCTAGAGAAAAGAAGCGTGGATGTTAATGCAGTTTGGGATTCCTCTCAAATCCTGCCAGATCCGGTTCCAATACCTTATCCTCAACATCAGTATGAAGCGCCTGTTCAGCACGAGCAGCGACTACCTCATAAGCGAAGGATGACGTCTCTAAATCAGCATCAGAATCGACAGGTTCGAAGACGGTTTCAGAATCAGAAAATACCCCTGAGTATTCCAAAAGAAGAAACTCGTTGGTTTGATCTTATCCCAATGTCTTACGGTCAAGTTTGGTCTTATTTCATCAGAAACTCGCTGATGACTCCCAGAAAGACTAGAATCATGAACTCTCGTCCACCGTGGTTCAACCTAAACGCCAGCTGTGAATTCCATGATGGAGCGTTGGGGAATTCGATTGAAGAGTGCAAAGTTTTTCAAGAGAAAGTCCAAGAAATGATTGATAACGAAGTGCTGACCTTCAAAGGAGAAAGATCAGTCTTGAAAGGAACACCGTTATGCTGATCACCTATCTACTTTCGTGTTTTATTTCTTTGATTAAAAGTATTTTTGGCATGTAAGAACTTGTTATTTTGAATAAGTAATGCAATAAGTGTTTGTCTTGAAGAAATCCATTCGTTTTCACTCAAATTGTTTTTCAAAATAATTTATAATACCGACTTTTACCCAATTTTTCTCACCTTGGTGAAGAATTGGAAGGAGGAGGATGAAGTAAAACACATGATCTCTTGTTGTATGCTTCGAATAAGAACCCTACTGATGATGTAAGGCATTATTTCAACCATCTGAACACCAACATAGTTAAACCCTCTTTTTTTTAAGCCTTGAGAAAAGATTTGTTTTTTCTCCCAAACCGAAACCTCGTTTTTGGCCTGGGGCAGGGTAATATCAAAAAATAATGAACATCTTCCAAAAAATTTTGGGTGGGCACAAATATACTAACCCTTTATTCCTCCAATTTACGAGTCATAAATTAAGCCCATATATGACCTTCAAAGCCCTAATTGAAGTAAGGTTTGACTCGAAAGCATACTCGATGAGATACTGTTTCCTGACTCCTTGAGCTATGCTCAAATTAAATCGGCTTTATAAATAATTTTTAACTTATATCCTAACTAGTGATTTCGGTCACCAGCTATGGAGATATCTCTTTTCAAAAAAAATTTCAAGACAAAACGCGTGTTGCATTACCCGTTTCGAAATGAACATTTCTGACTTGCTAAATGCGTTTGACATCTTAGAAAGATTACAAACGGACTTTGATGGACTAGAAGACTTTGCCAACCTGGGGCAAGTTATTTTTTCAGGAGGTTTGATCCGTACCAGTCTTGGCTGACTCAGTTATACCGCCAATCAGGGGCAGTTACGTCGAGATTCGGTGAATCTCTAGAGAGTTTGAAAACAGTGGGGCATTTGGACATCATGTTTTCTATAAAATCCTCTCAAGATGTTTTTCTACACCATGTGACTTGGGCATTTGACGTTTGAAGCAGAGTGGATGTTTATTTCATCCTTAGGAAGTTCAACTCCGACATGTTCAACAACCATGATGACCCAGGATATTTATTTTATCCTCTATGAAGCTTCAATTTGGGTACCTCCGTCTACAACTTTCCAGACTTATCAAGACATTACATCCCAAATAGATTGATCTCTACTCCCCCAAGAGAAGCTTGTGAAGCTCTGAAACAGGATGGTGATCCCATATTTGGTTCTCCGTCTATCCCCAGTGGTACTTCTATCTGTGAAGATTGGCCAAGATGTTTATCCCGAGATGTTTATCTCCGGTCGCCTCTTTCTGTTTGTTTTGTCAGCATAAGCATATGCATAGCATATAAGTAGGCAGCACAACATATGCATTTGTTTGCATTCTTTGTGTTTCGTCGCTTTAGTTGTAGTTATCCATAGGTGTTCGGGTGCGTCTTATCCCTCCAATTAGATTTGTCGACCCTAGGCAGAAAAAGCATAATGTTTTGTTTTCCCCATGAAGTTCTATCCTCGTGGAAGACGGTTGTTTTAGTTAAAATCCCATTTGAGTTCATACCTCAATGGTTGAGTCTCATTTGACAGTTTCTCTTCAATTGAACTTCGGTCCTTGATAATCACATCGTGGACATCTCCAACCTTTTGAACATGGATCAAGTGTGCATTTATTTTGCACCCCATTCCCCAGGAAGAATATTCATGAAGACAAACATTTCTTCAACAATTTTTCTCAAACATCTACATTTGGACTATAACAATCTCTTTATTTGAGCAACTCGTTTTGGTCAAGATCTTATTCAAAACGACAAACGACGATTCCTACAAGACAATTCATTTACCCTCAGTGGGTCCTTCAACATCATTGATTCATCAGAGAAGACAATTACAGACATTTCTCTTTATTTGAGAATTCACATATATTTACAACAACAAAGGTACTCCCCAGGAATCTATTCCCCAGTGAGTTCATCACACAAGTTTACTTCTGTCAAGTGACATCTCCCCGAAGAAGTCGAAGAAGTTTAGTCTCTCTTTATTTCAGAAGACGTACAACCGGCTCACATTTCTTCCGAAGATCCCCGGTGAAGTTCTACAACGAACTACATCTACAAGTTCTACAACAAACGACATCTACAAGTTCTACAACCAACAACAACTACAGTCTACAACGACAATCATTCGAACATCTTATAGTTCCTGGTCAATCTCAGTAGTAGATTCCCAGAAGACCTCGGCAGTAGGTAGCTCCTGGTCAATCTCGACAGTATATTCCCAGAAGACCTCGGCAGTAGGTAGTTCCTGGTCAATCTCGGCAGTAGATTCCCAGAAGACCTCGGCAGTAGGTAGTTCCTGGTTAATCTCGGCAATAGATTCCTAGAAGACCTCGGCAGTAGGCAGTTCCTGGTTAATCTCGCCAGTAGATTCCCAGAAGACCTCGGCAGTAGGTAGTTCCTGGTTAATCTCGGCAGTAGATTCCCAGAGGACCTCGGCAGCAGGTAGTTCCTGGTTAATCTCGGCAGTAGATTCCCAGAAGACCTCGACAGTGGGTAGACATCTTACAGTTCCTGATTAATCTCGGCAGTAGACTTCCAGAAGACTTTGTCAGAAGTATTTCTCCAACAGACTTCAACACAAAATCTCGGCAGTAGATTCCTTACAGATTTTAACAACACATACTTTGGCAAAAGTATCCTCAATTACAGTTACAAGTCTCGACAATAGGCTTCTTCAGTTGATATCCCGAATCAATTATTTTGACATATACAGTAGATTCCTCCAGAGAATTTCTCTTCCAAGTTCTTCACAACATATTTACAGACACTTTGTGATTGCCAATCTTTCCCCGTGGAGTCTCCTTTGTTGAGCCTGTTCTTCCTGTGTGTTGTGTCTAGTTTCTCCCCTTGTGGCGCCATTTCTCCACAGGATCCTTTGTCTTGCATTTTCATATCATTTCATATCATTTCATATCATTCCATATCATTTACATTCGGTGGCTCCTTACAGCCAAAAATTCGTGCAAGGCTTGTATTTAAGTCCCTCCTATCTCGTCGAGACAAAGATTTCAATCTCCATATCTCCGAATAGGAGTAACTTAAATAGGGGCATCTGTTGCACCCTAATTTTTGACTGTAAGATGCCACTTCTTTTTGCGCATTTTCTATTCGACTTTATGCGACTAACCAATTTGTGCAGACGCAGTAAGATTGAGCGGAGATAGTATTCGTTCTCGCAGGAAATTATTATGCATAGCTAATCGTTTTAACCAACTTGTTGTTTGTTTCGTGAAAGATAGGTTACTGCTGGAAGTTCATGGAATCACGAAGTGATACATATAAGGGCTTATTATTCAAGGATTGGGATTTATACCATTTTGTTGTTGGGAGTTGTCTACTATGATCAAATTCATCCTTAATTCGGTCCAGTATCTAAATTCAAGTCATGAGAGGAATTTTGGTTATTACTCAAGTCATAGATTCGATAGGATCCACACATACTCGGTATCACAATTCAAGCGCAAGAGGTCAAAGTTTTATAAATTTAACTTCAAGAGTTCAGGGTGTGCAAGTTAATGCTCTTCTCTTGAACTCAACCCGCCGCGAATACTAGATTTTTAGATTCGAAATATAAACTACAAAACTTATATTTCCCTTTAGGATGTGGTCTCAAGATTAAACACCAATATTTCATGCCTTGATGTTCAAGATCCACGAGTCAAATTCATGTGATTATGTCCCAGGAGTTCATATGTTACAAAATAATCTTAAATACAAGAATGAAGTTGACTTTGAATTTGACAAATCAATCAAAGACCTTATCTTATTATAGAGTATCCAAAATGTTGAGAATGATTCATAACTACAAAGGGGGTTTTGATGCTAACTTGAGAGAAATGGAAGGGCATCTTATGTGGATGGGTGACGCTGCAACCATGGTTTGAGAAACAAAACAAGGCAATTGGAGGGTTGGCGTAAAGTTTTTCTCTTCACTAAATAGTTGGGATTGTTTGATGGCCACATACAGACGGGTGATGAATAATTGCTGGTTCTTCATTATAAATGTTATACAAGAATGTAAGTAATGAGCAAGTGCATCTCTAAAACAACGACAGAAGAGATTCATCATTGAATTAAGGATGTGTGCTAATCTCCAAAATGAGAAGATACATTTGATATAACAACGTTTCATGATGAAATTAAGCAAAACCGCAAGCCACTTATTTCTTCACATTCGTCTTCCACGTGCCACTCTCAACCAGCATTCAGTCGTGATTCTCTCATCGACAATACTGTCACTTGTTACTTGTTTGGGGGTGACCATAAAAATTCCAGCTTCTAAGTCATGGCAGAGCCCTGAAAAGTAAGAATGAAAAACCAGAACCAATACAGGCCTAGCTACTACATCACCCATTGTCAACACAGCCCATGATTCAACAACACCACTCAGAGTTGAGAACATGCTCAGACGTCCAAATCAGTACCACGATAGATCTGTGCCTGTAAAAAAGGAACAATCAAGTAAATCCAAAGGCAATCACATGTGTTGAATTAGAAAAGAAAAATAATCCTGCAACAAAGCAAAGCACTCAGAAAATCCACGGAGCAGTGGCATTATCAGACGTAAATTCAATTCGACTCCAAAACATTTCTTTGCGGCATCAGTATAACATCATCCGACTGGGAGGGGGATACAGTTTGATTACCTGTTGAGAGGAGCACCAACATTTTCACGGTCGTCGGCCTGCTGCTAGCGGTAGCTTATTTAATCTGTAAAGAGAGACCGAAGAATCAATTATCTAATTGTTGTGAGAAACTAAGTAGAATTAAGGCCAAACCATAAGCTCACATAAGTTGTTCATACTGTCACTACAAAACTCATGCTAACCTAAGGACAATGCCGTTTATTCCACTACAATGCGCCTAGTTGGAGGTGATACATTTCTCAAGGACCATTTCAACAATACTGCACCGCTTACAACTTCAGTTTGAGGTAGGCAATGTAGATTTTTGCATACAGACAAACCGACACGAGATAAGCCTTCATAACTTCCAAAGTGTCACCTTGCTAGAGCCTTGCAACCTAGTTTCTCCGGGTACCAGCATCGGGAGCATGCTGCACGGCATACATCTGCAAAGATAAAGGAAATCAGAGAGACAGTCTCTTGAAAATAAAATAAAGCTTGTGAACATGATGATTAAGAGGTTAAATTCTTGCAAGAAGATGAACTTTCATCTCTCACAACCATGGTTGCAACTTATGGCCTAAATGCTGCCTTGGCTGAAGTTCATAAATACCAAGCAACACAATCCAACAATTAATTTTCCTGCAAGAAGAATTGCGAAAGTCAGCCTTGGATGGAACATCAAGAAAGGACCAAGTTGAACCAAAATTACCAAGCCTGGATAAAAATTCTTTTAGTCAAGAGCAAGGCGAGAGATAATCAGCCAACAAATATAGCAACAACTTAACTAAGGCTTGGAAGAAACAAAACATCCATAGCAGCATCATTCAGATAAGGAACCTACCATTTGAAATCCAATTCATAACATTAACAGACATTCAGTGAAAGAAGAACACGAGGAGTTGCTAAAAACCTTTTATTTATAAACACCATCTTGTCAAGAATGCAAGACTTACAGGAAGCTCGAGTTTCTGGCTGTGTAACTACTTCTGATGCTTATCAATTTATTGAACGAAGGAGGACAAAAGAAGCTGAGCAAGGTGGCCAGATTGGAACAAGTGGTAGGACTTTACAGAGGCCAAAATTTCCCAAAAGTAGAGCTCGGTAGTAGCCCATACGATGCCAAGGATACACCGACGGCCATACAAGCTATCACAATAACCATCAAAGAATGGGATATCAGTGATTTTGAAGGGGCTGAATTACTATCTGAATCTGAGATAAAGCCTTGTAATGATATCAAACTTAAACCACCTGCAACAATGAGGATTACTCGGCCTTTAACAATACTTCCAACGATTACAATATGCACCCATCTAAATCCTAAATCAACGAGTCAAAGTGTAAAACAACCAAAGACTTGTTTGCTTCAATATATCTAGATGAGTCTGCTTCGTAAGCCATCAGAATTATGATCCTAAGAAGCTGCTAGCTCAGTCCCAACCGCCGGTTTCACAATCATCAACTGCAACCGCAATTGCGCAACAATAACAACAGCAACTGCATTTTCAGAACCACGCGATCAATACGCTGCAACATAACCAAATAGAAGGGAATCTACTTGTTTCCAGCCAATGAGTCAGAATGTCAGCAATAAACATGGATACACCCTGCTTCTATAAGACAGTTTGCTACTTCCAAATTGCGTAGCCAGAATTAGATGGTACCTGGCAAAGTCGTGAATTGATTAATTAGAACAGCTTGCAAACCAAGCCAACACAATTAATTATGAAAAAAGAAGTATAAGCAGCAGCAATAGTTCAAGACAGATTCAAGCCTCCTAACCGCAAACCCATGCAGTAGCAAACTTAACTAGGTTACAAATTTAGAGAACAATGTCACCTGTAGCTGCCCTGTGGCTGGCGACGACTTCTGTCGTGTTGTTACAACAATTTGGAACAAGCAAATCTTCCTGGCACTCTCCCACGAGAACTGAACAGGCTGCATTACCTTCAAATCAGTGACCTCTCTCGCAATTACTTGAATAAAGAATGGAGGCTCCATTTCCGGTGCATCTAGTGTGATGAACAATAATATAAACAGGAAGCTACCATCGCAGTTACCATCTTACGGAGATTCTGTTGGTGGCAGTGATGGACTATTTTCATCGCAACATAGTGGATTGCAACCTCCATGAATGGTGCGCCCAGGTCTAGTGTCAATGGCTGACATGGTCAAGAGGGGTAGGCCACAAGCCAAGACCTCCATGCCTATTTCTTCTGTCCACAGCGATAGTCATCAGAATGTTTTTTTACCCCAGCAACCTCACATCACAACTTGAATGTTATGCTATGCTAACAACTCCATTATCCAACAGAAAGATAAGTGGCCTTCAGTTGAATACCAATCAACAATTCATGTATCCTCTATTGTTGATGACCATCAAAGTGCTGAGTATTACACAAACTCACCTAACGCTGCTGAAGCTAGTAGAAAGTGAACTCGTTGCTGAAAATAGCCCTATTGAGAATAAGAAGTCAAGTTTGGTACAAACAAATAAAACAATGCAGAAGCTATAACTTTGAATAGAAAATTTCAAGACACTCACTTGGATAGATGGTTGTCTGCCGTGGTTCTGGACCAAACATCTTAGAGTGTGGATGAATCAGCCGGGAAGCATCAATTACCACCTTGCCTTTAACACTCTAAATAGGCCCACCTCCAGACAGACACGATTACCTCCCTTGAAGAGTATACACTGCAATTGCTACACCCCATCTCCAATACGCACCTCTGGGCTCCTAATTCGTCATTCGGCCCAAACAATCGCTAGTTACACCTGCCAGGTCACACAAAGGAACGATTAGAGTATATTCCATGGAAATAGAATATCCTATTCAGAAATCCAAATCCAATCTCGAAATTAAATCAGTGGCTCATTACTACAATCACCGAAACAGGAAAGTTTTCAAATACATGCTTAAACCAGAAAGGAAATCCCAATCAATCATCAATCAGCATTCAAGTTGGTTTTAAGCAAATTCTCGCAAAAAAATCTCGCATCTGAATCCTATATAAAGTACAGATTGGAAACGAGAGAGGAGGAGGACAACAGACAGAAACACTCCCAAAACCCCAAAATTCCAACCCTAAACAAAAACCATCAAAAGAAGAAACTTATCTCTTTCTGAATCCACTACAAAGTCGCGACCTAAAACCTTTGTCGGAAATCGTCGCGAAGTCACCTCTAAATCCTCGCACCACCGCCAATCGTCCACACCGCGAAAACTTCGTTCTGAACCCTACGAAAATCATCAAGTGGTAAGGTTTTAGTTAATATCGTTGACATTGTTTGATTCAGTTTGTTTGTGTTTTCAGCTGAAACGAAAAAGAAGAAGGAAGAGATAATCGAAACGAAAAGGGAGAAGAAGAAGATGGCAGAGGAAATCGCAGATTGGGAGATAGGGTAGATCGCAAGGGGGAGAACGAATTGGGGCTAGGGTTTCGTTTTATTTGTTTTTGTATTTCTTTTGATGTAATAATCACGTGTATGCAGCACACACACACCGTACACCTTCACTCATTAGCACCTTAACCACCTTAATTAACCCCTAAGATCTTAATTAACCATCGTTTAGCCCTTAATCAATCTTTTAACTAATAATTAAAATGATCCTAATTAAATTTAATTAATCTTATTTAACTCTTTTTTTTTAAATCAGCTTTTATTAAAACAATTATTATTTGACTTAAGCAACTTTATTTTCAATTAATTCCCCTTTTTATTTTAATTCGTTTAATAATATTTTACCAACTTGTCTCCTGTTTACTTAATCTTTTTTTTTTTGCAGAATAATGATTTATTTTCTGAAAAATAATAAAGACATATTTTCATATATTAACTCGCATCCATTTGCTAATTGAATTACATACCATTAATAAGAATTTTTTTAATAATTATATTTATTTAAAAATAACTTTTGAAACAAATAATAAACAACCTTTTTTATAAAAATTTGCAATAATAGTGATAACAACCACCCTTTAATAATAATTAATTCGTTCCGCATTTAACTAATTTATTTTAATAAGATAAAATACAAAAACTCTTATTTATTTAAGAATCCTTCTATTTATCTAAAACTTTCTTACTAAAACAAAAAGCTAGTTCGTCTAATTTCACTAAATAAAATTAATTCAATTTTTCTTAAAATTAATCAACAGCGTAAAAAACAACCCAATCGTGCACGCCCACTTCACGACACAGTCACTCTCACACACTTTAGCGCTTTCATGCGTTTGTGTATGGTTTACATTTCCGCAATTTATTTATTGCAATTTACATTATCAATTTACATTCTCGCACTGCATTCCGTCCAAAGGAAAAACCTACACATGAGTCAACACTTGTGTGTAGTTGCATATCATCTGCATCATTCTCCCCACGATCCTTGATCCCATTCAAGTCGATCTTCTTAGGATAGATCCTACCCCATAGGAAGGACCTTGTCTTTATTCTTTACAAATTAGACAAACACAAAACAATCAACAATACAAACTTTTCGAACACAAATAGAGAATAGATGTTAATCATCTTAAGTGAGATATAATCTCCACCCCCACAACAATACAACCAAACATGTAGGAACTTTTCCTTAAGAGCGATAAAGGCATACTTGGCGACCATCCGAGTATTTAAGACCTTTTCTTAAGACGATGCAAAGACCATTTCCTACAACCCCCTTTACACTTGTGGTGGTTACATCTCCCTTAACATGAAGACTCATCTCTTCTCCTAAACCCAATCAAAACAACTACCCTAAACCCGTAGGAACTTTGACCACAGTCAAAGAACTCCTCTAACCCTTTAGGGGAACTACAAGTACTCTGATTCCACTCCCGTAAGGATATGTAGGCATAAGATGCGACATCTTATCGAGTATACTTAGAAATAAACCCCTAGGTCTTTAAACCTTTAAGCAGATAACACATAGCAATAAACAATATAAAACAAGAGGTTCCTGTAGAGTACTACAGAAACTTAGGATGCTAGTACCTTCCCTAAGTTTAACCAACCCCCGAACCTAAAACTCTCTAACCTTTGCATTTGCATTGCATTGTGGGAATTTCGATCTTTATCCCTTCCTTTGGACAAATCAAAGTTCGGTTGCAAAAATGAATTAAAGATTCAAACTAATCAATTGTTTGGTATCCAAATTTCACCGCGACAGAAATGGCGACTTCACTGGGGAGGTTAGTGGGTTCCCCTAACTTGTTTTGTTTTAAATATTTGCTTATATTTGTTTAACTGTTTACTTGTATATTTGTTTGTTTCTTGCCTTGGGTTGATACTTTTGAGTGGTGAGACAAAGTCCTACACCCGGACTTGAGTGAACTTAAGATAGGATAGTGATATATTCAAAGAGGCTTATAGGGGGTAGAATCCCGACCAAGCTGACTTGAAAATCACGCTCAATTGAGGCCCTCTCGAAAGATGTATTGTTGAACGAGTCCTTAATCGTGAAAACATGCACTATAGCAGTGTCATTACGACCATCCATATTCTGAGGATTCCCAAAAATAACAACAAGGTTGAACAACCGTTTAACCAACACAACAAGAAGACAGACACAACTGAATCAACACTGGCTCTGATACCACTTAATGTAACACCCCCTTTCTATACCCCCAACTAATCAATTAAAATCATATAAGCAATTAATAAAAGTTTCATCAGAGTATAAATTAAAACATGGTATAAAAGAGGCGCATCACATTATCATCGAAACGAAACATAAATAATACCTGCTCATAAAGATATGTAACAAAAGGGGTAAATCTCAACTAAAAACAAAGCATAGCGCTTAAAACCCACATATCAATATTTAGAATAAAGCGGAAACATCTAAACATTGAAATCATTTCATTAACATAAGCATCATATACATCATTCAGATTAATTCAATTCATCAGTTGAGTTTACAAAACATTCAGTAGCAGATACATACACAGATGTATCACAAAAGAATCAAAACAATTCCTAACTACCCAGTGTTACATATCAGAGTCGTCTAACCAAAAGAAATGAAGACTCACTTCATAAAAGACCTCCAACATCCTACTCTGCAATGCCTCATAGAGCATTATAAAACAGCAGAAGGGTGAGAAATATTATCATAACAAATAATGCATAAAATTATATATCATAAAACACAATTATAACATACTCGCAATTCACATTTCTCACCACAACTTGTTACAATACATCACAATGTACACGTACATAATCAATCATATTCACCAATCCATGCTTCACAGTTCATAGCATTTCACTTAAACATTTACAATTACGTTCATTTCACCAAAACATCATATAAAGATGATAATGCAACTCATAGAGACCGACTCACGACTCTATGCAGATGCAAATGCGGTACCGACTCGTTCAGCAGGTTCAATTGAAGAACCAAAATGGAACCATCGCTCGTTACTGAAGTAACTCCCCGTTGGGCCTACGATGTTCACCTATCGCTCACACCCCACATGGGCACACGATGTTTCAGGATTGCTCACACCCCACACGGACATACAATCCGGTTGCTCACACCCTACAAGGGCACACAACTGTTCTGCAGATTCTCCACGGAATCAAAAATAAACCATCGCTCACACCCCACAAGCGCACACGATCGTTTCTGCAGATCCTCCTAGGGATCAAAGTAACTAAACCATCGCTCAAACCCCACAAGGGCACACGAGGTTTCTGCAGATCCTACACGGGATCAGACACACAAGAATGCAATCATGATGCTACACATGCAACACGACTCAATACACTCTTAGAATCCATACATGTTTACAAACATATTCATGCATTCTTCATATTATACAAATATACGCATTCACATTAATATCACCATGCATTTCCATTTAATCAAAACAAATGCACGAAATTGCCAAACGACCACATCACACAATCTAGGATTCACGTCATACGGCTACCCACGGCACAATATAACTTGGCATGATCAATGCCTCGAGCAAGGAAATAATCAAAGTTAAGTCGGGAATCTGACCACGGATGGAAATATTAAAGAAAACACAATCTGTCACGTTCTCTGCCCTGCTCGCTTAGCGAGCTCCTAGCGAGTATTCGCTACTTGTTCGCCTAGTGAACAAGCTCGCGAAGGCAAACAGAAGCCTCTGACTTTGCTCGCTACCTCGCTCGCTCAGCGAACACCTAGCGAACCTTCGCTACCCCCATTCGCTACCAGCGAACACCACAACATGCATTCTGTCCAAGTCTGGGACCGTTCGCTACCTATTTGCTACTGCTCGTTTAGCGAACGTTCGCGACCAGCTCGCCTAGCGAACGTGCTAGCGAGTGCCTGCGAACTCAGAATTTCTCCACTGTTCTTCCACTCCAAAACTCTTGGATTCACCCGATTAAGTCCCAACTCATTCCAACACTTAGCCTAACATCACCCGACATAATTGCTACTACTTAATCTCACTTTCACCAACGAAAACTCGGGTTCTATCGATTAAATCTGTATTGTGTCCTAGAATGAAAAATGAGTAAAACTCTCCCCAATCCAAAACAAAACCAACAAGAACACATATAATCATACACATTGCAAGAATAATAAAGTTTCACACCCTTACCCGATCAATCGAAAGCTTAGAAGTTGATTCTTGATGATTCTAGGTTTTTCTCCTCTTCCTCCTCTTTTCTCTTCTCTTCCTTTCTTTCTCTTCTTTTTCTTTCCTTCTCTTATTTTTCTTTCCCACTTATACTCTTTCTACTCTATTTCTCTCAAAATAACTACTAATCAAGGATTATCTAAAACACCCTCTAATTAATTTCCCAAAACTCTCCAAATAATAAAATACCACCACATACACACATAGCATATTATCATATAATTCCACAATAAAATAACAATTAACCAAATAAATTAAAAGACTCAACAAAATAATGGGAAATTCAGAATCGGGGCGTTACAATTCTCCCCACTCGATCCTTGATCCTTTTCAAGTTGATCGCTTAAGTCTAGATCCTACCCCGTAAGGAGGCCCTTTTCCTTTTTCTTTTACAACATAGAAGAAACCATTTCAACTCAATCAAACATTTCAAACTATTCTTCATACAAGAGAATTAGATGTTAGTCATCTTGATAGTCGAGAAATAAATCTCCTGCCCCATAACAATACAATCGAGATATAAGATCTTTTCCGCTTGAGAGCGATAGTGGCATACTCCTCGATCACAATCCGAGTTTCTAAACCCTTCTCTCAAGACGATGCAAAGACCATCTCCTACAAGTTGTGGTGGTTAAGTCTAGTGTTCTCCCTTAAGATAACAACCCGTCTTTTTTCCTAGAATCAATCAATCAACGACCCTTTATCTCTTTGGAACTTTGACCAACAGTTAAAAATTCATCAAACCCTTTAGGGGAACTACAATTACTCTGATTCCATTCCCGTCAGGATATGTAGGCACAAGATGCGACGTCTTGGCGAGTATACTTAGAAATAAGCCATTAGGTCTTTCATCCTTAAGCAGATAACCCTTAGCAATAAACAAACATAAAACAAGAGGTTCTTGTAGAGTACTATAGAAACATAGGATGCTAGCACCTTCCCTAAGTTTAACCAACCCCCGAACCTATAACTCTCTAGCTTTTGCATTTGCATTGCATTGTGGGTAATTCGATATTTTTCCCTTCCTTTGGACAAATTAAAGACCAGTGGTGAACTAAATGAATCAAGCTTTAAATTAATTAATAATTTGACATCCAATTCTCACCACAACAGAAATGGAGACTTCACTGGGGAGTATTCCTTTGTGGGTTTCCCTAACTTGTTTTATTTTGCTTGTTTATTTATTATATATATATATATATATATATCTGCTTATTTGTATAATTGCTCTTGTTTGTTTTTGGGTTAATATCCTTTAAGTGGTGAGACAAAGTCCTACACCCGGACTTGAGTGAACTTATGATAGGAAGGTGATATATTCGATGAGGCTTATAGGGAGTGATTCCCGACCAAGATGACTTGAGAATCACCGCTCAGTTGAGGCCCTTTTGAAAAGTAGTATTGTTGAACGAATATTGGTGAAAACATTCACTATTTTCGATTGGAGCCTGTGATATTGAGGACCGTAGTTACCTTTAACCCCACTTTGGCCTTTATTAGGACGTAGTGCAATGATTATGAAAGAGTATTCCCGAAATAGTTGATACGCGATGCTACACTCAAAAGTGGTTCTCTTGAGAATATTATTAACCACCGAGTTAGTCGGGAAATTGATAATATTTGAAAGATGGACTAATGATTTTGGGCACCTCTTTAGAACCTTGTTCTGCATGTACAATTAACCTTTAGTCCACACCTTTTGGGGATGGGTATACCCTTTGCTCCATGCTTGTTGCAAACCTAGGGTTTTCTTGTGTGTTTACCTTCGTGTTTCTATGTGCTTACCTGTGTTTGTTGCATCCATAAAGCATCATACTGCATTGGACTTCATGGACTCAACTTTGTTTATGAACATTATAGGACCCCATGGATTACAAAAGGAAAAATACTTTGAAATATACTTTTAAGGGTCTTAAGTTAGATGACTTAAGGAAGTTAGGAGCTTTGATTAAAGACCAAGAAGGATTCAAGAACAAGTATGGGAAGCTGTTGTATTTGTTGAGGCTCCGAATGGACGAGGGACTTCTTTCTACCTCGCTACAGTTCTATGATCCAGTTTACCACTGTTTTACCTTCCCAGACTATCAGCTATTGCCTACCTTAGAAGAGTACTCTTACTTGGTTGGCTTACCTATTCTGGATGACTCTCATTTCCCTTTCTTGGAGGTGGACCCTAAGGAACAAGATATTGCCAGGGCCATACATCTGAAGGTATCCAACATCAAGGGCAAAATGATTACCAAGGGTGGGACTTTTGGTTTACCTACAAATTTCTTAATTAAGGAAGCTCAATATTATTTTGATCATATGATCACGGATACATTTGAAGCAATTTTCTCCCTACTAATTTATGGAGTGTTACTCTTCCCAAGTTTTGAAGGATTCATTACCCTTAACGCCATCAAAATCTTCATGAAGAATAATCTGGTGCCAACTCTATTGGGTAACACTTACCATTCTGTACATCTTCGAAACTTTCACGATGGAGGGATGATCACCTGTTGTGTGCCTTTATTATACAAGTGGTTTATTTCGCACTTGCCCAAGTCTGCTTCTTTTTTGGATCTCGACAAAGGACTTTGGTCACAAAGGATTATGGCTCTAACTCACTCGGACATCGATTGGTATAGCCGTGTGTATGATGGAATCTTGATTATTGATAGTTGTGGAGACTTTGCTAATGTACCTTTACTTGGCTTTAATGGAGGAATCAGTTACAATCATGTTCTAGCTCGCCGACAGTTAGGGTATTCGTTGGAAGGGCCACCCAAGAGTGTTCATGCGGAGAGTATCTTATTCAAAGATAACAAAGAACTTCACAATAAAGTTGTGGATGCTTGGCGTCATTTGCGTAAGAAAGGTAGGGAAAGTCTGGGAAGGCCTAATTGTGTGTCTCTGGAACCATATCTTCAGTGGGTCAGAGGAAGAGCAATCAAGCTGAAGATGTCTTATCCTCGTCAAGATCCTATACCTCCAAGAAGAGAACCTGTTTATGTTTTCATGTCGGAAGCTGAAGAGTTGAAGATCGCTTTGAGAAAGGCGCAACACGAGTCAGAAGCATGGAAGAACAAGTATCAAGTGGTTGTCAAAGAGAATGTTGAACTTCAGAAGCAACTTCAGTAGAAGAATGAAGAATTACTTCCTTATAAGAAGAGAAAAAGCTCAGGAGGATTTATTCTCCTCTGTAATACCCCAAATTTTTCCCTAAGATTTGTCGTCACATTTCATTGCATTTTTACTGCATTTAATCAATTACTAACAAATTTGTGTAGTCGTTTGACTTTTTGCAGGTAAATATCATATGGCATGCATTTTTTTTCTAAAAAGTAAAAATGGCACAATTGGCAAGAGGACATGTGTAAGGAGTTGTGAGTGTGAGAGGTTGAGAGTTTGAATCTCACCTTTGTCACTTTTTTGTTTTTTATTATTTTTACTCTAAATTTTTCTATCTTTCATTAAAAAATAACAAAAATAGTTTTTTATTATTATTTAATTATTATTTTCGTATTTTAATTAAATCATTTTTTAAAATATTATTTTCACTTTTTTCTAAATTATTCATAAAAATATCCAAAAAATCATAAAATAAAAAATATTGAAAAAAATTTTGTTCTTTTTATAATATTTTTGATTTTAGGAATCAATAGGATTATTAGTTTTTATTTTAAGTTTATTTTAATTATTTTAAATTATTTAAATTTTATTTTTTTTCTTAACTAATTATTTAGTTTGGGCTTTAGGGACATTATTGACAATTTGGTGTTAACCCTAATTTGTTCCCTATATATACATGTGTTGCTTTGTTGAAAAAGAGGAGAGAAAAAAAAACCCTAAGAGGAGTGAGTGCCGTTTACCGTTATTTCTTTTTCTTCATCTATTACTGTTGTTGTTTTTTTTCTTCGTCGTTTACCGTTATTTCTTTTCCTCCATCTATTACTGTTGTTTCTTTTTCTTCATCTTTTACCGTTATTTCTTTTTCTTCATCTATTACTGTTACGTTTATATATATATAATTTTTAAATTGTTAGAGTTTATATATATATATAAGATTAATTTTTGATCGAATTATGTCGATACGATGTTTGCACATTTGTGTGCATGACGCGTGATATTTGTGTTAGTTCGATCTGGTTGCGATGATCGCATTTTTGTGTGAGCAATAATACTGTTTTTTTGCTTAATTTCTTTTTCTTTGCGATAAATTTTGTTTCGTCCGATTTAGATCTGGTTGCGATGAGCGCATTTCCGCGTTAGCAACATTGTTGGGTTATTTGGCACATTTAAAATTCATTATTATTTTATTATTATTATTATTATTATTATTATTATTATTATTAGTATTATTATTATCATTATTTATTATTATTATCATCATTATTATTATTATTACTATTATTATTATTATTGTTATCATTAATTTATCAAAACTTGTTATAATATAAAAATCTGTTTTTTAAAATAAATAACATTAACATCTTTTCCAAATTAATATGAAAACCTATTATTTTTAAGAAAAACTTTTTTTTAGATAAATTTAAAATAATAACTAAAATCTTTTTTAATAATAACTAGAACCGTTTTTTTTTAAATATATAATAATAACATTAAACCTTTTTTTTTTAAATAAAACCTTTTTGTTAGATAATTAAATTAAGACTATTTTTGAAAAGTTTTTTTTATAATATTAAAACCTCTTTTTTAACTTAAATCAAAAGCTTTTTTTTATATCACAAATAAACAACAAAGAATATCTATAACTTTCGCACTTCCGTTTCATAACTCGTCTGATTACTGTCTGACTCTGTCTACTAACCTTGTGTATTCAATGTGCAGCTTGTTACATTGTTATTAGCTATTTTAATGTGTTTTTCAATTCAAGTTGTATTATAATTGTATCTGTTTCTCATTTGTAACTTCGCGAACAAATTATCGCGTTTACCTTTCCGCACTTTAATTTCTGCTGTTTGTATGGTTTAAATTCGCGCATTTGCATCGTTAATTTGTCCCATTGCATTCCTCCGAAGGATTAGGTCTAGCCGTTTGGCCGCCGCGCCAATAGTCCTCAAAACTTCAAACCCTTATAAACCCTAACTTCTCACAAATGTCTCGCCGTGGACAAAATTACAAAACTACCCCTAGCTTTAGGTCAAAGAGTCGCCGCACTCATTTTAGGGTTTCCCGCCGCGGAATCCCTAACCTAACCCTAATGCACTTAACAATTTATAACATAGAGATCGGAGTTTAAGACTCCATGTAAGCGTGTCCTTAAGATGCGTTTATTCCCCTTGAGACCTTGACCCCAGTCAAGAAGTCTCTAACCTCCCTTTCGAGGGGAACTACAGTTACTCTGATTCCATTCCCGTAAGGATATGTAGGCACAAGATGTGATGTCTTGCCGAGTAAACTTAGAATTAACCCCTAGGTCTTTTTAATTTTCAATCCTTTGTATATACCCTTAAGCAAAATAATTAATGAAATAAATAAAAAAAAATAAACAAAAGGTTCCCGTAGAGTACTACGGAAGTTTAGGGTGCTAATATCTTCCCTAAATTTAACCAACCCCCGAACCTTAGATCTCTGCCTTTTAGGTTTTTCCTTTCTTTAACCTTTCCTTCGGATAAATCAAAGACCGGTTGTAAATGAATTAAGATTTAAGTTAATCAATAGCTTGACATCCAAATTTCACCGCAACAGAAAATGGCGACTTCACTTGGGAGTCCTAACTATTGAGGGTTATCCCTATTTTATTTATTTTTCTTTATATATTTGTTTTATTATATATTTTGCTCACTTGTATGTATATATTGGGGTACCTTACTTGGAGTTACTGTGTTGTGAGATAAGTCCTACACCCGGACTTGAGCGACCTTATGATAGGATGGCTGATATATTCGACGAGGCTTATAAGGAGTGAGTCCCGACTAAGCTAAATCGAGAATCACCGCTCAGTTGAGACACTTTCGAAAATGGTTCGGTTGATCGAGTGTAGTCGTGAAAACTTTTACCGTTATCGATTGGAGTCTGTGATACTGGAAACCGTAGTACCTTTACACCATCTTGACCTTATATAGGACGTAGTGCGGGAACTATGTGGGAGTAGTCCTACAATGGTTGCTACGCGATACTACGCTCGAACGAGGTTCTCTTGAGAATATTATCGACCCTTGAGTCAGTCGAGAAGTTGATAATATCCGAAAGATGGGCTGATAACTTTGGGCACTTTTTTAGAACCCTTGTTCTGCAGGTACAATTAACCTATAGTACACACCACTTTGGGAAGGGTAGACCTTGACTCCATTCATTACTCCTCTAACTTAGGACCTTTTGTTTGCTTATGTGTATTTGTGCTTCGCATCCATAAAGCATCATATCATTTCTAGTTTCAAGGAATTCAGCAGTCCTTTGCAAATTCGAAAAGCCTTACATTTTAAAGTCTAAAATTTTTTCCAACTTTCTTAAAAAGTAATATTCGCAATCGACCGTTGAAATTCTTGAGACCATTGCATGGCATTAGCATCACATTTTTGCATTGCATTTATCCCCCAGTTTCTCCTTCTTGGTCCTATCTTTTTCTAGTGTACCTTTGAGTCGTCAAGCTGATTCCTCGACACAGATATCAGACCAGAAACAGAACAGGAGTCACTTTGATCCTATTCTCATGACTTACACAGAGCTATATCCTGACTTAGTCCGACAAGGGCTGATCACTACAAAGGCTTTACCACCTCCTCTTAATCCTCCAGTTGGATTTAGGGTTGATCTAAAGTGTGCTTTTCATGAGGGGGCCTTAGGCCACAACTTGGAGCATTGTTTTGCATTGAAAGCTAGGGTGCGTGAACTGATTAGAGCCGGAATACTTGATTTTACGGATAGTCGTCCGAGCGTCCAAACAGATCCCTTGCCAACACATCAGAATTGAAGCTTTGTCATTGGGCCTTTTTTTCTCGTTGTTTGCATTTTCCTTATTTTGTTTAAGTTGTTTGCTTTCAATTTTGTTTGTACTTTCATTAATGAAATAAGCATTGCGACTTTTGATTCAATTCATTTCCGTCCATTTATTTGCATCTTTATGCTTTATTTTTCAAATGTTTACTTCTTGTCCAAAATTTTGATATGCTAAGATCGGAGGGAGGATGACGAAAATGTTATACCCATAACTGCTGTCAGTATGCTTTCAATTAAACCTTGTTGATGATGTAAGGCATTGTTTCAATTCCCAAACACTGGAGAAATAAGGAAGTTAATCCCTCGTCACCCCCTTCGGGCCTAGAAGTTGGAGTTTCTTTCGTTACAAAAAACCCACAATTTTAACCTTGGGATGGGTAGTTCTCAGTTAGCTTGGTTGTGTGTTCATATGATACACCTTTCATTAACAAATTTTCCTTCGCACACGTCAAATAAGTGTCGAAGATGTTTTCTAATCAAAAGGTCGATGATGGTTCACCGTAATCATTAAAATCAAACAGTCACTTTCCTTCACACAAAAAAAAATAATATAAAAAAATCAAAAGAAGCCCGCTAAGTCAAAACCTATGAAGGAGACTTAGGCAAAACTGGGGCATCCCGCTGACTGTAAACTCTAAAATAAACAGTTCAGGAAAAATTTAGGGATAATACAAAGAGATTTTTAAATCCTTATCAGGAAAATCCGCAATTGTCAAAATGACCACATGTTATAAGGAAGTAGTGACTGCCTTTCCACAAGTCCTTTGACTTTGAACCATCATTGCTACCATCAGTGCAATCCCTAACTTATGGGAACCTGAATGCATAACATGAGTTAACTGAGTGTAGGACTGGAGATCATCACGTAGATTGGGTGGGTACAAATAAATTTTGAGCCTTTATCTTTTGTTTCAAAAACCGTGAACCAGGCCACGTTACAACCCTCAAAAGACCTAACTAAAACAGGGTTATTTAGAAAGTATACTACAACAAGGTTGCGTAACCTGACTCCAAAAGATCCTTGCGAATCATTTATTTTGGCAATACACTTTTATTTTAAACTTTGAGTGTCTTGAACCGCCTTGTTCTGACTAACGACTCATGTATTTTCCATCTTTCAAAAATAATTTTTCAAAAATCGCATGAACTTTGCATTACCATGTTTGTATGAATATTTTTGTTTGCAAACTGGCTTTCCTCTAAGGAATTTTCAAACAATGAGAAACTTGGTCAAGTGATCTTATTAGGGGCAAGTTCCTTTTACATCCTGTCAAAGAATTAGTTCAAGATTTGTTCAAGGCAATATCTTCTCAGATTTGGTTTATCCAGAGAATTGTTCAAGACCCAGACTGGGGCAAGCCCTCCGAGGATACAACAAAACAGTCGATTCCACGAATCAGACAGCTGAAGCAATTATCAGTTCATTTAACCTGGGGCAGTTTACTTGCATAATCCCTAAGCAGTTATTCATCATTCCTACAGTGACTATCAACTTGATACAGTTTAACAGAATGGCAGTGATCTCCGTGTTGAGGAATCAGTCCTCCAGTTTTGTCATCTCACCGAAAGAGTCGAGCCTTGTCGTCGATGTCTGCATTTGTATTTGATCATATGTCATAGCATAATTCCTATACATGTGCATATCTTGGGTGCTTTATTCCCCATTTACATTTCTATCTTGGGTGCTTTACTCCCCATTTACATTTCTATCTTGGGTGCTTTATTCCCCATTTACCTCTCTATCTTGGGTGCTTTACTCCCCATTTACATTTCTAGCTTGGGTGCTTTACTCCCCATTTACATTTCTATCTTGGGTGCTTTACTCCCCATTTACATTTTTATCTTGGGTGCTTTACTCCCCATTTACATTTCTATCCTGGGTGCTTTACTCCCCATTTACATTTTTATCTTGGGTGCTTTACTCCCCATTTACATTTCTATCCTGGGTGCTTTACTCCCCATTTACATGTCTATCTTGGGTGCTTTACTCCCCACTTACCTTCTATCCTTGGGTGTTTTATCCCCCATGTACCTTTATCCCGGGTGTTTTATTCCCCGTTTACCAGATATTCCTGGGTTTACCTAACATCATGGTGTTTTACCCCCATTTGCTTTTTTTCTCCCTGAGGTCGTGTTTTACTCGTGTCTTACCTTGTGGGCAAAATTTATTTACTTGGCATCATGGGTGTTTTATCCCCATTTGCGTTTTTCTCCTGAGCTCGTGTTTTACCCGCGTCTTACCTTGCGGAGAATTTCTAATTTACTTGGCACCTATCAACAATTCTGTGTCGTGTCTACCCGACGTTCTTCCAGATATGACATGTCTTCTTCCCTAGTGCAATTCCTCGATGGGTCGTCCCCTGTGACGTTGTTTCGTCTGTATCCGTGCATTTGTCATTTTCATCATACGCATCATATCAGATTCATATCATATTTAGCATTATAGTTCGTTTTGTTTTGTCCATATCATTGCATAGCACTGCGTCTAAAGGCAAAATTTTCGGTTATCTGTATTTAAATCCCTCCACCATGATTTCTCGAGTCTCCGTTGCTCAAATCACCCGGTGAAGTTATTTAAATAGGGGCAACTGTAATACCCCAAATTTTGCCCTAAGATTTGTCGTCGCATTTCATTGCATTTTTACTGCATTTAATCAATTACTAACAAATTTGTGTAGTCGTTTGACTTTTTGCAGGTAAATATCATATGGCATGCATTTTTTTCTAAAAAGTAAAAATGGCACAATTGGCAAGAGGACATGTGTAAGGAGTTGTGAGTGTGAGAGGTTGAGAGTTCGAATCTCACCTTTGTCACTTTTTTGTTTTTTATTATTTTTACTCTAAATTTTTCTATCTTTCATTAAAAAATAACAAAAATAGTTTTTTATTATTATTTAATTATTATTTTCGTATTTTAATTAAATCATTTTTTAAAATATTATTTTCACTTTTTTCTAAATTATTCATAAAAATATCCAAAAAATCATAAAATAAAAAATATTGAAAATTTTTTTGTTCTTTTTATAATATTTTTGATTTTAGGAATCAATAGGATTATTAGTTTTTATTTTAAGTTTATTTTAATTATTTTAAATTATTTAAATTTTATTTTTTTTCTTAACTAATTATTTAGTTTGGGCTTTAAAATGGGTTTTAGGGACATTATTGACAATTTGGTGTTAACCCTAATTTGTTCCCTATATATACATGTGTTGCTTTGTTGAAAAAGAGGAGAGAAAAAAAAAACCTAAGAGGAGTGAGTGTCGTTTACCGTTATTTCTTTTTCTTCATCTATTACTGTTGTTGTTTTTTTTCTTCGTCGTTTACCGTTATTTCTTTTCCTCCATCTATTACTGTTGTTTCTTTTTCTTCATCTTTTACCGTTATTTCTTTTTCTTCATCTATTACTGTTACGTTTATATATATATAATTTTTAAATTGTTAGAGTTTATATATATATATATATAAGATTAATTTTTGATCGAATTATGTCGATACGATGTTTGCACATTTGTGTGCATGACGCGTGATATTTGTGTTAGTTCGATCTGGTTGCGATGATCGCATTTTTGTGTGAGCAATAATACTGTTTTTTTGCTTAATTTCTTTTTCTTTGCGATAAATTTTGTTTCGTCCGATTTAGATCTGGTTGCGATGAGCGCATTTCCGCGTTAGCAACATTGTTGGGTTATTTGACACATTTAAAATTCATTATTACTTTATTATTATTATTATTATTATTATTAGTATTATTAGTATTATTATTATTATCATTATTTATTATTATTATCATCATTATTATTATTATTACTATTATTATTATTATTGTTATCATTAATTTATCAAAACTTGTTATAATATAAAAATCTGTTTTTTAAAATAAATAACATTAACATCTTTTCCAAATTAATATGAAAACCTATTATTTTTAAGAAAAACTTTTTTTTAGATAAATTTAAAATAATAACTAAAATCTTTTTTAATAATAACTAGAACCGTTTTTTTTTTAAAATATATAATAATAACATTAAACCTTTTTTTTTAAATAAAACCTTTTTGTTAGATAATTAAATTAAGACTATTTTTGAAAAGTTTTTTTTATAATATTAAAACCTCTTTTTTAACTTAAATCAAAAGCTTTTTTTTATATCACAAATAAACAACAAAGAATATCTATAACTTTCGCACTTCCGTTTCATAACTCGTCTGATTACTGTCTGACTCTGTCTACTAACCTTGTGTATTCAATGTGCAGCTTGTTACGTTGTTATTAGCTATTTTAATGTGTTTTTCAATTCAAGTTGTATTATAATTGTATCTGTTTCTCATTTGTAACTTCGCGAACAAATTATCGCGTTTACCTTTCCACACTTTAATTTCTGCTGTTTGTATGGTTTAAATTCGCGCATTTGCATCGTTAATTTGTCCCATTGCATTCCTCCGAAGGATTAGGTCTAGCCGTTTGGCCGCCGCGCCAATAGTCCTCAAAACTTCAAACCCTTATAAACCCTAACTTCTCACAAATGTCTCGCCGTGGACAAAATTACAAAACTACCCCTAGCTTTAGGTCAAAGAGTCGCCGCACTCATTTTAGGGTTTCCCGCCGCAGAATCCCTAACCTAACCCTAATGCACTTAACAATTTATAACATAGAGATCGGAGTTTAAGACTCCATGTAAGCGTGTCCTTAAGATGCGTTTATTCCCCTTGAGACCTTGACCCCAGTCAAGAAGTCTCTAACCTCCCTTTCGAGGGGAACTACAGTTACTCTGATTCCATTCCCGTAAGGATATGTAGGCACAAGATGCGATGTCTTGCCGAGTAAACTTAGAATTAACCCCTAGGTCTTTTTTAATTTTCAATCCTTTGTATATACCCTTAAGCAAAATAATTAATGAAATAAATAAAAAAAATAAACAAAAGGTTCCCGTAGAGTACTACGGAAGTTTAGGGTGCTAATACCTTCCCTAAATTTAACCAACCCCCGAACCTTAGATCTCTCCCTTTTAGGTTTTTCCTTTCTTTAACCTTTCCTTCGGATAAATCAAAGACCGGTTGTAAATGAATTAAGATTTAAGTTAATCAATAGCTTGACATCCAAATTTCACCGCAACATCCTCCAACCCTCAATCTACCCCTTGGAAGTTTATTGTGGATAAGCTCATCCTCGAGAAGACCCAGCTGGAAGAGCAGATCAAGCAGCAGAATTTGAAACTTCCTTATGGCTTTTTTAGCTTTTATTTAGCTATTTATTTAAGACTCTTTAAAGAATATTTATTTGTAATCTGTTATTAAAATTAATAAAACGTTTTCTTTGCACCATGGTGTTCATAAATATTGGAATTCCATGAAGTCTCTTCATCTCTGCATTGCATCTTTCTTCGATCGCTTCAAGAAACTCAATTTTGTTTTTGCAGGTATTGTAACAATATATTTAAAAAGAGAAACATTGAAGTACACCTTCCAGAGTCCCAACATCGAAAGCTTAAGGGAATTGGCAGATCTAATTGACAACTTTCTCACCTTCTCATTAGAATATGGAGGAATCTTCTATTTTCTCAAACTCAAGAGGATAGATGGGCTGTTGGAGACACTTGTTCAATTCTATGATCCCCTCTACCATTGTTTCACCTTTTCGAATTACCAATTGATGCCAACCTTGGAGGAATATTCGAAATTTTTAAGGATATCTGTAACTACTCGGCCCGTGTTTTCTGGATTGGAAGACACACCTAGTGACCAGGAAATTGCAAATGCTATCCGCCTCAGTCTAGCTGATGTTCAAGCCCACCTGACCACCAAGGAAGGACTCCTTGGATTTCCAGCCGAGTTCTTAATAGAGAAGATCTGTTACCACACCAAAAGGAAAGAAGTCCCAATCCTTGAAGCTACCTTTGCCTTGTTGGCCTATGGAATTTTCTGGTTCCCAAAGATCGATGATTTTATCGATATGGATGCGATCAAGCTATTCATTCTCAAGAACCCAGTTCCTACCTTGCTAGCCGATACTTATCATTCGATCCACTTGCGGAATGTTGAAGGAGGAGGGCATATATTCTGCTGTACTTCTCTACTCTATTCATGGTTCATTGCTCGCTTGACTTGGTATCCTTCTATCTGGGAGCTGGAGGAGGCGCCCTGCTGGCCAGAAATAGTTATGGCTCTGACCCATTCTGATATTGTATGGTATGATCCTACATACGGAGGTGTTAAAATGATCAACAGTTGTGGAGATTTCCCGAATGTGCCTCTTATTGGGACTAAGGGATGTATCAGTTATAACCCTGCTTTGGCTCGCAGACAATTTGGGCACCCTATGAATGAAGTACCAGACCAGACTCTATTGGAAGGAATCTTTCTCAGAGAAGGAGAGAATTCAGATTTGAAGACTAGGATACTACAGGCTTGGAATCACATCAACATAAGAGGAATGACCGCATTAGGATACCCTAATTGTACTGTTTCCGAGGGTTATCTACATTGGGTGCGATAAAGGGCTCTCGAACTTAGGATGCCTTTCCCTTTTCATGAACCCATGGTGCTGACCTTTTGAGATCTTGATTGGCTCGATATGAGTGAAATAGATCAATTGAAGACTGCCTTGGATAAAGCTGTGAAGTTAAACAATGCTTGGAGAAACAAATACTTCATCCTCAAGTTGGAAAAAGAGAAATCTCAGAAGCTGCAAGAAGGATAATATGCAAGGAAAAGAAAGGCGCGAGAGGATTTATTTTCCTCTCACACCTCAAGGACTATTACCAGTGCTGACCTCCCTCCGACTATTATAGCTTGGAAGAAATATGTGGACCAACTCATCAATGAAAAAAGCAAAATTGCAGGAGCATATCACTCAACTCAGGGAAGAGCTTCATGCGAAGAAGGAGCCTTTGGAGTAGATTTCTAAGTTTCTTTTGCTTTTGTTTCGATGTAATAAAACTCTTGAAGGAGTAGTTTGCTTTGTAATGTTTCTTAAATTTCAATAAAATAAGTTTTTAAGTTATCCTATGTTATAATATTTGATGAAACATTTTGAGTTTCTTGAAGTTTCATTCTGCATCTACATTTTGCATCAGCATAGCATCCTTTGCATTCCAGGGTCTCACTTGCTTCATATTCATAGACAAGCTGAATCACCGGTACAATACTCGAGTCAGTCGACGTCAAAAGATGGATCAACTGGAACAAGAGAACAGGGTGCTCCGTGATGAAGTTGCAATTCTTAAGGAAAGCTTGGAGAGATTGAATGGGTTAGTTGAAGCTCTGTCTAATCAGTCTGCGCTCAACAACCAAGACGTTAAGAGGACTGTTATTTCCGAAATTGTATCAGTACCGATCCCAGTGGTGCCCACTACTGCTGAGCCTACCTACAGCATGCCGCCAGGTTTCCCGTGGGGGATGCCTCCTTATTTCACTCTGGACGGTTATCGTCCACCTATTTCTCAGGTTCCTGCTGTGACCACTGTTCAAGCCACTCCTGCAACCACTATTGTGATGACTGCGACACCTCCGCATGTGAATGCTACCCCGTATGTTCTAGACAAGCCGATTTTTCATGGTTCACCGAGTGAAACTGTTGGATTTGAAGAAAGAATGGATGAATTTCAAGATAAGTTCTCTGAAATTCAAAAGGAATTGAAAGCTCTTCGTGGGAAAGAATTGTTTGGTAAAAGTGCTTCTGATTTGTGCTCGGTTCTGAATGTTAAGGTTCCGCCGAAGTTTAAGGTCCCTGATTTTGAGAAGTAAAAGGGGAGTACTTGTCCACAAAGTCATCTTATTATGTATGCTCGGAAGATGTCCGCGAAAACCAAAAATGATCAATTGCTTATTCATTACTTCCAAGACAGTCTAACAGGCGATGCACTTAAGTGGTATATGGGGTTAGACAGTGCAAAAATTTGAACTTTCAATGATCTGGGTGGAGCCTTCATCAAGCAATACAAGTATAATGTGGACATGGCTCCTGACCGTGATCAGTTGAGGGCCATGACTCAGAAAGATAAAGAGAATTTCAAAGAGTATGCCCAACGCTGGCGCGAGTTAGCCGCCCAAGTCACACCGCCACTAGAAGAAAAGGAGATGACTAAGATCTTTCTGAAGACTCTTGGTTCATTCTTTTATGAGAAGATGGTAGCAAGTGCGCCCAACGATTTCACCGAAATGGTAAACATGGGTATGCATTTAGAAGAAGGGGTTTGTGAGGTAAGATTAGCCAAAGAAGGAAATACCCCCAACAGTGCTAAGAAATATGGGAGTAGTTTCGTAAAGAAGAAGGAGCAGGATGTAAATGTCGTACAACAGGGAAGACTCAAAAAAAAGGTATTCACCATCGCAACAGATTGCTGCAATAACACCAGTTCTCAACACTCCAGCATATCAACAATATTTTCTCAACCGTATCAACAATCTCCCAGGGCTCCGCAGCCGCAATATCAATAAAATCAGCAATCACCTCAGCATAACCAACCACAATTCAACAATCAGGGCCGTGTACACCGAAGGATAAGTTTTAATCCCATCCCTATGTCATACACAGAGCTGTTGCCGGTTTTGATCCATGTAATACCCCAAATTTTGCCCTAAGATTTGTCGTCGCATTTCATTGCATTTTTATTGCATTTAATCAATTACTAACAAATTTGTGTAGTCGTTTGACTTTTTGCAGGTAAATATCATATGACATGCATTTTTTTTCTAAAAAGTAAAAATGACACAATTGGCAAGAGGACATGTGTAAGGAGTTGTGAGTGTGAGAGGTTGAGAGTTCGAAAATCACCTTAGTCACTTTTTGTTTTTTATTATTTTTACTCTAAATGTTTCTATCTTTCATTAAAAAACAACAAAAATAGTTTTTTATTATTATTTAATTATTATTTTCGTATTTTAATTAAATCATTTTTTAAAATATTAATTTTTTCACCTTTTTCTAAATTATTCATAAAAATATCCAAAAAATCATAAAATAAAAAAATATTGAAAAAAATTTTGTTCTTTTTATAATATTTTTGATTTTAGGAATCAATAGGATTATTAGTTTTTATTTTAAGTTTATTTTAATTATTTTAAATTATTTAAATTTTATTTTTTTTTCTTAACTAATTATTTAGTTTGGGCTTTAAAATGAGCTTTAGGGACATTATTGACAATTTGGTGTTAACCCTAATTTGTTCCCTATATATACATGTGTTGCCTTGTTGAAAAAAGGTCAGAAGGTTTTCTTCAGAAAAGAGGAGAGAGAAAGGGAGAAACAAAGGAGATCCCCAGAGAAGAAAGGCGGTCGTTCCCACAACTCGTCAGAAGGATTGGAGCTCTCCAGTGTTCCGTTATTCAAACCTTTTTCACATTTATCGAAGCAAACCTCCGCTTCGTAGGTTAAATTACTAAATCTTTTGCCTTTTCATGTTTATGTGCATATTTTGCCATGTTAATGTGTTTAGGTCCGTTAAATTACTAAACCTTTTGTTTTTTTCATGTTTATGTGCATATTTTGCCATGTTAATCTCCATGTGTGTTTAGGTCCGTAGATTTTAATATCAAAACCCTTTTTTAACAAAACCTTTTTTTAAAATCAAAACCCTTTTTTTTAATTTATTATTAAAACCTTTTTTTTAGTAAGACCTTTTTTAAAAACTGAAAAGCCTTTTTGTTCCAAAGAAAAAAAAAACCTTTTTGTTCCCAAAAAAACCTTTTCCCAAAAAAAAAAACTGAAAAGCATTTTCCCAAAAAAAAACTGAAAAGCATTTTCCCAAAAAAACTGAAAAGCCTTTTTTTGGATGAAAAGCCTTTTTTGTTCTAAAAAAAACTGAAAAGACTTTTCCCCAAAAACTTTTTTTTTATAATTTAAACTTAATTTTTTTTATAATTTTAACTTAAATATTTTTTATTAAAAAATTAAAGCTTTTTTTTTTATAATTAAAACATTAAAAAATTAAAACCTTTTCGTAAGGAACTCCTGATGTTTGATGTTTGTCGTGTCATTTTATGTACCCTTTTATTACTTTTCTTTCTTTTGGCATTTCATGTGCATGCTCGAGGTTGAGATGTGCTTGTGGTAGCCACAGCCCCACACTATTTTCCTCCCTCACTTCATTCTAAGTGTCATTACATATTTTCATATTCTTCATGTTTTCAGAAATGTTTCTTTGTTTCTTTATACCCTCTGCCTTTATTACTTTTCTTATTTCTGTACCTTAATTATTCCTCCATATAATGATTTGTCATATTTTCACATTTTTTTACAGTTTTATCCTTCTGAAGGATTAGGTCCAGCCTTTTGGCCGCCGAGTCAATAGCCTTACCCCTTTAATGGATCAAACCCTGTTTAGCCTAGGTGTCCCGCCGTGGGCAAAATTGCTTTTATCCTAGTGTTACGCCAAAAGAGTCTTCGTACTCTGTTTTAAGGTTTTCCGCCGTGGAATCCCTAATTTAACCCTATTTTAATTTTAATTAATATTTTTTAACATAGAGATTGGAGTCTCTGAACAAACCTTGGCCACAGTCAAGACGTTTCTAACCTCCCTTTTGAGGGGAACTACAGTTACTCTGATTCCATTCCCGTAAGGATATGTAGGCACAAGATGCGATGTCTTGCCGAGTAAACTTAGAATTAACCCCTAGGTCTTTTTTAATTTTCAATCCTTTGTATATACCCTAAAGTAAAATAATTAATGAAATAAATAAAAAATAATAAACAAAAGGTTCCCGTAGAGTACTACGGAAGTTTAGGGTGCTAATACCTTTCCTAAATTTAACCAACCCCCGAACCTTAGATCTCTCCCTTTTAGGTTTTTCCTTTCTTTAACCTTTCCTTCGGATAAATCAAAGACCGGTTGTAAATGAATTAAGATTCAAGTTAATCAATAGCTTGACATCCAAATTTCACCGCAACAAAAGATGGCGACTTCACTGGGGAGTCTTGATTTTTGAGGGTTATCCCTATCTTGTTTATTTTTCTTTATATATTTGTTTCATTAATATTTTGCTCATTTGTATATGTTGTTCAGGGTACCTTCTCGGGATTTACTTTGTGGTGAGATAAGTCCTACACCCGGACTTGAGTGACATTATTATAGGATGGCGATATATTCGACGAGGCTTATAGGGAGTGAGTCCCGACTAAGCCAAATCGAGAATCACCGCTCAGTTGAGACCCTTTTGAAAATGGTTCGGTTGATCGAGTGTAGTCGTGAAAACTTTTACCATTATCGATTGGAGTCTGTGATACTGAGAACCGTAGTACCTTTACACCATCTTGGCCTTATCTAGGACGTAGTGCGGGAACTATGTAGGAGTAGTCCTACAATGGTTGCTACGCGATACTACACTCGAACGAGGTTCTCTTGAGAATATTATCGACCCTTGAGTCAGTCGAGAAGTTGATAATATCCAAAAGATGGGCTGATGACTTTGGGCACTTTTTAGAACCCTTGTTCTGCAGGTCCAATTAATCTATAGTACACACCACTTTGGGAAGGGTAGACCTTGACTCCATTCATTGTTCCTCTAAAATTAGGACCTTTGTTTGCTTATGTGCGTTTGTGCTTTGCATCCATAAAGCATCATATCATTTCTAGTTTCAAGGAATTCAAAAGTCCTTTGCAAATTCAAGAAGTCCTACATTTTAAAGTCTAACAGCTTTTCTCGCTTTCCTAAAAGGGAATGTTTGCAATCGACCGTTGAAATTCTTGAGACCATTGCATGGCATTAGCATCACATTTTTGCATTGCATTTGTCCCCCAGTTTCTCCTTCTTGGTCCTATCGTCTTCTAGTGTACCTTTGAGTCGTCAAGCTGATTCCTCGACACAGATATCAGACCAGAAACGGAACAGGAGTCACTTTGATCCTATTCTCATGACTTACACAGAGCTATATCCTGACTTAGTCCGGCAAGGACTGATTACTACAAAGGCTTTACCACCTTCTCTTAATCCTCCGGCTGGATTTAGGGCTGATCTCCATTGTGCTTCCCATGAGGGTGCCCCAGACCATGACTTGGAGCATTGTTTTGCATTGAAGGCTAGAGTATGTGAATTGGTTAGAACTGGAATACTTGATTTTACAGACAGTCATCCGGATGTTCAGAAAAATCCCTTGCCAGTACATCAGAAATGAAGTTTTGCCACTAGGCCTTTCGTTTCTCGTTGTTTGCACTTTCCTTATTTTGTTTAAGTTGTTTGCTTTTAATTATGTTTGTACTTTCATTAATGAAATAAGCATTGCGACTTTTGATTCAATTCATTTCCGTCCATTTATTTGCATCTTTATGCTTTATTTTTCAAATGTTTACTTCTTATCCAAAATTTTGATATGCTAAGATCGGAGGGAGGATGACGAAAACGTTATACCCATAATTGCTGTCAGTATGCTTTCAATTAAACCTTGTTGACGATGTAAGGCATTGTTTCAATTCCCAAACACTGGAGAAATAAGGAAGTTAATCCCTCGTCACCCCCTTCGGGCCTAGAAGTTGGAGTTTCTTTCGTTACAAAAAACCCACAATTTTAACCTTGGGATGGGTAGTTCTCAGTTAACTTGGTTGTGTGTTCATACGATACACCTTTCATTAACAAATTTTCCTTCGCACACGTCAAATAAGTGTCGAAGATGTTTTCTAATCAAAAGGTCGATGATGGTTCACCATAATCATTAAAATCAAACAGTCACTTTCCTTCACACAAAAAAATAATATAAAAAAAGTAAAAGAAGCCCGCTAAGTCAAAACCTATGAAGGAGACTTAGGCAAAACTGGGGCATCCCGCTGACTGTAAACTCTAAAATAAACAGTTCAGGCAAAATTTAGGGATAATACAAAGAGATTTTTAAATCCTTATCTTGAAAATCCTCAATATCAAAACAATCAAATGTTATAGGGGAGTAGTGGCTGCCTTTTCATAGGTCCCTTTGACTTCTGAGTCATCATTGCTACAATCAATGAAATCCCTAACTTATGGGAACCTGAATGCATAGTATGAGTTAACTGAGCATAGGACTGAAGATCATCATGTAGATTGGGTGGGTACAAATAAATTTTGAGCCTTTATCTTTTGTTTCATAAACCGTGAACCAGGCCACGTTACAACCCTCAAAAGACCTAACTGAAACAGGGTTATTTAGAAAGTATACTACAACAAGGTTGCGTAACCTGACTCCAAAAGATCCTTGCAAATCATTTATTTTGGTAATACACTTTTATTTTAAACTTTGAGTGTCTTGAACCGCCTTGTTCTGACTAACGACTCATGTATTTTCCATCTTTCAAAAATAATTTTTCAAAAATCGCATGAACTTTGCATTACCATGTTTGTATGAATATTTTTGTTTGCAAACTGGCTTTCCTCTAAGGAATTTTCAAACAATGAGAAACTTGGTCAAGTGATCTTATCAGGGGCAAGTTCCTTTTACATCCTGTCAAAGAATCAGTTCAAGATTTGTTCAAGGCAATATCTTCTCAGATTTGGTTTATCCAGAGAATTGTTCAAGACTCAGACTGGGGCAAGCCCTCCGAGGATACAGCAAAACAGTCGATTCCACGAATCAGACAGCTGAAGTAATTACCAATTCATTTGACCTGGGGCAGTTTACTTGCATAATCCCCAAGCAGTTATTCATCATTCCTACAGTGAATATCAACTTGATACAGTTTAACAGAATGACAGTGATCTCCGTGTGAGAAATCAGTCCTCCAGTTTTGTCATCTCACAGAAAGAGTCGAGTCTTGTCGTCGACGTCTGCATTTGCATTTGATCATATGTCATAGCATAATTCCTATACATGTGCACATCTTGGGTGCTTTATTCCCCATTTACATTTCTATCTTGGGTGCTTTACTCCCCATTTACATTTTTATCTTGGGTGCTTTACTCCCCATTTACATTTTTATCTTGGGTGTTTTACTCCCCATTTACATTTTTATCTTGGGTGCTTTACTCCCCATTTACATTTCTATCCTGGGTGTTTTATTCCCCATTTACATGTCTATCTTGGGTGCTTTACTCCCCATTTACATTTTTATCTTGGGTGCTTTACTCCCCATTTACATTTCTATCCTGGGTGCTTTACTCCCCATTTACATGTCTATCTTGGGTGCTTTACTCCCCACTTACCTTCTATCCTTGGGTGTTTTATCCCCCATGTACCTTTATCCCGGGTGTTTTATTCCCCGTTTACCAGATATTCCTGGGTTTACCTAACACCATGGTGTTTTACCCCCATTTGCTTTCTCCCTGAGGTCGTGTTTTACTCGCGTCTTACCTTGTGGGCAAAATTTATTTACTTGGCATCATGGGTGTTTTATCCCCATTTGTGTTTTTCTCCTGAGCTCGTGTTTTACCCGCGTCTTACCTTGCGGACAATTTCTAATTTACTTGGCACCTATCAACAATTTTGTGTCGTGTCTACCCGACGTTCTTCCAGATATGACATGTCTTCTTCCCTAGTGCAATTCCTCGATGGGTCATCCCCTGTGACGTTGTTTCGTCCGTATCCGTGCATTTGTCATTTTCATCATACGCATCATATCAGATTCATATCATATTTAGCATTATAGTTCGTTTTGTTTTGTCCATATCATTGCATAGCACTGCGTCTAAAGGCAAAATTTTCGGTTATCTGTATTTAAATCCCTCCACCATGATTTCTCGAGTCTCCGTTGCTCAAATCACCGGTGAAGTTATTTAAATAGGGGCAACTGTAATACCCCAAATTTTGCCCTAAGATTTGTCGTCGCATTTCATTGCATTTTTATTGCATTTAATCAATTACTAACAAATTTGTGTAGTCGTTTGACTTTTTGCAGGTAAATATCATATGGCATGCATTTTTTTTCTAAAAAGTAAAAATGGCACAATTGGCAAGAGGACATGTGTAAGGAGTTGTGAGTGTGAGAGGTTGAGAGTTCGAATCTCACCTTAGTCACTTTTTGTTTTTTATTATTTTTACTCTAAATGTTTCTATCTTTCATTAAAAAATAACAAAAATAGTTTTTTATTATTATTTAATTATTATTTTCGTATTTTAATTAAATCATTTTTTAAAATATTATTTTTTTCACCTTTTTCTAAATTATTCATAAAAATATCCAAAAAATCATAAAATAAAAAAATATTGAAAAAAATTTTGTTCTTTTTATAATATTTTTGATTTTAGGAATCATTAGGATTATTAGTTTTTATTTTAAGTTTATTTTAATTATTTTAAATTATTTAAATTTTATTTTTTTTTCTTAACTAATTATTTAGTTTGGGCTTTAAAATGGGCTTTAGGGACATTATTGACAATTTGGTGTTAACCCTAATTTGTTCCCTATATATACATGTGTTGCCTTGTTGAAAAAAGGTCAGAAGGTTTTCTTCAAAAAAGAGGAGAGAGAAAGGGAGAAACAAAGGAGATCCCCAGAGAAGAAAGGCGGTCGTTCCCACAACTCGTCAGAAGGATTGGAGCTCTCCAGTGTTCCCTTATTCAAACCTTTTTCACATTTATCGAAGCAAACCTCCGCTTCGTAGGTTAAATTACTAAATCTTTTGCCTTTTCATGTTTATGTGCATATTTTGCCATGTTAATGTGTTTAGGTCCGTTAAATTACTAAACCTTTTGTTTTTTTCAAGTTTATGTGCATATTTTGCCATGTTAATCTCCATGTGTGTTTAGGTCCGTAGATTTTAATATCAAAACCGTTTTTAACAAAACCTTTTTTTAAAATCAAAACCCTTTTTTTTTTATTATTAAAACCTTTTTTTAGTAAGACTTTTTTTAAAAACTGAAAAACCTTTTTGTTCCAAAGAAAAAAAAAACCTTTTTGTTCCCAAAAAAACCTTTTCCCAAAAAAAAACTGAAAAGCCTTTTCCCAAAAAAACTAAAAAGCCTTTTTTTGGGATGAAAAGCCTTTTTTGTTCTAAAAAAAACTGAAAAAACTTTTCCCCAAAAACTTTTTTTTTATAATTTAAACTTAATTTTTTTTATAATTTTAACTTAAATATTTTTTATTAAAAAATTAAAGCTTTTTTTTTTATAATTAAAACATTAAAAAATTAAAACCTTTTCGTAAGGAACTCCTGATGTTTGATGTTTGTCGTGTCATTTTATGTACCCTTTTATTACTTTTCTTTCTTTTGGCATTTCAAGTGCATGCTCGAGGTTGAGATGTGCTTGTGGTGGCCACAGCCCCACACTATTTTCCTCCCTCACTTCATTCTAAGTGTCATTACATATATTCATATTCTTCATGTTTTCAGAAATGTTTCTTTGTTTCTTTATACCCTCTGCCTTTATTACTTTTCTTATTTCTGTACCTTAATTATTCCTCCATATAATGATTTGTCATATTTTCACATTTTTTTACAGTTTTATCCTTCCGAAGGATTAGGTCCAGCCTTTTGGCCGCCGAGTCAATAGCCTTACCCCTTTAATGGATCAAACCCTGTTTAGCCTAGGTGTCCCGCCGTGGGCAAAATTGCTTTTATCCTAGTGTTAGGCCAAAAGAGTCGTCGTACTCTGTTTTAAGGTTTTCCGCCGTGGAATCCCTAATTTAACCCTATTTTAATTTTAATTAATATTTTTTAACATAGAGATTGGAGTCTCTGAACAAACCTTGACCACAGTCAAGACGTTTCTAACCTCCCTTTTGAGGGGAACTACAGTTACTCTGATTCCATTCCCGTAAGGATATGTAGGCACAAAATGCGATGTCTTGCCGAGTAAACTTAGAATTAACCCCTAGGTCTTTTTTAATTTTCAATCCTTTGATATACCCTAAAGCAAAATAATTAATGAAATAAATAAAAAAAAATAAACAAAAGGTTCCCGTAGAGTACTACGGAAGTTTAGGGTGCTAATACCTTCCCTAAATTTAACCAACCCCCGAACCTTAGATCTCTCCCTTTTAGGTTTTTCCTTTCTTTAACCTTTCCTTCGGATAAATCAAAGACCGGTTGTAAATGAATTAAGATTCAAGTTAATCAATAGCTTGACATCCAAATTTCACCGCAACAATCCACAAAGGACATATTCAGACAAAGGCACCACCTGAGATTCCCAAGAATCCCCCTCCTTCATATAGAGCTGACTGGTTTTGCCCTTACCATCAGGGGGCTCCGGGTCATGATATTGAAAGTTGTTTTAGTTTGAAGGCTGATGTACAGAGGCTAATTAAGTGCGGGATCTTATCCTTTAAGGATTCCAATCCTAATGTGCAAGACAAACCATTACCCCCGCATGGTTCACCCTCCGTAAACATGATCCAAGGTCATTTGGGAAGAAGTGATCAGAAAGTTTCAAGTGAAAGGGCTGAGGAAGTGTTTGTTATAGTGCCTCACTTTAAAGAAGTGGAACATATTGAAATAACTTATGATAGTAGAAGACCGACTGTTACTCCCTTGGTGATCAATGTGCCTGGGCCCACCCCTTACACTTCTAATAAGTCGGTCCCTTACAGATATAACGCCACGATGATGGAAAACGGAAAGGAGGTGCCTTTACCTACTTTGCCTTCATTTGTTAATATCGCGGACGATAGTAGAGTGACAAGGAGCGGCCGAGTTTATTCGTCCGTGTCGTTAAAAAACAAAGGGATATCATCTGAGCAACCAATTTCTAAGGCTCCAATTGTGGAACAATCTAGTGGATCTGACCTGTCCAAGCCGGACGAATTCCTGAAGTTGATTAAGAGAAGTGAATACAAGGTTGCAGATCAGCTGTTACAAACTCCATCTAAGATTTTTGTGTTACAGTTACTCATGAGCTCCGAAGCCCATAGAGAAGCGCTCCATAAGGTGTTGGAACAATCATATGTTGAACAAGACGTAACTATGGAGCAATTTGATAACATTGTCAGTAATATTACTTCATGCAACTATCTCGGGTTTAATGAGGAGGATCTTCCGGAGGAGGGAAGAAAACATAATACGGCCTTGCATATTTCTGTGAATTGTGGAAATGATTTCTTGTCTAATGTGCTGGTTGACACTGGATCTTCTTTGAATGTGATGCCCAGGGCTACTCTATCTAAGTTGTCGTATCAAGGACCGCCGATGAGCCCCAGTCATGTTATTGTCAAAGCTTTTGATGGATCTCGAAAAATGGTAATTGGTGAAGTGGATCTACCAATGACCATCATCTTACAAATCTTTATGATCACGTTTCAGGTCATGGACATTCGCGCCGCCTATAACTTTTTGTTAGGGAGGCTGTGGATACATGAGGCTGTGGAAGTTACTTCTACTCTCCATCAGAAGTTGAAGTACACTTTTGAAGGCAAAACATTTACGGTATGTGGGGAACGAGCTTTAGTGGTGAGCCATTTATCATCGTTTTCGTATGTTGAAGCTGAAGAAGTTGGTACACAGTTTCAGGCTTTATCTATTATGGACAATAATGCTCAGAAATCCAGAATACCTATGTCATCCTTCAGGGACGCGCAACAGGTTGTGAATAGTGGCTCTCAGGCAGGTTGAGGCAAGATGTTGTTTCTACCAGAGAACACGAACAAAGAAGGTCTCGGCTTTTCCACCAGTTCTGCTCAACAAGTCATCAGAAATGAAGAGTTTCCGTCGATCAAAGAGGTATTCCGTAGCGGGGGGATCATCCATCCTCCTCACATCAATGCAGTGTCAGAAGATGAGTCTGAAGGCTACATATCAGATGGTTCAGCAAGGCTTTCTATTCTGTATGAATATTATGAACCTTATATGCAGGATCCAGGGTATGTCTCAGATGACTTTGATTACAGTTTCGGAGTCTATGTTGTTACTGAAGAGGATTCCGATGAGGACGTTCCAGACTTTGTGACTCCAGGAGTATTGGTCAAGAACATTTGTTTTAAGTTTTCGCTCTGCCCAAGGCAAAAATTTGTTGTGTGGGCTTACCTTTTAATATTTCCCTTTGCTCTACCCAAGGCAAAGGTGATCTTGTTGGGCATTTCGTTCAGATTTTTGCTATCATTAATAAAATGTTTTTTATTTCATTTTTGTGTTCTTTTATCTTTTATTTAGTATTCTGTTGGAAAGTAATAATAAGTAGCATCTCGCGTACACACACTTTCCACTTTATAAAACTAAATAAAACCATATCACATGTGCAGATTGCTACACCGATCACATCTCGGGAATAATGACCCACTTCCTTCGCCGAACTTCAAATTTCTTGTGTTTGAGGCCAAACATGGAGAAGATGATATTCCAGAAGAGATTTCTAGATTGCTTGAGAATGAAGAGAAAGCTATTCAACCTCACCAGGAGCCAGTAGAAGTGATCAATCTGGGTACGAAAGAAATTCGTAAAGTGAAAATTAGAGCCTTGCTCAAGTCTGATGTGAAAGAACAGTTGATTGAATTGCTCAGAGAGTTTGTCGATGTGTTTGCTTGGTCATATCAAGACATGCCGAGTCTCGACACTGATATAGTTGAACATCACCTACCTTTGAAGCCAGAATGCCCGCCAGTTAAATAGAAGCTCAGAAGAACTCGACCTAATATGGTTCTGAAGATCAAGGAAGAGGTACAGAAACAGATTGATGCAGGTTTTCTTGTCACTGTCGAATATCCGCTTTGGTTAGCCAACATTGTACCCATTCCTAAGAAGGATGGAAAAGTTCGTATGTGTATGGATTACAGAGATCTGAACTAGGCCAATCTGAAGGATGATTTTCCACTGCCTCACATCGACATATTGGTATACAACACTGCAAGGTATGAAATCTTCTCTTTTATGGATGGGTTTTCAGGATACAATCAGATCCGGATGGATCCCAAGGATAGAGAGAAGACGTCATTCATCACACCCTGGGGCACTTTCTGTTATAGAGTTATGCCGTTTGGATTAAAGAACGCTGGGGCAACATATCAGAGGGATATGACTACCTTGTTCCATGATATGATGCATAAGGAAATCGAAGTGTATGTGGATGATATGATAGCCAAGTCAAAGACTGAGGATGATCATGTTAAGCACTTGCTGAAGTTGTTTGGTCGATTGAGAGAATACAAGCTCCGTTTGAATCCCAACAAGTGTATGTTTGGTGTACGATGAGGGAAACTCTTGGGTTTCATTGTTAGTCAGAAGGGTATTGAAGTGGATCCTGATAAAGTGAAGGCTATTCAGGAAATGCCAGCTCCCACTACAGAGAAACAAGTCAGAGGATTTTTGGGACGTTTGAATTACATCTCCCGGTTTATATCTAATATGACTGCTATGTGTAAACCTATCTTTAAGCTTTTAAGGAAAGAACAAGGTTACGTATGGACTGAAGATTGTCAAAAGGCTTTTGATAGTATCAAAGAATATCTGCTTGAACCTCCTATTCTAACTCCTCCGGTTGAAGGACGACCTCTAATCATGTATTTGACCATATTAGAAGACTCGATAGATTGTGTGCTCGATCAGCGAGATGAAACTGGAAGACAAGAGCATGCCACTTATTATTTAAGCAAGAAGTTTACCGATTGTGAGTCCAGATAAACCATGCTTGAAAAGACTTATTGTGCTTTAGCATGGGCCGCCAAATTTCTGCGACAATATATGTTGAGTCACACTACTTGGTTAATTTCAAAGATGGATCCTATCAAGTATATCTTCGAGAAGCCTGTATTGACAGGGATAATTTCCAGATGGCAGATGTTGTTATCAGAGTATGACATTGAATACCACACTTAGAAGGCTATTAAAGGGAGTGTTTTGGCCAATCATTTGGTACATCATCCTATTTTGGACCATCGACCCTCAAATGATAACTTCCCCGACAAAGATGTTATGTATTTGAAAATGAAAGATTGTGAAGAACCTTTGCCAGATGAAGGACCCGAGCCAGGTTCCCAATGGGGTCTGATTTTTGATGGAGCTGTCAACGCTCATGGGAAAGGAATAGGCATGGTTATCGTGACTCCTCATGGGTCTCATATCCCGTTTACATCCAGATTGACATTCAGGTGTACCAATAATGAAGTCGAGTATGAAGCATGTATCATGGGCCTTGAAGAGGCAGTGGATTTAAGGATCAAGAATTTGTATGTGTTTGGTTATTCTGCTGTAGTAATCTACCAAATTACAGGAGAGTGGGTGGCTCGGCAGGATAATTTGATTCCATATAGAGATTATGCAAGAAGACTGTTACCTTTCTTCGATAGAGTTGAATTTCACCATATCCCTCATGATGAGAATAGGATGGCAGATACGCTGGCAACCTTGGCCTCCATGATTGTGGTAAACTTTTGGAATGATTGTCCTCAAATTGATGTGAGACGTCTTGACAGACCTGCTTACATCTTTGCCATTGAAGATGTTGAAGACGGTAAACCTTGGTATCATGATATTGAAGTGTTTCTCAGAAAGCAAGAGTATCCATTGGGAGCCTTCAACAAGGATAAGAAGACATTGAGAAGATTGGCTGATAATTTTCTCCAGAGTAATAATGTGTTGTACAAGCGGAACTTTGACATGGTCTTGCTAAGATGTGTTGACAAGCGAGAAGCATGCATGTTAATGACGGAAATTCACGAAGGATTCTTTGGCACTCATGCCAACGGACATGTTATGGCTAAGAAACTATTAAGAGTCGGTTATTATTGGATCACAATGGAATCTGATTGTTACAAGTTTGCTAAGAAACGCCACAAGTGTCAGATCTAGGCAGATAAAATTCATGTGCCTCCAACTTTGCTGAATGTTATCTTGTCTCCTTGGTTGTTCTCCATGTGGGGGATTGATATGATTGGAATGATAGAACCGAAAGAATCTAATGGACACTGATTCATCTTAGTGGCGATCGACTATTTCACTAATGGGTTGAAGTAGCTTCTTATGCTAATGTGACTTGACATGTGGTTGTTAAGTTTATCAAGAATCAGCTCATCTGTAGATATGGTGTGCCCAGTAAGATTATTACAGATAATAGGTCCAATTTGAACAACAGAATGATGAAGGAATTGTGCGAAGAATTCAAGATTGAGCATCACAATTCTTCTCCTTACAGGTCGAAGATGAATGGGGCTGTTGAAGCTGCCAACAAGAATATCAAGAAGATAGTTCAGAAGACGGTTGTCACTTATAAAGAATGGCATGAAATGCTCCCATTTCTCTACATGGATATCGTACTTCGGTACGCACATCAACTGGGGCAACTCCATTTTCACTTGTTTACGGTATGGAAGTTGTACTCCCGGTAGAAGTTGAGATTCGCTCTATGAGGATTTTGATGGAAGCAAAGTTATCAGAGGCTGAATGGTGCTAGAATAGGTTTGATCAACTGAACCTGATTGACGAGAAGAGAATGACAACGTTGTGCCATGGTCAGTTGTACCAACAAAGGATGAAGAAAGCATTCAACAAGAAGGTTCGACCCCGCGAATTCAAGGAAGGCGACCTTGTACTTAAGAAGATTCAGTCTTTCCTCATCGATACCAGAGGAAAGTGGGCTCCAAACTATGATGGGCCGTACATGGTGAAGAAGGTTTTCTCAGGAGGTGCTTTGATGTTAGCAACCATGGATGGAGAAGAGATCACTCGCCCAGTGAATGTGGATGCTGTCAAGAAGTGCTTTACTTAGAACCTAGGAAGTTCAAGTTGACTTAGGGAGAAACGAGTTATTATTCCCTGGATGTAGTCACTATTATTATTTTCCAACATTGTAATACTGGAGTCATGCCGTTTTGCTGACTACCATTCAATAAATAAAAGTTTTTCTTACTTTTCGTGCGTAAATGTTGTATCTTGATAGCAAAATTCTAGAACAAGTTTAAAACCTTTTTCAAATATTTTCTGTTTCACTTGATATATGAATAATAAAAGGACGTTCATGGATGATTATTTCATTCATAGAGATACCCCAAATCCTGTATCCCGTGCAAGACATGTGAAGACTTCCCCAAGGCAGCGGATATTTATTTTATCCTGTGACGAAGTCCGATATTCTATTCTCCAGAGAATTCCTAAAGCGGGTGTACATTCTTCAGGCACTGCTTGATCTGTGAAGATTTGGTTTGAGTGCGTCGTCGCCCGAGATGTTTATTTCATCTTTGTTGCCAGCATACGCATAACATATAACTAGATAGCATAACATATGCATTTTTGCATCTTTGTGTTTGTTTGTTCTGTCGCTTTGCCCATGTTTATCCCCAAGTGAATGGGTTTGTCTTCTCCTTCCAAGTAGAGTTGTCGGCCCTAGGCAAAAAGAGCATAATATTTCTATTGCCCCACGGAGTTCGATCCTCGTGTAAGACGGTTGTTTTTAGTTACATCCCATTTGAGTTTATACCTCAATGGTCAGGTCTTGTTTGACAATTTCTCTTCAGTTCTCTCCTGAATTAAACTTCGTTCCCTGACAATCAAATTGCGAGTATCTCCAAACTTTTGAACCTGGATTAAGCGTGCATTTATTTTGCCCTTTACGACCCAGGAAGAATTTATTTGAAGATCATCATTGAAGATAGACATTTCTCCAACAGTATTACAGGATTTTCCCAACAATTTGCATCCGGATTGCAAGCGACCTCTTTATTTGAGCAACTCGTTTTGACCAAGATTTCATTCAAAACAACAAATGGCAACCTCTTCAAGACAGTTTGTCCATCCCCGGTGGGTTTATCAAGATTATCAGCTCGTCAAATGGCATCTTTTCGGGAATCCGCCAGAGTAATTTGTCAAAGACTTTACATTCATTTTCTCTTTATTTGAGAATTTCCACCTCAAGAACTTCATATATTTTATAAACGCAAGAGATACTCCTCAGGAATGTATTCCCAAGTGATTTCATTACACAAGACTAATTCCGTCAAATGGCATCTCTCCCGAGAAGTTTGGTGAAGTTTATTGCACTGATTTCTCTTTATTTTGAGATGACATATTTTGCTAATCAACCCGCTTACATCTCTTCTGAAGATCCCCGTTGAAATTTTACAAGCTCCAATACATTATGGATTACCGCTGAAGTCCCCCATATCTAGTGAAGTTTTCATTTCCCTGTGAAGATGCTCTCGCGATTATTTATCATCCCAGGAAGAAACTGAGACTCGTTCATGGCACACAAACCATGAAGCATGGGGAGGTTTATTTCAAGAAACTGAGACCCGTTCATGGAACATAAACCATGAAGCGTGGGGAGGTTTATTTCAAGAAATTGAGACCCGTTCATGGCACACAAACCATGAAGCGTAGGGAGGTTTATTTCAAGAAACTGAGACCCGTTCATGGCACACAAACCATGAAGCATGGGGAGGTTTATTTCAAGAAACTGAGACCCATTCATGGAACACAAACCATGAGGCATGGGGAGGTTTATCATCTTCAAGCGGATTACTTAATTGAAGGAAAGATGAAATTATGATTCGATCAAAAGAAACCACTTTGGTTATTACTATTGTTTGGACTAACACATTCGGTAGTAATTCATCCACCACTTTCAAGTTCCTCGCCGAACATCTAGCTACTTTACTCTTGACGATATTATTATATCTTTATTCTTTGGAGATCCCCCAGTGCTGATTATTTCCTTTCCTCGTGGAGTCTCGCTTTGTTGAGCCTGTTCTTCCTGTGTGTCGTGTCCAGTTTATCCCCTGTGGCATCATTTCTCCACAGGACCGTCTGTCTTGCATTTTCATATCATTGCATATCATATGCATTCGGTGGCTTCTTAGGGCCAAAAATTCGTGTAATGTTTGTATTTAAGTCCCTCCTATCACGTCGAGACAGAGATTTCAATCTCCATATCTCCGAATAGAAGAAACTTAAATAGGGGCATCTGTCACACCCTAATTTTTTACCATAAGGCCCCACCTCTTTTGCGCGTTTCTGCCGTTATTTGACTTTAATTTAGTATTTTTGATTCAGCGACTAACAAGCTTATGCAGGAATGTCTAGCAGGTAATTTTGTTTCTAACCTAATCACGTCAAGCCATCTCTGGGTTATTTCCAAGCAGGACACATAGTCTTTATCAAGAGTGCCCCCAATCCATAAAATTTTGTTTTAAAAGGAGAACGGAGATGAATTGCTTTGGATTTTATGATCTCTTGAGACATCATGGTTATATTTCGGCCCATGCGACAAGTAATCAATATTTTGGACGTATTTTAGATATTCAAGTGCCGACCAGTTGGATTTATGGAAGTGTCTCTTAAATTGGAAAGGGAAAGCTCGATTATGGATATTTAGCTATTTTTTTAAATCAACATACACATCAAAGTTGGAAATTCATAAGCAAGACTTTTGGAGCAGAACTTTCATTCACTAATCAGAAACGGTTTGCATTTTATTACATGGATTGAGTTACAAGACTACATTTTGAATTACAATTTACAAGATGTCGGGTTACATTATTTCTAAAGCTACAGTTCTAAGGCTTCTAACTTCTCGGGTCCTCCAGCTTCAGATCTTCATCGTCATTAGACACTGAACCTGCACAGTGAACGACAGTTATTTTCAATTATTTTCATAGTAAATAGAGTTTTATTTATTTTGCCTCAGCCCTCAGAGAATTGTCATCACCGGGCCGGGACGGAAGGGTAACGACTAAAGTCGCCGCCAGCTTCCAAGATCAGGGACAATCTATTTTCGGCAGTATCAAAGCAACTTCTATTCTTATCAAATTTCAAAAGGCAATCCGCGGGTCAAAAGTCCAAGTTCAACATTATCAAAAGTCAACGGGTCAAAGAAAAGAAGAGTTTTTTTGGCCAAAACAAGCGAAGCCCAACAGCAAGCACGTCACAGCGCCTTCGTAAGAAGGGGTGTCAACAGAAACAAATTCCACAAGCCATCAATAATTAATTAAAAATTAATTAATTAAATTAATCCAACAAAATCCATCCGGCAACAGCAACGTCATGATTTCAAAAATCTCAAAAAAAAAGCAACATTCCAAATCCGTCTCGTCCAGCAATTACGGTAAGAATCAAAATCAGTTTTTTTTACAAGATCCAACGACAACTTTGATACGAAAGAAGAATTCGAAGATTTTCCTAACCATTAAAACATTTCCAAAACCGTTTTATCAAGATCAACGACAAATCCAAACGCAGACAGAAAGGGATTCAATACGCCAGAAATCCTTCCATTTCAAGTCGGACAAGAATCATCCAAAACGGGAAAGTTTTAAAAGAAAATAACTTAATGCAATCCCAAACAGAGTATAAAAAGAAGAGGATGAATCATAAATAAGAGGCAGAGATAAAATTATAGCAGAACCATTATCGTAACAAAACCATCACCGAAAAAACCTGGAAATCGCAACAGAGTTTCAAGCCCAAAGCCACCATTATCATAAGCTTCAAAACAGAGCCGCGATACCCAAGTGACTCAGGTCGGAGGAGATGTCGTCACAGCCCAAGGCTCCGTATCTCTCCGACTCATCATCGTCCATATCGCATATCAAAAGTCCAGACGTTGTTTCCGAACCATCACCACAGGGACACCGCAATCGGCACCATCACATCCGTTTTAGGGTGAGATTATTTTACTAAAAAATTTTCCAGTTGATTTTGTGTGAACAGGCAGGAAGAAAACTGAAGAAAAGCTAGAAGAAGCATCAATGGCAGATGAAAATGCAGAAGGAAGGGGGTAGCGGTCGAAGGGAGAAAGAAGTGAGATGAGGAGAGCAGAAACGACGCAGAGGAATGAAGAGGGGGGATCGGGTTTAGGGTTGTGTTTGTTTTTTTATTAATTTGGGCTTGTAATCGTGTACGTACGTCTCACTGTAGCTAAAATGCATACGATGCACCCGCATGATTTATTAGCAGATCAGATCCACGACCCACATCGCGCACGCTCACCTTAACCCACCATCCTGCACAACACTGAATATTCCGCCCCACTAATCACCCCCTTAATCCACCCATTAACCTTGATTAACCACCTTAAGACCTTTAATCTACCATTAACTAATTTAGTCAATTAACTTAATTTAATTAATTAACCTAATAACTAATCATTTATCTAATCAGTTTTTTTACTAAAACAACTAATAAAACCTTTTTTTTTATTTAATTTAGCCTTTTTATAATTAGCTTATTTATTTAATTAGACAACTTCCTTTTAACTAATTAACTCATATTCATTTTATTTTATTCACCTTTTAACTTATTTCTATTTTCATCAACTTAATAACCCCTTTTAAATATAATGAAATTAGTCATATTATCCTTAAAAAAAAAGAAACATTTCACTATTTTAAAATAACTTTTAGTAAAACTAATAAAAAACCTTTTTATTTAATAAAACCCAATTAATCCAAAACTCAATAAATTAATTCAACTTTTCCTAAAACCAATCTCCCGTAATTAATCAATCGTGCACGTTTCCATCAGTCTAAACCCCGATTTTATTCGGATCTTCACGACTCCCACACTTATTTGTATGGATTTATTTATATGCTTTTATTTTACCGCTACTTATTTTTATCGCATCGCATAATGTCCAAGGGAAGAATCTACACATGACTTAATACTTGTGCGTATGCATCTCATCTTGCATCATTCTCCCCACTCAATCCTTGATCTTTTTCAAATTGATCACTTAAGTCTAGATCCTACCCCATAAGGAGGACCTTTTCCTTTTTCTTTTACAACATAGAGGAAACCATTTCAACTCAACCAAACCTTTCAAACTATTCTCCATACAAGAGAATTAGATGTTAGTCATCTTGACAGTCGAGAAATAAATCTCCTGCCCCATAATAATACAATCGAGATATAAGATCTTTTCCGCTTAAGAGCGATAGTGGCATACTCGTCGATCACAATCTGAGTTTCTAAACCCTTCTCTCAAGACGATGCAAAGACCATCTCCTACAAGTTGTGGTGGTTAAGTCGAGTGTTCTTCCTTAACATGACAACTCATCTTTTTTTCTAGAATCAATCAATCAACGACCCTTTATCTCTTTGGAACTTTGACCAACAGTTAAAAATTCCTCAAACCCTTTAGGGGAACTACAATTACTCTGATTCCATTCCCGTAAGGATATGTAGGCACAAGATGCGACGTCTTGGCGAGTATACTTAAAAATAAGCCATTAGGTCTTTCATCCTTAAGCAGATAGCAATAAACAAACATAAAATAAGAGGTTCCTGTAGAGTACTACAGAAACATAGGATGCTAGCACCTTCCCTAAGTTTAACCAACCCCCGAACCTATAACTCTCTAGTTTTTGCATTTGCATTGCATTGTGGTTAATTCGATCTTTTTCCCTTCCTTTGGATAAATTAAAGACCGGTGGTGAACTAAATGAATTAAGATTCAAATTAATTAATAATTTGACATCCAATTCTCACCACGACAGTGTGTTTCTGAGATTCACTCTCGTAACTAGTGTTAGTCGTACATTGATGTCTAAGAAACTTACGCCTTGTTTCATTGGTTTGTTTCAGATTCTTCAGAGAATAGGAGATATGGTCTACCGAGTGGCATTACCACCATATCTTTTGAATCTTCATAATGTGTTTCATGTATCTCAATTGAGGAAATACATTCCTAATTTGTCTCATGTGATCCAATTGGATGATGTTTAAGTTAGAGAGAAGGATGGCTTCAATGAAAGTTGTTTGGGGAGGTCCTGTTGGTGGCACTGTGACATGGGAGCTCGAGAGTAGGATGGCAGAGATTTATCCAAAGCTTTTCTCTTCAGGTGATTTTCGAGGGCGAAAATTCTTTTAAGTGGGGGAGAGTAACGGTATTTGTGGTGTTTTGTGTTAATTAATTAGTTTAGTGGAAATTAATTAATTAATTAATTAGAAATTGGTAAGAATTTGTAGAGTTGGGCTAATTTTGAAAATTGAGAGAGTTTAGTGGCGAGTGAAGAAGAATTGAACTTTGATTGGGCAAAAAAAGTATAAATTAGAGAAATTTGAAATTCTGGCAAGCACGCGATGGATGTTATTACCAAAGTTATAACATCCACTGTGACATTGACTACTGTACTAACTAATTAAACTGTAAGTAAAAGCAGTAAATAACACAGCAATTGTTCACCCAGTTCAGTGTCAACAACACCTACATCTGGGGGCTACCAAGCCAGGGAGGAAATTCACTATCAGTAGAATTAATTCAGAGCCAAACAATCCCAATTTGCACTCCTCACTTAAGACCTACCCAATGACACTTCAACCTAGAGACACTCTAGACCTGAGTATTCCCACTCACTCCCCCTTAATCACACCACAGTGATATACAATTCACAATTACAAAATACAGGTGAAGAAACACTTCATACACACCTTGATCTTGCTTCGAAGCTTTGATCAAGGGACACACTCTTGCTTAAAAGCTTTGAGTGACACAACATCCTAGAACCTACCTAACTAATGCAGCAGACAGTTTCTTGGTAAACAAGTATTTCTAAGATTCAATTCACACGTGAAGAACACACTTTCTTCACTCATAAAACTCACATGAAGAACAACCTTCTTCACTCACAAGGACTCTTTAATATGCACTCTCTATTCTTCTGTCAAGAGCTTCTCTTCTAGGATTGCTCCTTCTGTTATTTATAGTAGCAGTCAGTCCTTGGGCCTGGGTGCATAAATTAGGTTTATCCATAACAAACCTCTCTTTAATAATCTGCACGCTTGTCAATTAATTCAGGGACATTTTAGATCGCTTAGGGTTTCTAAAATGTTTCCTGACTTCCAGCTTGAGCTTCTGATTTTTTTCCTGATTTCTAGATACCAGAATAACTAACCTGCTCGCTGGATGTCATACGGTCAGTGCCATGTCATTTTGTATGACATTCAACTTAACTAACATTTAGCTAAGTTAACTTACCCTGTAAAATCCATATTATGTATGTAATAACATCAGTCATGACATACATACATACATACACTAATGTTTTGCCATAAAATGCAACCAATTAAGAGCACTTACACACTCCCCCATTGGCAAATTTTTGGCTAAAACACCCTGTTATTATACCAGAGATTTACACACAGCAGAAGACTTATCATATGCCCTGTCTTGCAAGAAAATTACTAGCTTAACACACTCTCAGAGTCCTCACAGTTAGCTCTCGTTGTTATAACTCACCTAGTTAACCATCTGTTAGTTACCACTACAGATGTCACACTTTACTGAGTAACACACTGGGTTACTTCCCTTCAACTGATGCACCTTACCAGCTGAGCACTTAACCTGCACACTCTGCAGTCACACATATTCATCCAGCCTGCTCTGGATGTTATGACATTCAGGATGACATCCTGAAGCACACACTCCTGTGTTACTCCCCCTGAAGAGATGCACAACACACTCTGCTACTATCCTACAGACACACACAGCACTAGAAGCTTTAAAGCTACTAGGTTCCATCAAGGAACTCACATATATCTAGCATACATTCCTATACTCATTAGGAACTCACACAGATATAGCAACAACTCATTACTAACAACACTAGACAGTTGTTATCACTCAAATCCTCAGCATCACCTGTGGTCACACCTGCAAGCATGATTATACCATGTGCACTCATTAGCACATATGCTAGCCCATATGCTCTTCAAGCTATCCACCTGTTCTGCACACCACCTGTTCTTCCACCTGCTGTAATTATCACTATATCTTCCTATCCCCCTTTTTAGCCACAAATTAAGATCCAACTAATAAGCTAGCATAGATCAGAAATGTTGTCTCATTACAATAGTTAGGGGCAACTACTACAAACATCTCATAAACATCATCAATTTTTTGCAACAAAAATCTAAACAACTGCACATGGAAGACTTTCAATCATCAGCACATCTTTCTCACCTCATCAGCTCAGCAATCATCAACCTGAGCCCCTCATCAGTAGTCTAGCATCACATTGTCCTCTGACATAGAATTTCATCAAGTCCTTGCTATCTCTTTTCAAGATCGATTCAGGGATGTTAACAATGAACTCCTTTATCAGCCCTTCATAGCACTTTGAAAAGCCAGTAATCGTCTTAATCAGTCCAGCCTGGTTGATTTGCTCCATTACTTCCTTAATCTCTAAGGCATCCTTCCCCAACTCTCTCTCAAGGGCTATCCTCCTTTGGTATACATATCTCCATTTTGTCACACTATGAATGGAATGGAAAGATATGTTGTCCAGAGGAGCAGCAGGCATGATTTTATGAGGTCTCTTTCCTACTGATTTCTTATTATTGGAGATGTTAGGGACATCTCTTAAAACATCCGACTTAGAGTCGCTCTCAACAACTTTCCTCTTCTTGGATGAAGATGATGCCTTGCCCCACGATTTAGAGGGACCAGCAGGAGTTCTTTTTCTGTGTTCTTTTGAGGGTTCTTTGTTAAGACTAATTTTTCCTTTCTTGGTTGCTAATTTTTCAGCTATACCAGGAACTGCATTCTTGATGAGTTCATCATCTGATGACCCATCTTCAAAATTTACCTCATTGTCTAGAGCTTCATTCATTTCTTTCTCATAGTTAGTGCTCTTGGTTTCAACATTTTGGCCATCATCCTGACCTTCTTCCTGTACCACATAGCTAGCAAGATTTTCTAGTTTTTCAGTGTTAGGGTTGGTCTTCCTGATCCCATAGGAAAATTCTGAGTTGTCCTCCTGAATGTCATTAGCTATTGGAGATGGATCAACCCTAGCCAGAGGAACGGACATTCCATGTACATTGTGACCTTCATGAAGGATTTTTGAGACCAGTTCATCGACAGACCTGTCATTGCAGTTGCCCATGGAAGGTTCAGGATTCTTCCCTTTTTTGTCTGCATGTGAAGGAGCTGATGTTTGGGCTTCATTGCTTCTCCCAAAGACCATACTGAGTGGAATGACATCCATGATATCCTCCAGTAAGATGTTCTTGTGTTGAGCAGATTCATGCTTGATAGGAATGGGAGATTGTTGTTGAGACATAGTTGGTGATTTTGGTTGTAGAAGGGGTTTGTTGTGGTGTTTGAGTGAGGTATGCACATATACGAATTGGTATGGGCAGTCACAGAGGTAATCTGATAGACTAAAGGAGTTGGCTTGCATTAATGGAGGGAACTTAATATTTTGACCAATCAGAATGTGATTAAATATCAAAACACAATTCCCCATTAATTGCTATAATTTCGTATTGCACCACCTTTTTAAGCTGCTTCTCTTATTTTCACTCAGTATCGTCCAGTGATTCCTTGAGAAACTAGTGGCCCTTTGTGTGTCAAAGTCCCTAGGCTCCATACTATCTCCTCCAGAGTGAAGTTGGCCATCACTATACACTGTTATATTACTCAAAATTGAGGTCTCAGTGAGGTTACTCTGAATGTCACAGTATAGTGTCATAACATTCTGAGTGACATTGATCTCTTGATGCTGACCACTTTTTATGGACTCCCTCAAGTTCCAATATAGCAGGTCCAGACTTCTTTGATGTACCTTCTTTGGACATGCTATCTTAGCTTGCCTGTCAACCTCATATTTACCATAGCCTGATCTCCCATCTAGAGACACCTTTGGGGTTCCTCTTACTGATTTCTTAGTTATGGCATTCTTTATCCTTTTTGGATGTCTACCTTTTTCCAACCATATTTGCTCCTTCTTTTCATCATTGATTAATCCAGTGAGGTTACTTCTAGGCTCCCATAAGTAGCAATTATTCTTTTCTCTGGATCCCCTCATGACTTCTTTACCTTCTTCATTGATGACAACACATTCATCTTTAGTAAATTTTACATTGAAGCCTTGGTCACATAGCTGACTGATACTGATGAGATTAACAGTCAGTCCTTTAACCAACAAGACATCATCCAGTCTTGGACCCCTAGGGCAATCTAGTTTTCCAACACCTTTGATTTCTCCTCTAGCTCCATCACCAAATGTTACATGACTTGAGGAATGAGGTTTTATGTTTACCAAAATATTCTCTATTCCAGTCATGTGTCTAGAGCAACCACTGTCAAAGTACCAATCTTCCTTGGTTGTCATCTTTAGAGAAGCTTGAGCTACTAAAGCCATATTCTTGACAACCCATTGTCTTTGCTTTTTAGGAACATCTTTCTTGGGTTTTACTTGATGTTGCCTTTTGACATGAACTCTCTGTTTAGATTTCCTTTGATGGGGACGACTAGGAAATCCATGCAGCCAGAAACATACAGATTTAATATGACCAAGTGTTCCACAGTGGTAACATCTATACCCTTGGAATCTACTTTTGACTTGATTCCAGTTTCTGTTAGTTGGATGTTATGAAATTGGTCGTGACATCCGTGTTAACTTCTGAATATCAGGTTTTAGTCTCTTGAGCTTCAGTACAGGATTCTGCTTATCAACAAATCCCAATACGGACCTATTTCCTGACGTTTGACCACTCTGCAGAATTTATTCTAGAGTGTCAGTTCCAGGATTCAACATCCTTATGGATTTTCACATTTGATCCATTTTAGATTTCAACTCATTGACTTCACTTTTGAGTGAACTGATTGAGACCATATGCTCTTTCTTTTCAGCTTCTAACCCCTTGATGAGTTTCTTCTGATGTTCTCCTTGCTGATACAATTTTGTACTTCTGATGTGTAGCTTTTTATATGAATGTGCTAGTTCATCATAAGTCAATTCATCTTCACTTGAATCACCATCAGATATACATACACTGTTTAGAACAGTGACATGTTTGGAAGATTCTCCTTCTGATCCACTTTCTGAATCTTAATCAGACCATGTGACAGTTAGGCCTTTTCCTTTCTTTTTGAGGTATGTGGGACAGTCCTTTCTAATGTGTCCATATCCCTCACACTCATAGCATTGAACTCCTCTGCTTTGGCTGACTTTATCTTCAGATTTTTGTTTATCAGCAGGCATGCTTCTGGTATAAGGTTTATACTTAGCATCTATCCTTTTGACCAGTTTGTTAAACTGTCTTCCAAGCAAGGCTATTTCTTCTGATAGACTCTCCTTATTTTCACCATCTTCACCATCTGAATCACTTGCAGTGTTTGAAACAAGGGTTATGCTTTTATTCTTTTTCTCTACAGCCTGATCACACATGCCCATCTTAAATGTATGGGGAGACCCTATGAGTTCATCCACCTTCATGTTGCATATGTCTTGAGCTTCTTCAATGGATGTGACCTTTATGGCAAACCTCTTAGGCAATGATCTTAAGATCTTCCTTACTAGTTTTTCTTCAGACATCTTTTCTCCCAGAGCTCCTGAGGTGTTTGCAAGTTCAAGGACATTCATGTAGAACTCATGAATAGTTTCCTCCTCCTTCATCTTTATACTTTCAAACTTGGTTGTCAACATTTGAAGTCTTGACATCTTGACTTTAGAGGTTCCCTCATGAGTTGTTTTGAGAGTATCCCACACCTCTTTAGCCAGCTCACAATGATGCACCAGTATGAAGATATTCTTGTCTATACCATTGAATAATGCATTCAAAGCTTTAGAATTCCCAAGAGCCAAAGCTTCTTGCTCTTTGGTCCATTATTCTTCAGGTACAAGCACATACAATCCATCTTTATTAGTCTTCACTGGATGTGCCCAGCCTGAGTTTGCATCTCTCCATGCCTTGTTGTCTAAAGACTTTAAGAAGGCAATCATCCTAGGTTTCCAATATTCATAATTAGAGCCATCCAGAATTGGAGGTCTATTTGTTAATCCTATGTCTTTATCCATAGTACCAGAATTTATCTTCCCTAGATCTCACCCAGAAATTAACAGGCAGGGTGCCTGCTCTGATGCCAATTAAAATTCTGGCAAGCACACGATGGATGTTATTACCAAAGTTATGACATCCACTGTGACATTGACTACTGTACTAACTAATTAAACTGTAAGTAAAAGCAGTAAATAACACAACAACCGTTCACCCAGTTCAGTGTCAACAACACCTACATCTGGGGGTTACCAAGCCTGGGAAGAAATTCAATATCAGTAGAATGATAACGAGAAAACGCATTGATTATATCGCTAGATTTCATTGACGTTTTATCGCGCATTCACCGTTTTAACACTCGATTTCTCGAGTTTTTCTTACTATTTTGCAGGTACATCGTTATGTGAAGCCGAATCATGAATTAAGAGAAAAGGAACAAAAGAGACCACAAGAAAATGAAGAAAGGCAGAAGCCTGCAAAAAGACTGCATAATTTGTTGCAGCCACGGTCGTTACAAGGGTGTCACGACCGTGACACCCCAAATTGGGCCATCACGACCGTAAGGAAGTAGTCACGACCGTGACACTTAAAATCCTCAATTTACGAACGTGAAGACCTTGTCACGCCCGTGACAAGGATAAAACTTGGTTTTGACTCAGACTACGTCAAGGCACCACTTATGACCACTTCTCCTCTTATTTCTCCTCAAGGCAGCACGTGAAGACCACTCCTCCCATTTTTCCTCCACGTTCCAGCATTTCCTCAACAGCTTCAGCAAGGCCCATGCAACAAAGGACCAAGAATCCAGCCCATTAAAGACTCTATAAATAGTACAAGCTCTGTGAACTGAGGGACAGACTTCAGTATCCAAAATTCATGCGGAAGCTCTGCTGAATTACCTTACGAACCAGCATTTTCATTCCAGCATTATTTTATTTTCTGTTTCGTTTTATTTGTATCCAAACCAACCGTATAACAATTTCCAACATCAGGAAATTGTTATACATTTATTTATTTCTAAACCTTCAGCATTCGTTTAATTTTAATTTCCGCCTACTCCAAGCTTTCCGGTCTGTGGAAGAAGGAGTCTACTCAGATATTTGTTAATCAGGTTTTTCAATTTATTGCAATTTAATTTAATTATAATGTCTATTTATTTTTCTGCCATGAGTAAGTTATTATTTAATTCTGTGTCTGGTTCAACCTCGATGAGTAGCTAAATACCTTAGGGCGGTATGTAGTTATAACAACTTAACCGGTAAAATATAACTATAGGCTGAAAATAATTAATCACTTAACATTCTGGCTGATACTTTTTAATTGAAATAGACCTTTTCGTTACGAGAGTAAGAAAAGGGTATTAGGTTGGGTCAAGACCACGAGAGTGTGAGATTTTAACCAGATAGCTAAAGTTAGGCATTTAAATTAAATACAGCGAGAGCGCTTTAAGATAAATTAGAATTATTTAGTTTCCAAAAATTACCTCTAAACACTTATGGGCTAGCGAGAGCAGGCATAGGGCTTTAGGGATAAGATCTGATATAAGACCACGAGAGTGTGAGTTGAGGGTATTTAAACTGGTAATCTCTACCGAACAGACTAAGTGAACATCTCTATAAGCCTAGGTTAGATTGACCCACCTAAGTTAGTATAATTACATACCGACCGCCTTAATATCATTTTATTAAAAACTTAAATTTAATTCCGCCTTTAATATTCTTAAAAACCAACAACAATCGTGACAACCATTCGCCTTAGCTAAACTAGAAGTTCATCTAGCACTAAGTAACAATAGAATCCCTGTGGATCGATAATCTTAAATATTACTTCGATAGGCTGTGCACTTGCAGTAAGATACCGCTAGACGCATAAGTAGACACGTCTTTAGCCCATCAAGTTTTTGGCGCCGTTTCCGGGGATTCCTTAATTTAGTTACTAGTGTATTTAGGTAGCATTGTCTAGACTAAGGTATCAACTATTTAATTTAATCCAATCTCCGAGTGTATGCCAAGTACTCGCTCTAAAAGCGAAGACTTGCAACCTCTAATCCCTGAATCGGAACGCTTCTTACACGTAAGAAGACGTATATTCGATTTCGAAAATAATTCCAATATTCCAGATCTTCAATTAGATCCGCCTGAACCAGTCATAAAATCAGAAAACGCAGGGATGGCTGAAGAACAAACTCATCCACTCAAGTATTACGCTAATCCTTCGCAAGGTGAGCCGCATTCAAGCATTGCAGCGCCGGCTATCAACTGAAATGATTTCGAACTGAAACCATCATTGATATCAGCCGTGCAACAAAATCAATTCGCCGAAAATCCTACCGAGGATCCGAATCTTCATCTTTCGATCTTTGTGCAATATGCAGATACCGTAAAAGCCAATGGAGTTACCCAAGAAGCTATTAGACTACGTTTATTTCCTTTTTCGCTTCGAGACAGAGCAAGAGCTTGGCTTCAATCTCTGCCTTCGAACTCAGTAACTACGTGGGCGGAACTTAAGAAAGTTTTCTTGAATAGGTATTTTCCACCTAGCAAGACAGTCATGCTGAGAGCTCAGATCAACGGATTTAAGCAAAGAGAAAGTGAATCATTATTCGAAGCTTGGGAACGCTATAAGGATCTACTTAGACTTTGTCCACATCATGGATTAATAGACTGGATGGTCATCCATACCTTCTATAATGGACTCTTGTACAATACAAGAATGACAATTGACGCTGCCGCGGGTGGTGCATTGATGGACAAAGAATATCGTGATGCCTATGCACTTATCGAAAGTATGGCTCAGAATCATTACCTTTGGGGAAGCGAGAGAGTCGCAACTGAGAAACCAACAAAGGGAGGTATGTACGAAGTAAGTAGTATGGACCAAGTCAACGCGAAGTTTGACCAACTAAGCCAAAAGATCGATAACTTGGCCATAACACCTGCAACCACCGTGGTTGCAGTAACACCTAACTGTGAGTTATGTGGAGTCCCAGGACACGAAGTTTCTGATTGTCAACTATTGGCAGGAACTCCCACTGATCAAGTGAATTATGCTCAAGGAAACCCTTACTCAAACACATACAACCCAGGTTGGAAGAATCATCCGAACTTCTCCTATAAGAATAACAATGCTTATTACGCACCAGGTCAAGCACCAGCTATATCACCAGGATATCAAAAGACTGCTCCTAACATCCCTAGAAAATCGAACCTTGAATTGATGATGGAGAGCTTTATAGCTAGCCAATCTCAGACAAACAAGGACTTCTTAAACCAAAACATTCACACTAGTGAGCAGATTAAACAATTAGTGAGCAAAGTAGATGCATTAGCTACACATAACAAAATGCTTGAAACTCAGATTTCACAAGTAGCTCAACAACAAACACCTACTGCTGCACCAGCTGGAGTATTCCCTGGACAACCTCAACCTAACCCGAAAGGACATGCTAACGCTGTAATATTAAGAAGTGGCAAGGAACTTGACGGACCTACCGATCCAAGACTTGACAATCCAGCCATGTACCAAAAACCGGATAAACCGACTGAAGTGGTGAATGATCCGGAAGAAAAGGAAGATGAAAATCGAGAGGTAGTGGAGAAAGAACAACCTTATGTGCCTCCACCACCCTATAAACCACCAATTCCGTACCCTCAAAGATTAATAAGTTCCAAGACGACGGGTCAATTTAAGAAATTTGTCGAACTTCTGAAACAGTTGAATATTACTATTCCGTTTACAGAAGCAATTACCCAAATACCCTCGTATGCTAAGTTTTTAAAAGAGATCTTATCCAATAAGAAAAAGATAGAGGATAACGGAACAGTTACACTTACTGCCGAGTGTAGCGCCATAATTCAAAATAACATGCCTCCTAAGCTAAAAGATCCAGGAAGTTTCTCTATACCCTGTGTAATAGGAAAATTCGTCATTGACAAAGCTCTCTGCGATTTAGGAGCCAGTATCAGTGTTATGCCCTTAACTATTTGCAAAAGGCTAGACATAGGAGACCTAAGACCAACTAAAATGTCCGTTCAACTAGCCGATCGCTCTGTTAAATATCCTGTAGGCATACTAGAAAACGTCTCAGTACGTATAGGACAATTCTACATTCCTACTGATTTTATAATCATGGACATCTCTGAAGACTCCACTACACCTATCATACTAGGAAGACCATTCTTAGCTACCGCCGGAGCTATAATAGACGTAAAAAGAGGAAAGCTAACCTTTGAAGTAGGTGAAGAGAAAGTTGAATTTGTTTTAACACAATTCTTACAATCACCAGCTATAGAGGATACATGCTATCTAATGGACGTAATTGACGAATGTGTAAGAGAAAAATGGAGCTGAAGGAGACCACTTATTCTGAAATAATGAAAATTCAAATCCCTCCGATTTTCGAAGATGATAATTGGCGAAAACCATATCAGGATGATAGTCTAAGCGAAAGTTTAGCACTTACACCGGATCCCATGCCAAGTAAAGATAAACCTACATTAGGATTAAAAACTTTACCTAATAACCTAAGGTACGAATTCTTAGACGTTGAATGTAAAAGACCAGTTATAGTAAACTCCAGTTTAGGAACTATAGAAACAAAGAAACTTTTAGATGTCTTGAAGAAATACCTAACTGCATTAGGATATAACATATCTGATCTCAAAGGAATATGTCCTTCAGTTTGCATGCATCGTATTCTGCTAGAAGAAGATTGCAGAACCTCCAGAGAATCTCAAAGAAGAATTAACCCAACCCTTAGCACTGTAGTAAAAGAAGAAGTTAAGAAATTATTAGATGCCGGGATAATATATCCGATCTCTGATAGTGAATGGGTTAGTCCAATACATGTAGTGCCAAAGAAAGGAGGTATCACTGTTGTGAAAAACGCTCAAGGCGAATCGATATCACAAAGAGTAGTGACGGGATATAGAGTGTGCATAGATTATCGTAAGCTAAACAAAGCCACTCGAAAAGATCATTTCCCACTACCTTTTATAGATCAAATGTTAGAACGATTAGCCAAGCATTCTTACTTCTGTTATCTTGATGGTTACTCAGGATTTTTCCAAATCCCTATCCATCCTGATGATCAAGAGAAGACTACATTCACATGTCCTTATGGAACATTCGCTTACAGGCGAATGCCCTTTGGATTGTGCAACGCTCCTGCAACCTTTCAAAGATGTATGATGTCAATCTTCGCAGATTTTATAGACAACATCATGGAAGTGTTCATGGACGACTTCTCTGTATGCGGGCAAAGTTTTGAAGGATGTTTATCGAACTTAGAAATGGTGTTAGAAAGATGTGTAAAAGTAAATCTCGTGCTTAACTGGGAGAAATGTCATTTTATGGTCAACGAAGGAATAGTATTAGGTCATGTAATATCAGACAAGGGAATTGAAGTTGATAAAGCTAAGATTGAAGTAATAAAAGATCTTCAACCCCCTAAAACCGTTCGAGAAATACGAAGCTTTTTGGGACACGCCGGTTTTTACCGACGATTCATCAAAGATTTCTCAAAAATCACTAAACCTATTACTGGTTTATTAATGAAAGACGCTGAGTTCATATTCAATGAAGATTGTCTTAAAGCATTCGAAACTCTAAAAACAGCCCTCATCACCGCACCAATCATGCAACCCCCTGACTGGAGATTACCTTTTGAAATCATGTGCGATGCGAGTGACTATGCTGTAGGCGCAGTCCTGGGCCAGAGAAAGGAAAAGAAACTCCATGCGATTTACTATGCCAGTAGAACCTTGGATTCTGCCCAGATGAACTACGCCACTACAGAAAAGGAATTGCTAGCAGTCGTCTTCGCGCTTGACAAATTCCGCTCTTACCTAGTTGGAGCAAAAATAATCATTTACACAGACCATGCTGCTATCCGATATCTATTAACTAAGAAAGATGCTAAACCAAGACTCTTAAGATGGATTTTACTCTTACAAGAGTTTGATCTAGAAATAAAAGATAAAAAAGGTACTGAAAACGTCGTAGCGGACCATTTATCTAGAATAGAAGGTATTAAACCCGAACAAGTGCCGATTAACGATGATTTTCCGTATGAACAGCTGATAGCACAAATAGGAAGCGACCTAGCGCAGTTAGACATAAATGAACCAGAACCCGTGGAAACAATACAGACAACTGTAGGACTGCCATGGTACGCTGACATTGTCAACTACCTAGCCGCAGGAGCTCTTCCACCCGATCTAACCTACCAGCAGAAAAAGAAATTCTTTCATAATCTGAAACATTACTATTGGGATGAACCATTATTGTTCAAAAGAGGACCAGATGGAATCTTTCGCCGATGTATTCCCGAAGAAGAAATAGAAGATGTCATTGCTCAATGCCATTCATCTCCTTATGGTGGACATGCAAGCACTTCCAAGACTTGTGCAAAAATCTTGCAAGCCGGCTTATACTGGCCTAATCTATGGAAGGATGTCCACATCGCTGTTATAAATTGCGACCGGTGTCAACGCACTGGCAATATTTTAAGAAGAGATGAAATGCCCCAAAAGGGAATTTTAGAAGTAGAAATCTTCGACGTCTGGGGAATAGATTTCATGGGACCATTCCCATCATCTTTCGGTAATAATTACATACTCGTAGTTGTTGATTATGTCTCGAAATGGATTGAAGCCATAGCTTCTCCTACAAACGATACACGAGTAGTAATAAAGCTTTTCAAAAATATAATCTTTCCCAGATTTGGTGTGCCTCGACTCGTCATAAGTGACGGTGGCTCGCACTTCGTTTCAAAAATTTTTGACAAATTACTATCTAAGTATGGAGTAAGACACCGTGTGGCTACACCATATCACCCACAAACAAGTGGACAGGTCGAAGTCTCAAACAGAGAGATTAAACAAATCTTAGAAAAGACTATCGCCATATCTCGGAAAGATTGGTCATCTAAACTTAATGAAGCTCTATGGGCTTATAGGACCGCTTACAAGACACCCATAGGTACTACACCTTTCCAACTAGTTTATGGAAAATCTTGTCACCTCCCAGTAGAACTAGAACACAAAGCTTATTGGGCGATCAGAACTCTCAATATAAACTATAATGCTGCTGGAGAAAAGCGAATCCTAGACATTAACGAATTAGAAGAATTAAGGTTAGATGCATATGAAAATGCTAAGATATATAAAGAAAGAACCAAGCGATGGCATGATAAACGCCTATCTAGGAAAGAATTTAGTGTGGGAGACGTTGTACTCCTCTTTAATTCAAGACTTAGGCTCTTTCCTGGAAAATTAAAGTCTAGATGGTCAGGACCCTTTGATATAACTAAAGTATTCCCAAGTGGAGCAATAGAAATCAAGGGTAAGGATAGTGAACCATTCATAGTAAACGGACAACGTCTAAAACACTATCATAAAGTTGAAAATAGAGGTTATGCGAATAATCTAAAGCTTTTAGGATTGTCCACTAATTCCCCTGATTAATCTAAACCAAAACATTACGTCAGGCTTTTGACAATAAAAACAGCGCTTAGTGGGAGGCAACCCATTTACTTATTTACTTATTTAAACTATTCTTTTCCTTTAGAGCATTTTAAATTATCGTTTTTACTATTTGTTTAAGTTGTTTTGTCAGTTTTATTTTACATTACTATTATCGCCATTACATTAAGCATTTCATTTTCTTATTTTTTTCTTAAATCACTTTTTACAGATTTTCTAAAAGTCTTTTCCACTGATTTGTTTCCCCCGTATTTTCACTGACCATGGCTAACCAACCAATTAACTATATGGAAACCAAATTTAGAGGTAGGAACCAAAGAATGAAGTTCGAAGAGTTATCACAGAGGCAAATGGATTTGACCCTGTACCCAGATGATAGGACTATGGAAACCTTAGGTATACATGATAGTGTCATGTACTTGTTCAACCGACTCGGATGGGAGAATGCATTGATCCAACATAAGTTTGCGACTTACCGCGAGCTTACCCTTGAGTTCCTTAGCTCCTTACTTTACCTACCTGAGCGCGGTTTTGGATTTAGGAAAGGATTTATTAGTTTCCGCCTATTTGGGATAGAATACGACTTTAACCATAAAGAACTAGCTGACTTGTTAGGATTCCCTAGTGGACCTTTTGCTTTTACTACCACACAGGTAGAATTGATGGATGTGGAGCTAGATTTCTTTTGGGGAACTCTAACCGGAAACTACCACCCTGAACCAAATGACATGAACAATGATGAGATCCATAATCCTGCTCTCCGTTACTTCCACAAATTCCTCGCCCATACCTTCTTTGGAAAAGAAGAAAACATTACCGGAGTTTCTAAAGATGAAGTATTTATTATGTCATGTTTCACGAATGGACAGTCTGTTAATGGTGTACCTTTCATGATGCAAACCTTCACCCGCATCCAAGAAGAACCTGAATTACCTATACTAGTAGGAGGTCTTGTAACCATGATTGCTGATGCCATAGGACTTCGGTACCAACTGGACAGGTGCACCCGTCTGGGAACCATCCGCCCAATGAATCTTAAATTCTGCTTCAATAGACATATCATAAGGAATTTAGGACGCCCACCTTTTGAGTACCTAATCCGGAACGAAGTAGTAACCCTGTTCACATTGCCCAATCATGCTAGAGTAAGTGTTCATAATAAGGATAACAGGCTTTATGAGTTAAACCCACCTGATTATCCAGCCACTCCTGAAACACCTCAGTCTCACAGGATAACAGATGATATAATGACCGCTGTTGAAACTGACCCTAAGACACCTCCTGGTTACCATGACATTGACCCAGCTACCAAAGTACATGAAACCCCTGGAGCGAATCAAGGAGATTATGCTAACAACTTACAAAACATCATGCACACTCTCAATGCCTACCAAACTGACATTAATCTATTCAAAGAAGACATTAAGAGCATGCGATTGGACATTATAGGATTGACTGACATGGCCTGCGAACAATTCTATCATTTGGACTCCGCCATCGAAGACCTGAAGAAACGCCTTTGAACGGCTATAAGTGATTTAGTTTATTTTTTCTCATTATTTTTTCTCATTATTTTCGTTTCTAGTTAAATTTATCTTTCGCAACAATTTCATAACATAATTTCCGTTTCTGTAATTTCATTTTTACTTTATGCCATGCACCTTTTATTTCAATTATTTCTCCATTTTTAGCAACTTATATGTTTTTTTCTATATACTGTATGACTGCATTATTTCACGTATACAATCTTTCATGCAAGTTCGTATACTACTGTGTTGCAAATGATATACAATATGATGTGTATTTAATATAAGTGTTACTAAATAAAATAAATTATTATTAATTTATGAATAAAGTGAGAAAATGTTCTTTTATGGGAATTATTCAGCAAAACATGCCCTCACGGTCGTCACACCTATCTTACGATCGTGACGTGCTCATTTAGCGTGTCACGACCGTCACTCCCCTGTCACGACCGTGACGACCTCTATTACAGGTATCGTGAGAAAAGAACTGTTTCTCATCGTGTCCCCTCTTCTTCTCCATCCATAACCTACCCAAACACTACCCATTCATTCCACAACCGCCGTAACCTATCCATTACCCCCATTAACCCCCCATTAACCCCCCATTATCATCAACCATTTCATTAAAACTCTCCCGTATTTAACCCGAACCTCTATCTCCCTCATTCTACCATTTTTCTCACAAAACCTCACAAAATCCTTCCTCCCTCACTCTTCACTCTTGCATGTTATGGATTCCATCATTTTTAGAGACGGCGAAGCTGGAGTAAACCAGAGAGACCGTTTCATCCACTTCCAAAACCGCGGTCTCCAACCTACCCGCTACATTGCCACTGACTGTCTACGAGAACTCGGAATGTTGGCCAGCGTTCAAAGCCTACTGCAAAAGGTCGGCCTGTGGGACCTCTGTCGTCAACCTCAGCCTACTTTCGAACTTCTAACGCTGGAGTTCCTAAGCTCTTACAGTTACATTACCCCTCCCGGTTCCCAGAGCCAGCTTACCGGCATCGTAACATTCAGATTGCGTGGCCAGGAGTTCAACCTCCCGCAAACCAGGATAGCCGAGCTGTTAGGTTTCGATCACGGCACTGAAGCCCACCGTCGCGTGCCCGATAATTTTAGTGAACAAGCATTCACTCTATGGCACGACCTTACCAACACCCGTGCATCCACCTTCCAGAGCCTCAACGCCACACACATCCACAACCCGGCAATCCGCTATTTTCACCGGGTCATCTGCAACACAATCTTCGCTAGAGAAAGCAACCACAAGCTCAACTCCAAGGAGCTTCTGTTCTTATATTGTGCTCTCCATGACGAGCCGATCAACGCTGCCCCCTTCATGCTTCATCACATCCAGGCCATTGCACAGCGAGGCTCCTCCCCGTTCTTCATAGGCGGCATTGTCACCGCCCTCGCCATTCAGTTGGGGCTTGGTGACGCACTCGTTAATCAGCCTCACCTAGCCGCCGAATTCCTGACCAAGAGCTATTGCAGGTCCATCCACCTGATCGCGCAGCGAGAGGATGGCAGGTATAGCCCTGTTGTCAATGGCACCGTTTTCCACCACATCACTCTGCCGTCCCGCACCCGCATCGACCCATCCAACCGAGCCAACTGGCTCTTTGTTTTACCTGCTGCTGCCGATCACGTCCCGGTTCATGATGATCAGGCAGACGCCCCAGTGGACGAGATGCAGGACGCTATGGATGCAGCTGAGCCTGTCCAGGATATCCCAGAGACATCTACCCGACAGCCCCCTGCTCCCGCAGTCACACTTGAGGAGGTCCTACTTGCGATTCATCAGCAGAACCAGATGAACGCCGCACTGGAGCGTAGGCAGAAGGCGCAGTATGACGCTTTACTCGGCACTATTGCTGCAAACCAGGAGGCCACTAATGAGCAGTTTGGAGAACTTTTCAGCGAGCTAGAAGCGCTCCGCATCAGCATTACTGCTAACTCCGGCACCGGATCTGATCCTGACGCGACTCCCTCCAGACGCCGCTCTCGCACCAGAGGCCGAGCCCGAGGTCCTCAGCAGCCGTAGTTTACTTTTCTGTTTGTTTTTCGTTTTAGTCTTGTACTGTATTTGTACCGCATTTATATCACAACATTGAGGACAATGTCTGATATAGTGTGGGAGAGGTATTTTTCATTTCATTGTACTTTCAATTCCGTTGTATTCCTTTTAGCAAATTAATGAAATGAGCAAATCTGTGCGCTATTTTCTTTAATTTCGAGCTTTCCCCGATTATTAAGCTATACCAGAAAAATCTTTAATTACTCGCATTACCCGACTTACCACCGAATGGTTCGTAACTACGAAGCCGGGAACGATTAAACAAGACCAATACAATCTTGACATCTTTGACTCCCTGCTTAAGAAATTCCATCCCGATCACCATTGCGAGTGCACCTTTAGTTTCAGTTCAAAAGTAACCCCCAGTAGTTTATACTAGCAGTCAGCACCGTCTGAACACAAACCACGTGGGGAGCCGATGAATATAAGCGTTTGATGCCTAATCAATAATGATCCTTCGTATCTCGATGCAAAATGAAAAGAAATTGCACCAAAGTACACGGTCGCAGATAAGAAACGAGAAATATGAGAAGGAATCCGTTTCGAGTTGGTTCAGAGGTACTGGTTCTGAACTCGGTAGGGCGTGCTACGGCTCGATCCCCCACAACCTCCGGATCGGATAAAACATGAAGGGTTACCACACTCGTGTACCAGACCCCGTGCTCAAAAAGGATCAAAATCGCTAGCCGGCTACTCCACTACGTGCGTGCTAAGGCAAAGGGCTTAATGTGACTGCGCTAGAACGAAAACGGGCGAAATAAGATCGAAAAACTCTAGGTGAAATCGTAATGTGATTGCCGATTGTTTCGTTTGGCGGGAAGTCGACGACATAGCTTGTTGCTTATGTCATTAGTGTATCGGTAGTGTTCTATCAAAGTACCAGACTATCCGACAAAACGATCCACCGTACGGTTTGTTATGAGTATGCGCGAATAAAAATCTAGTCCGCCGATTTTCAACCGACTATTTGCTTGAGGACAAGCAAAGGTTTAAGTTTGGGGAAGTTTGATAACGAGAAAACGCATCGATTATATCGCTAGATTTCATTGACGTTTTATCGCGCATTCACCGTTTTAACACTCGATTTCTCGAGTTTTTCTTACTATTTTGCAGGTACATCGTTATGTGAAGCCGAATCATGAATTAAGAGAAAAGGAACAAAAGAGACCACAAGAAAATGAAGAAAGGCAGAAGCCTGCAAAAAGACTGCATAATTTGTTGCAGCCACGGTCGTTACAAGGGTGTCACGACCGTGACACCCCAAATTGGGCCATCACGACCGTAAGGAAGTAGTCACGACCGTGACACTTAAAATCCTCAATTTACGAACGTGAAGACCTTGTCACACCCGTGACAAGGATAAAACTTGGTTTTGACTCAGACTACGTCAAGGCACCACTTATGACCACTTCTCCTCTTATTTCTCCTCAAGGCAGCATGTGAAGACCACTCCTCCCATTTTTCCTCCACGTTCCAGCATTTCCTCAACAGCTTCAGCAAGGCCCATGCAACAAAGGACCAAGAATCCAGCCCATTAAAGACTCTATAAATAGTACAAGCTCTGTGAACTGAGGGACAGACTTCAGTATCCAAAATTCCTGCGGAAGCTCTGCCGAATTACCTTACGAACCAGCATTTTCATTCCAGCATTATTTTATTTTCTGTTTCGTTTTATTTGTATCCAAACCAACCGTATAACAATTTCCAACATCAGGAAATTGTTATACATTTATTTATTTCTAAACCTTCAGCATTCGTTTAATTTTAATTTCCGCCTACTCCAAGCTTTCCGGTCTGTGGAAGAAGGAGTCTACTCAGATATTTGTTAATCAGGTTTTTCAATTTATTGCAATTTAATTTAATTATAATGTCTATTTATTTTTCTGCCATGAGTAAGTTATTATTTAATTCTGTGTCTGGTTCAACCTCGATGAGTAGCTAAATACCTTAGGACGGTATGTAGTTATAACAACTTAACCGGTAAAATATAACTATAGGCTGAAAATAATTAATCACTTAACATTCTGGCTGATACTTTTTAATTGAAATAGACCTTTTCGTTACGAGAGTAAGAAAAGGGTATTAGGTTGGGTCAAGACCACGAGAGTGTGAGATTTTAACCAGATAGCTAAAGTTAGGCATTTAAATTAAATACAGCGAGAGCGCTTTAAGATAAATTAGAATTATTTAGTTTCCAAAAATTACCTCTAAACACTTATGGGCTAGCGAGAGCAGGCATAGGGCTTTAGGGATAAGATCTGATATAAGACCACGAGAGTGTGAGTTGAGGGTATTTAAACTGGTAATCTCTACCGAACAGACTAAGTGAACATCTCTATAAGCCTAGGTTAGATTGACCCACCTAAGTTAGTATAATTACATACCGACCGCCTTAATATTATTTTATTAAAAACTTAAATTTAATTCCGCCTTTAATATTCTTAAAAACCAACAACAATCGTGACAACCATTCGCCTTAGCTAAACTAGAAGTTCATCTAGCACTAAGTAACAATAGAATCCCTGTGGATCGATAATCTTAAATATTACTTCGATAGGCTGTGCACTTGCAGTAAGATACCGCTAGACGCATAAGTAGACACGTCTTTAGCCCATCATAGAATTAATTCAGAGCCAAACAATCCCAGTTTGCACTCCTCACTTAAGACCTACCCAATGACACTTCAACCTAGAGACACTCTAGACCTGAGTATTCCTACTCACTCCCCCTCAATCACACCACAGTGATATACAATTCACAATTACAAAATACAGATGAAGAAACACTTCATACACACCTTGATCTTGCTTCAAAGCTTTGATTAAGGGACACACTCTTGCTTAAAAGCTTTGAGTGACACAACAACCTAGAACCTACCTAACCAATGCAGCAGATAGTTGCTTGGTAAACAAGTATTTCTAAGACTCAATTCACACGTGAAGAACACACTTTCTTCACTCATAAAACTCACGTGAAGAACAACCTTCTTCACTCACAAGGACTCTTTAATATGCACTCTCTATTCTTCTGTCAAGAGCTGCTCTTTTAGGATTGCTCCTTCTGTTATTTATAGCAGTAGTCAGTCCTTGGGCCTGGGTGCATAAATTAGGTTTATCCATAACAAACCTCTCTTTAATAATCTGCACGCTTGTGTCGCTACTCGAAAAATACGCGCAACGACGGGGAGGGCGAAAAGGAAAAGGACAGAAGAGTCGCCACCGAATTTTATTTATCCCATGAGGGGAAAGGAAAATATCGAGAAAACCTCAAGAAAAGAACGGATAAGATGGTCTCGTAACCAAGAACAGGTTCGGAAGCTGGTTATGCGAAGGGAAGGTATTAGCACCCCTCACATCCATCGTACTCGATGGGAACCATTTGTTTGTCGTGTGTGATTTATTTGCTTAAATATTATGTTATAAAAGAGTGTTCCAAAAGATACAGAAAAGGGTTTAGAAACGGGGAAAGGAGGTAACAGGGAAGAAGAGAGAAAGGACGGACTCGGTAGGACTTCGCGGTCCTAGGCCTACGTATTCTCGATAGACATGAGAAAATCAGAGTCGACGTAGTTCGGGGAACTACAGATAAAGGGGGAATGTGCTCGGCAAGGATTATGGCCCTTGTGCCTACGTATCTTTACTTGAACGACATAAAGAATCAGAGCAGTCGTAGTTCGGCCTACGATTTGTTGATGTTTTTATGGATGATGCTATCGTACGCATTCTAGCAGTTAGGTGTATTGCTGCTCGCTCGTTGGAGACTTAGGAATTACCTGGTTGCGGTAGAACGGACTATCATATCCTTTTTGAAAGATAAGTTTCTGCCAAGCGAGGCAAGATGTCACATTTGATTTGTTGAATTGTTTTTTTAAGGGGCGAGATAGGTCCTCGGATAGTAACCTCTACGGGTAGTAGCCAATTCTTTATCTCAAAGTTTTTTGTTATGAAAGGGTGTGGCGAACATAGCGTCTTCGTATTGAAAGACGAGTATCAAAACCACACACACTACAGTGAGCGTCTCGACACTCGGAGAGGAAGAAGTCTACACTTAATCATCTCTCTTTAGTTCAATACAAGGAGAACTTCATTCTCTTTTTAAAGTGTTTTTGGTTTTGAATGGTAAGTGCTTTTGCGACAGAGAACCCTACGGTAAACGTCAGCACTCGGGATAGGAGAAGGCCTACGCCTAACCACTCCACGACCATTCAAGTTTTTGTTACGAAAAGAATTTTAAAAATGCGCTCGGTACGGGATCGAGGTTCTTAGGTGACAAAGGTTGCGGGTGGAATTTACGGAAAGAGATAGGTGGAAGGAGTCGCGTCTTCGTATTGAAAGACGAGTGTCTAAACCATCCATACTACCGTGAGCATCTCGACAGTCGGAGAGGAAGAAGTCTACACTCAATCCCCTCTCTTTAGTTCAATACAAAGTGAACTTTATCCTTTTGTTAAATATGGTGAGTTGGTGTAACCATTATTTGATAAAATCCGCTTGACGTTGGGTCAAGGGTTTTAGTTGCTTAAAAAGATTTGAGGCGAAGCGAGCAAGGTCGATGGCGACGCACAAGGCAATCGACTTACAAGGTCAAAAATGGCTCGATGAGAATCGAGAGTTTGTTTTCTTGAAAATGGTTTTTAGAACCAAAGGTCAAAAATGACCAACAATAAACATGCACAAGAACCAAAGAAACACGACGGGTTAAACGGCTTAAAAAAAACGAAACACAAAAAAAACGGCGAACTCTTTGAGAAAAATTTTTTTGAGGTAAAAAAGTCGAGAAAACGTGAAAAACAGGGGTCTGACACGGGTGGCCGTGTTGTGTGACACGGCCCGTGTCACAGTTCCAGGAAACTTAGGGTTTTTGAGGCAAACAGAAGTGTGACACGGGTGGCCGTGTTGTGTGACACGGGTGGCCGTGTTGTGTGACACGGCCCGTGTCACAAGGTCTGGGAGAAAAATGATTTTTAGGGCAAACAGAAGTGTGACACGGGTGGCCGTGTTGTCTGACACGGCCCGTGTTGTGTGACACGGGTGGCCGTGTTTTGTGACACGGCCCGTGTCATGTGTTCTGGGCATTTTATACTTTGAAAAGCCACACAGAGATGCAACACGGCCCGTGTTGGGCTACCAGAAGAAAAATTCAAACTTTTCTCTTGTTTTTTTGCTTCTTTTTTGGATTTTTTTCAAAAGGCTTTTTGGTCCCCCTTGGGATCTTACATGTTATACTCAAAACAAACACACTCAAACCAAAAGAACAAATGATAAATGCACAATATAAAAGAAGAAAAGAGTTTGAAGAAATGGATACCCAAGAGCTTTCTATTCTTCTTGCAAGTCCTCCTTGGTTCTGGTTGAATATGCTTCACCACTCCTCACCTTGTGTTATGAAGGTTTTGTTTCTCAATGATCCTCTTGGTTTTATCCCACCTTCTTCTTTTTCTGGTTTTTAGGGTTTTGCTTGCTCTCTCTATTTTCTGGTTTTCCAATGTGTGTGAATGAATGTTGAATGATAGTGAATCCAATCCTTTTGTTGACAGCCCTCCTTCCCTTCTCATCTCACTTTTCTGTCACCTTTTTCTGCTGTACCAAAGCAATAGCTCTTGCACAAGCTCCAACTTTCAGAATTTCCATTCTTGGCAACAATTATGGTCACTTTCTTGGTGCAGCCCTGCTTTTTTCCACTTCTAGTATGCTGCTTTTGCTGTATTTCTTCTGCAGCACTCTATATTACCTTCCAACCTTGTACCCATTGGTTGGTTGATTTGTTTGTACATACTCATGTAGTCAATACACTACCTTTTGGACATCATTTTCAAATTCTGATTTTTGATGTGTAGATGTATCAACATAAGCTTATAGCCTTGGTTTTGTGACATAAATGATTTTGTAATATGATACACATTGCCACTTCTTGCATGGGGCTGTTTTGGACCATATTCAAATTGCCCATGAATGTATGGATAGCCTTGATCTTGAGATATTCCAACATTGAACTAGCTCTTAAATATTTTCCTTGCATGTTTGTAAGCACAAAGAGGGTCATGTGGACTTGATGGAGCATGGGGGATACCATGGCATGAAGTTATTTTTAGAAACTTGAATTAAGACTAGAAATAGCTTAATTTCCTAAGCATTACCAAGAGTTTGGATTTTGTAACAAATGTGACATTCTTGCAAATGTCATGAAATTTCTCTTTGTAATATTCTTGAATCTAGCCTCGAATTCATGAACCTTCAATTTGGAATGATGGGCCTCCCTTATGTCATTGAATTTGAAAGAAATGAAGAAATGAGTCAAGCCTTGAAAGAGGGCAAATTTTGGTGTGCAACAGCTTGTCAATTAATTCAGGGACATTTTAGATCGCTTAGGGTTTCTAAAATGTTTCTTGACTTCCAGCTTGAGCTTCTGATTTGTTTCCTAATTTTTAGATACCAGAAAAACTAACCTGCTCGTTGGATGTCATACGGTCAGTGTCATGACATTCTGTATGACATTCAACTTAACTAACATTTAGCTAAGTTAACTTACCCTGCAAAATCCACATTATGTATGTAATAACACCAGTCATGACATACATACATACACTAATATTTTGCCACAAAATGCAGTCAATCAAGAGCACTTACAAAATTAAAATAAAATAGTAGATATTCTAAAGTTAGACAAAAATTAGGTTTTAGAGGTTTTTTCACTAGTACGTGAAAACGAGGGATATTTGAGAGAAGAACTTAGAGAAGAGGTGATAGGACTTGAGAGAAGAGATTGGAGCTTGCCTTACTAAATTTTCTGGAGTTACAAGGTAAAGATGAGATTATTTATCTATGGGTGCTTAATTAATGAAAGATGGAGATGTTTCCCTTAACCTCCAATAGGATTTTCTCTCTTTGTTGATTGTGATGTGTGATGAATAATATGATTGCAATTGTGTTCTCATGCCATTATTTACTTGCAAATTCGTGTACTATATTGGTGATGATTGTGTTATATGTTATTTGTTCATAAACATGGGTTTTTACATGAAATTGGAACTTTAAAGCATGAATAAATTATGAATTTTGTAGTTAAATTAATTGAATAATATGTTAGATTAATAGGAATTAACATGCTTTTGAGTGGTAATTGTGTGGGTAACAATTTTGGACTGTTTAGAGGTGTTTGGAGTTGTTTTAGTGAGTTGTTGTAGGTTCTTCCATAACATGCAACATTTATTATTTGAATGTATTCTCATCCCTTTTTGTGTTGTTGAGTTTGTGCTCCTCTAATGTATAGATAATCAGGTGCCTGAGTAGGAGCTTGAGGTTAACAACACTGTTGTTGGAGTCGCTCGATACGTAACACAAGGGGATCTGGCTGTCCTATATTTGTTTATGTTGCGTATCTTTTTGTTTAGTTTTATTTTGCGATGAACTATTTCTTAAACTAATAATGTCGTTGAAGCTTTTAAGCTAAATGTTTTGGAATTCAGCTTCTTTTATATATATATATATATATATATATATATATATATATATATATATATATATATTATCTTCAAGTAGAATCAACTCTACTTCAACAAAAATAACAACTCAAAATCATTCCAAAATTAATTGTACGTTGTCGCTGTGAGAATAGGATGTCAAGTTATTGATTAACTTGAATTACAAATTAATGAAATTCACCACCGAGCTTTGATTTATCCAAAGGAAAGGGTAAAAATCGAAGAAAATCTTAATTGTACTATAAAAATAATGCAGGAGATCTAAGGTTCGGAGGTTGCTTATACCTAGAGAAGGTGTTAGCATCCTAAGTATTTGTAGTATTCTACAGGAACCTTTTGTTTTATTATGTTATTTGTTATCTATTATCTGTCTGCTAAGAAAAAATGCTAAGATAAAGACTTAGGGTTTTATTTCTAAGTATGTTCGCCAAGACATCGCATCTCATGCCTACGTATTCTGACGGAAATGGAATCAGAATATTCGTAGTTCCCCTCAATAAGGGTGAGGAACTCTTGAATATGATTAAGGTTCCAAGGGGAAGAGGTAAGTATATGTGGCAAGACATTTACATGTAGTGCAAAGACTCCAAACCTAAGGCTAGATTAAAAGGGAACGATAAGTAAATGTCCATGGCAGGACACTTACATGGAGTGCGGCGACTCCGATCTTAAGGCTAGGATAAAAGGAAGGACCTAAAGTTTCCTAAGTATGACATGGCAGTCAACGGGAGTGAATCCCTTCCTTTGGAATGGGGTGGTGTTTTTTTATGGTTTAGAAAGGATTAGAAACACTAAACCCTAAGGTTATGATGCAAATGGTTGATCCTAACGTCTACACACCTGTCCTGATCCAATTCATCAAAGATACAATTGAGTCAGGACCTTAAGGGAATATTGGAATCAAAAATCATCAAGAGCTCGTATCAGGGGTATTTAACAGTCATCAAGAAAAACCACAAAGGTTTCTAGCAAGAACAAATAGTCAAAGTTAACATCCAGACTAATTAGAGTTTTAATTAAATAGAATTTTAATTAACTAGAAAAAAATATAATTTTAATCATAATTAATACCCAAATTCATCTCACAATAAAAAATCCATATTTGTAAAAAAGAAACAAAATAAAATCTAAATAAAAACTGGGGTGCGTTAGTGAAATAGGAGTGTTAAAAAAACATAACAGGTTTAAGACCTACAGCCCACATGGCCCAATTTAGAGGGAGTACCAAAAAGTTTTAAAAAAAACATGGGTTGGGCTTTAAGCCTACCCGAATTGCACATGAAAGGGAAATGGAATTCAAGCTGAGCATCCGCCAAAGTCTCAGCACTACACTTTCTCTCTCACTCAATTCTCTCGTTCAAACTCCCTCGTGGCTACCCCCCTTCTCTCCTCACCAATTCTTGTTTCCCATTTTCTCTCTCTTACAACCATGAATTATTGACTGCTACAAACAAATTCAACATTATTCACACATTACAAAACCAAACTCGCGTTAAAAACATAGGAAAGAGTTACCGATAAATGTCGGCGGTGGCTATCTAGAGCCCTCTACGGCATGGCCGAGCAGATACAATGGAACATTTTAAGGTCGCGTATGGAGGCTACTATGGCGGTGGTCGTAATCACGGTGAGAAGTTGTTTGGATCATTGGCGATGAAGACCGTGTCAATTGTCGTTCTTGCTTTTTATCCAGGTCTGAATACCTCCCCCTTTCGCCTTCTTCTTCTTCCAATGAACTATCTCCTCTTCTTCAAGTTATGATCCAACACACATGTAATTCTCCTTGAATTTCCACATAAATCCCATTTTGCCAAAATTCATGTATTCAAAAAGGAAACACATTGAATTAGAAATTGTATCATGTAATTTTCAGAATTCAAACTATAACTTAAAGGCTTGAATCTCATGGTAAGTTGAATGAACTTTGAACCTTGAATATTTATGAAAACATGAATCTTGAACTTAGTGAAAAAAACTCTTTTGAATAGAAAACTCTTAATAATTCATGGCATAATCTCACTTGAATACTGATACAAAACCTCTTTTAAATTGCAACTTGAATATGAAGCTTGAATTTGGATTTGAAGTTAAAACATAGTGAATTCACTTGAACTTTGGGAAGAAAATAAATCTTGAAATTCAATTTGAAAGTTACTTGCCTAAACTCTATTCTAAGTTTTTCATCCAAGTTGGCCGTTCCAAATCGTATGGTTCACAAACTATCAAAATCCAAACTCTTCCATTTGACAACTAATAATCCAACTTCGTGATAAGACCAAACCACGCTATGAGAAACCCTTTGAA